>VZTQ01003180.1:53771-65298 GCA_013400755.1 Pelecanoides urinatrix
AGTTCTAACCCAGTGGCAGCTGCGGGGGGCAGAGCCCCCCTTGTGCCCAGGGGCCTGCAGCTGCCCCAACCCCCCCGGGGGGACACAGCCAGCACTGCCCCCCCCAGCCCTCAGCACCAGCACCCGGAAAAGCATCAGCTGCCTCCGGCGGGACCCCCAGTCCTGCTCCCCCCGCCCAGGCCAGAGGGGCTGGCACCCACGGGGGGAGCACCGGCACCCTGCGGGCCGGCAGCGGGGGTCCCATCCGCACCCCCCCGGCACCCTGCTCCTCCTGCCGTCACCGGCACCACCGCTCTGCCCCGGCTGCTCTGCCCGGCGGCAGTGGGGGGCTTGGGGGCAGCCCCCCAGCACGGTGCCACGGGGCTGGAGGCCAGTGGCAGCGCCAAGCCCCGGCCTCCCGGCTCCGCGTGGCCGCACCAGCCCCGGGCCCTGCCAGGAACTGCCGCTGCCTGCGCCGCACTGCGGCCAGCCCCGGCCACCGGCCAGCCTGGGCCCGAGCCCCCCGCCACTGCCAGGAGGGACCCCCGCCTCAGCCCCGGCTCCCCCGGCTGCCCGGCGGGGCTGTCCCCATGGGCGGGGGGGTCTCAGGGGTCTGGGTGCNCGGCTCCGCGTGGCCGCACCAGCCCCGGGCCCTGCCAGGAACTGCCGCTGCCTGCGCCGCACTGCGGCCAGCCCCGGCCACCGGCCAGCCTGGGCCCGAGCCCCCCGCCACTGCCAGGAGGGACCCCCGCCTCAGCCCCGGCTCACCCGGCTGCCCGGCGGGGCTGTCCCCATGGCCGGGGGGGTCTCAGGGGTCTGGGTGCCCCCAACATGGGTGACGTTTGCCGGATGGAGCCGGCCCCAGAGCACCGTGCTGAGCCCGGCTGGAAAGCCCCGGTTGTCGGCGGTGGCGGCGACAGTGGCGCTGGCCCCCGGCCAGGTTTCGGTTCCTTCCGGGCGCGCTCCTGGCGCAACGATAACGTCTCTAATCGGGAAGCCACGAGGCGGCCCGGCAAACGCCCGCTGGCCTGCTGCGACAGCCGGCTCCCGCCCGCCTTGCCCAGGGACGCCGGCACCCAGCACCCCTGGCACCCCAGCACCTGCTGCTGCCGGCTCTGCCGGCCCCCTGCCCCACGCTGCCTGCCCCACGAGTGGTGGCCGGGCATCCCGCGGTGGAGCTCTCCCCGCAATGGCCGCCTCCCGCTCCTGCCCAGCACCGGGCAGACGCCGGTGCAGCACGACCACCCGCTGTTCGCTGCGGCAGCTAAGACCCCTGCTTGTCCGGGGGTCCATCCTGCCGCCGACGCGCGGCAGCTCGTCCCCTCACCCAGCCACTGCCAGCCCCCGCTGCCGCAGGACACCAGCTCCACGCTGCCGGCGCAGACCGTGCCCCCCGGCACAGTCCCTGGCAAAGCCCCTGTTGCTGGGCCTTGGCACCGGCCGGTGGCAGAGCGGGTGCTGGATCCCACGGGACTCCGGAGACTTGGGGCTGGCATGTGCCGGTGGCGCCAGCCCAGGCGGAGCCGACAGGTACCGGCTGCTCCGACGGGCTCCCCGCCAACCGTCTCCTCTCTGCGGTGGCGTCACCACGTTTCGCAGAGCCCCGATGCTGAGTTGATGCTTCCCGGCTCACCCGGCTCAGCCCCAGCGTTGCCCATCCCTTCCCAGCGGAACGCAAGCCTTGCGGTCACCTGCAGCCTGCCAGGCTGTGGCACTGCTGCCAGAGCCCCCCATGTGTCCCCTTCCCCACGTGTCCCCTTCCCCGCCGGCTCCTCCGCCAAGCCCAGCATGGCCAGGCAGGACCTCCTCTGCCACGCCCCCTGCCCAAACCCGGCACCGGCGGCTGCACCGCAGCCAGGCACCCGAACCTGCCCCGCACCAAACCCGCCAGCTGATGGGACCGGCCCTGCCATGGGGACCCCCCCACACCCATGGCCCTGCCAGCCCCTGGGGAGGCCAAGCTGGGACGGCCCGGTGCCCCCAAGCCCCTGGCACGTGCTCAGCCGCGCGGCACGGAGTCATATCCAGGCACTGACCCACCCACGGTGCCCCGGCCCCGCCGAGGGACACCCGCTCCCCAAACCATGTGCCGCCCCCCGCAGCGGCACCCGGCGCTTCGTGGGGCCCTGGCAGGCTCCGACGGGCCGAGCTCCTTCCGGCACCCACCGGCGGCACCAAGCGCACGACGGTCCCTCGGCCAGGGGACAGCGCGGCCGAGGCCTTGGCACCAACCCGCTGTGGCACAGCCCGGCGGCACAGCCCGGCAGGCGCCCGCTCCCGCTGCCCATCCTGCCTCTCGCTGGGGGTCCCACCTGGGGGGGCCAGCACATCCCACCCTCCTCATGCGCCGGGACACCACGGCAGGAGCAGCAGGGACCACCCGGCATCGGGGCCAGGGCCAGCCCGTGATGGCGCACACGCACACGCATGTGCGTGCACACGCACCCCTCCACGGTGCCGTGGCACCACAGCAGAGCTCACCTGCCCTGCCACCTTCAACACGGCTGCTCGTGGCACAGCGGGCTCAGCCCCGGGGGCTCAGCGCCGGCGGCACTGGGCAACCTCGGCAACCAGCTGCGTGGGCGAATGGGTGGGGGGTCGCACCCACGGACCCCCCGGGGCAGCCCCCCAAGGGCGAGAGTCTCCCTGCGCCTGGGGCAGGTCCTCCGGCAGGGATGCTGAATGCCCCCCAGCACCCCCAGCCCCACGCACGCCCTGGCACCGGCGGGGGCTGCCCCCCCAGGCAGCTCCCGCCATGCAAGGGCAGGGGCAGGCAGAGCGCAGGCAGAGCGCAGGCAGCTCTTGCTCCCCTTGTAAGGGCATGGCTGTCGGAGGCTGCCGGCCCCACGCGGAGCCACCCTGTGCCCCCCCCGGCCACGTGCCGGCCCCGCCACCCCGGGGGGCACCACAGGAGACCAGGGGAGCCGCAGAGCTGCCGAGGTGCCAATGCCACCGATGTCACCGCCAAGCACTGGAGCTCATGCCCCGAGATGCCAACGCCACCGATGCCACCGCCGACCACTGGTGCCCGTGCCCAGCCCCCTGCACCCCTCCTGGGCTGCCAGGCGACCCTGGCCCCGGCCCCCACCCCCTGTGCCAGGCAGGCCCAGCTGCCCCGGCCCCACTCACCCCAGACGCAGACCCCACGTTGCCCCTGCCCTGCACTCACCCCAGCCCCCCGGGCAGCATCCTCTGGCCCCAGCCCACCGAGCAGGACCCCCCACCCCGGCACACTGCCCCGAGCGCCACGGACCCCGCTGGCAGCCTCCAGCCGGCGTGGGGGGCCACGGCCACAGACCCCTGCCCGTCCACGCCGAGAGCCCAGCGCGGGGCTGCTCCAGGGGCCCATGTGCCTGCAGCTCCCCGGGCACCGACACCCCGGGGGGAGCGGCAGCTGGGGGGCACCCGAAGGGATCCCCGCTCCCCGGTGCCGGGACCTGGCCCCCAGCAGCGCCCCGCGGGTGCTGGCAGGGCTGAGCCGGGTGCTGGCAGGGACCTCGGCGGCGCTTGATGTGCCCTATTATGGGAATGAGCTGCCGAGCCTTCCCCGGGCGGCCCCTCTGCTCCGGCTGCCCCCTGAGCCTCCCCCGGCACGGACCCCCGCATGGGGCAGGGTCCGGGGGGGGTCGCTACCTTTGTATCGCTCCCGCACGTCCTCATAGGCTTGGATGAAGTCCTGTTCCTCGGCGTCGGGGGGCAGGCGCCCCAGGTCATAGGTGGCCATGGCGGGCAGGGGCCGGGGCGGCAGCGGGCGGCGGCGGTGGGCGAGGGCCGGGGGCTGCCGGCGTGTCCGGTGGCCGGCGTGTCCGGCCACTGCGCAGCCCCGCACAGCCCAGCCCAGCACAGACACAGACACGGGACACGGCGGGACATTCCAGCCCGCCCAACCCTTAAAGGAACAGCCGGACGCCACCCCGATGCACACCGGGACCGCAAGCCACCGCGCCCCCACGCGCCACAGCACCCCACGGGGCACGGCCACCCTACGGGGCATGGCCCCCCATGAGGAACGCCACCCCCACGGGGCACGGCATCCCCAGGAGCCACAGCACCCCACGGGGCACCCTGCGGGGCACGGCATCCCCAGGAGCCACAGCACCCTGCGGGGCACCCTGCGGGGCACGGCACCCCCGTGGGGCACGGCACCCCACGGGGCACGGCACCCCGTGGGGCCACGGGGCAGGCAGGAGCACCCCACACCACCTGGACAGGACAAACCATGCCAGGGATCATAGAATCACAGAATCACTGAGGTTGGAAGAGACCTCGGAGATCAGCGAGTCCAACATCAACCCAACCCCCCCATGCCCACTAAACCATGTCCCCAAGCGCCTCATCTCCACGTCTTTTAAATCCCTCCAGGGATGGGGACTCCACCACTGCCCTGGGCAGCCTCTGCCAAGGCCTGACCACTCTTGCAGGAAAGAATTTTTTCCTAATGTCCAACCTAAACCTCCCTTGGAGCAACTCGAGGCCGTTTCCTCTCGTCCTGAAACACAGCACTGCCCATGGCCCCCCAGCACCCCGGGGCAGGGACCACCAGCGCCCCGAGGAGCACGGCGAGGCGGGGAGCGGGTGACAAGGGACAGGACGGGGGGTGCTGGATACAACCCCCGGCCGGCAAAGGAACCCCCCCAATTCCCGTCCCGGCGTGCCCACCCACCACCCCCTCCCCACCCTCGCTTGGGGGGGGCAGATGGGGTGCCCCCTCCTCCAACAGGTGCTCAGCCCCACGCAGAGACCCCCAGGTCCTGCCCTGGCCCTGCCGGGGGCTGCAGTGCATCCCCCCCCCCGGCTCTAGGGACGTCACCGGGCCACCCGCCCTCCGGCTGCCGGCACCATGAGAACAAGGGGTATTTTTAAAGCTCCTTCTCCGAAACCGGCCCCAGCTGCCACCAGCTCAACCCCCCCCCCGCACCAGTGCGGCCACCCACCGCCCCGCTCCAGCCAGAGAGCCGCCCCCCCGCCGGGACCCGTCCGAGCTGTGGGGCTGAGCCCCAGCCCTGCCCGGGGCACAGCACGGCTGGGGGATGCGCGGGTGGCCCTGGGCAAGCTGGGGGCAGGCGACACCGGCCCCCGCAGGACCGAGCTTCAGCAGCCCTAAATATAGAGGCCCAAAGCCCCCGGGAAACCCAATCCGCGGCCGGGGCTGCCGGGAGCCGGGCCCGGCACAGAAATAGCCCGGGGTGCTGAGTGCTGCCTGGGGGGAACGCTGGGCACCCCGTGGGGACACGCCGGGCGCTGTACAGGGTCACGCTGGGCACCCCGTGGGGACACGCCGGGTGTGCCATGGGGACACGCTGGGCACCCCGTGGGGACACGCCAGGCACTGTACAGGGTCACACTGGGCACCCCGTGGGGACACACCGGTGTGCCCCGGGGACACGCCTGGCGCTGTACAGGGTCACACTGGGCACCCCGTGGGGACACACCGGTGTGCCACGGGGACACGCCTGGCGCTGTACAGGGTCACGCTGGGCACCCATGGGGACACGCTGGGTGCTGTACAGAGTCACGCTGGGCACCCCGTGGGGACACACCGGGTGTGCCACGGGGACACGCTGGGCGCTGTACAGGGTCACGCTGGGTGCTGTACAGGGACACACTGGGCACCCATGGGGACACACTGGGCACCCGAGAGGGACACATTGGGTGCAGTATGGGGACACGCTGGGTGCCCCATGGGGACACCCTGGGTCCTGTATGGGCACACGCTGGGCACCTCATGGGGACACGCTGGGTCCTGTGATCGGAAGCGCGGCGCGTCGGGAAGGAGCGTAGTTCTCGGTGGTCGGCGTATCATTAGGAACCGCATGAGGATGCGCTGGGTGCCGTATGGGGACACGCTGGGCACCCCGTGGGGACACCTTGGGTGCAGTACGGGGACACGCCGGGCACCCCATTGGGACACGCTGGGTGCCGTATGGGGACACGCTGGGCACCTCATGAGGATGCGCTGGGTGCAGTATGGGGACACGCTGGGCACCCCAATGGGATGCACTGGGCGCCGTACGGGGACACACTGGGCGCCCCATGGGGACGTGCTGGGTGTTGTACACGGACACACTGGGCACCCCATGGGGACACGCTGGATCCTGTATGGGGACACGCTGGGCACCTCATGGGGACACGCTGGGTGCTGTACGGGGACACGACAGGCGCCCCATGGGGACGTGCTGGGTGTTGTATGGGGACACACTGGGCACCTCATGGGGACACGCTGGGTGCTGTATGGGGACACGCTGGGTGCTGTATGGGGACACCTTGGGTGCTGTACGGGGACACCCTGGGCACTCCATGGGGACACGCTGGGTGCTGTACGGGGAGACGCTGGGCACCCCACGGGGACACGCTGGGTGCTGTACAGGGACGCACTGGGCACCCATGGGGACACGCTGGGTGCTGTACAGGGACACGCTGGCTGTGCCATGGGGTGTACTGGGAGCTGTACAGGGAGACGCTGGGCACCCCATGGGGACACGCTGGGTCCTGTGCGGGGACACACTGGGCACCCATGGGGACGCGCTGGGTGCTGTATGGGGACACGCTGGGTGCTGTACAGGGACACGCTGGTCATCCCATGGGGACGCGCTGGGCACCCCGCGGGGACACCCTGGGTGCTGTACGGGGACACACTGGGCCCCCCACGGGGACGCGCTGGGTGCTCAGCCCTTGCAAGGGCAGCGGGTCCAGGGGCCGCGCTGGCGGCTGCGCTCAGTCCCCACCCCACACTGTGGCATGAGGGGCTGACACGGCTCCCGGCCAGCCGGCACGTGGCCCAGCCGGCACACGGCCACCCTGCGCCCTCGCCGGGTGCTGGCACCCATGGCACGTGCCGGGGACACCCCTCCCGTGCCGGGGGTAGCCGGGCTCCAAGGGCAGAGGCACACACGTGTGCACGTGCACCCCCACGCACTTTCCCCCACCCCACACGCACCCGATCGTGCCGGCAGCACCCCCCTGCCCTGCCCCACACCCCACACCCTGCTGCCCCCCACGTGCACCCCTCTCGCCCCACACGTACACGCAGCTCCTCACCGGCTCGGCCAGCCCCCCACCGCCGGCGCCCCACCCCGTGACTCAGCACCGCGGTGTCACCGGGCCAGGCTGCGCCAGATGCCGCCACCGCTCCTGCGCCCGCCCAACACACCCCACGGCCCCCACCGGGCCCTGAGCCTCCAGCCCTGCTGTCCCCCCGCTCCGGGACCCTCCGGACCCCCAATGTCCCCGAGAAGAGACCCACAGATCTGCAGCCCAGCCCTGTGGCCCAGCAGGGGTGGACCTGTGAGGTGGGACCCCAGGGACCCGCTAGGAGGGGACAGCAGGGTCCCCTCACCGGCTGGGTCCCCCTCACCAGCTGGGACCCCCATCAAGTTGGACTGTGGGGACCCCGTCACCCCAGGGGCCCCACCAGCAGCAGGGACCCCCTCACCAGCTGGGACCCCAGGGGCCATGGGGATCCCCACCAAGCTGGAGCGTGGGGACCTCATGACCAGCTGGGACCCCCGGGGCCGTGGGGACCCCCACCAGGCTGGCACCCCCGGTCTCCGTTGCTGGCTGGGGTGCAGGGAGGGCGCAGGGACAGGGTGGCCGGGCAGGGTCGCGGTGGCCAGGGGCTGCCAGTGTCCCCCGACCCCAAACCCCACAGGGGGCTGCAAGGTCCCAGCTGCCCCAGGAAAGGGGTGCTGGGGGTCACCCACACTGGCCAGAGGGACGCAGGCGCTGCAGGGCTGGGGGGACGGTGGGGCCCCCCCAGCACAGGGCCGCGGTGCTAAATCGGGGAGAGGACGGGTGGTGGAAACAAAACCAGCCAGAGCCGGGGGGTGGGGGGGGCACGGCCCCGGCACAGCACAGCCACAGCCAGACCATGGCCCATGCCAGGCAGTGGGGCACGGTCCCACGGCGGGGGTGGAAAGGGGCATGGGGGGGGCACAGGGCCCCACTGCTGGGGACACGGGGCTGGAGGGGGCACAGCCCCTCCCGAGGGCATGGGGCAGGATTGGGACCCCCGGGTACTGGGCACAGTGGGGGATGCTGCACCCCACAGTGGGCGCGGGGGGGGGCACGAAGCTCCACCAGCAAGGGCAAGGGCAGGAGGTGGGGAGGCAGGACCCCCCACCAAGGGCGTGGGGCAACCCCCCATGGGGGCTGGGGAGGACCCGTGAGTGCCCCACTGGGGGCTGCACCGCAGACTGCTGTCCCTGGGGTGTCCCCAGCGTGTCCCCGGGGTGTCCCCACGGCCCCGGTCCCCGTGGGACCCCCAGCAGCAGCAGAGCCGAGGCATCGAGGGGCTGCATGGGTCTGCCCGCCCGGATGGGGGGACGCTCCACGGGCACCCCACCACAGGCCCCCCAGCTGCTGGGGCCACCGCGGCCCCCCCTGGGGACAGCCACGGCCCTGGGGGCCCTCTGATGGCCACCGCTGTCACTGCACGGCCCTGGGGACAGCCCGGCCCAGCACGTGTCCTGGGTGCTGCAGGGACCACCCGGGGACACGGCCATGGGGGGACACCCTGGAGATGTGTCCGGGGGGCTGCGGGGCGTGCAGGGGGAGACGGCCGAGTGGGGTCGCCCTGGAGATGTGTCCTGGGTGCTGCCGGGACATCCTGGGGACAACGCCACGCAGGGACACCCCGGGGACATGACCACACAGGGACATCCCAGGGATGAGTCCTGGGTGCTGCAGGGACATGGCCACATGGGGACACCCCAGGAACACGTCCCCAGGGACCCTCTGACGGCACCCACCTCCACTGCAGAGCACAGGGACAGCCCTGTCCCCAGCAAGTGGTCCTGCTGCCCCCAAGGGACCCAGGCCCGGCGTCCCCCTTGGCGGACGAGGACCCCCCAGCACTCGGCCCCAGTGCCAGCGGAGACCCCCGGCACCCCTGGCCACACTGTGGCACCAACCGGGGCCCTGCGGGAGGCACGAGAGCCCCCAGCCCCGCGCGCCCCTGCAGCCGGACCCGCACCTCGGCACGGCGCAGCCGGACCCACACCCACCCGACCCCCCCAAGCCGTGTCCTGCCCTGCATGGGGACACCGAAGGCACCCCGCCGCCAAAGGCCACGACACGGTCCTTGCTGTGGCACCACCATCCCGACCGTGGCACAGCTCCCAGCGGCGGTGTCACCCCTGGGCTCCCCGGCCCAGTGCATCCCAGTCACACCTACGGCCCAAGCACGTGCCCAGGCTCGCCCCACGGCATCGCCCCACGGCATCGCCCCACGGCATCGCCCCACGGCCCTCCGAGTGCCACCGGCACAGCCGGGCCACCTGACCGCAGCGCTGGCCACGCCAGCCCCTCCCTGGGACACCTCTGCTGCCGGGGGGCTTCACCTGCCCCTCACCTCCCTGGGACCCCTCCCTGCCCCACGGCCCCCTGCGAGGGCTGCGTGGGGCCACGGGCGCGCACCGGACAGGGCTCCTCGGCATCACCGTCCTGCCCCGGCACAGCCCCGCTCTCCCCGGCACCCCCTCAGCCAGACTCGCTGCCCCGCAGCCGGGGACACACATGACGGCGCACGGTCCCCGTGCCCCCGGGGGTGGGGGGCTTGGGGGGCCACAGGGGCTGCCGGAGCAGAGCCCACCACGATGGCTCCCAGCTCGCAGGGACCCCCTCCCTGGCGTGTCCCGAGCTGCCACCCCCCAGGACAGACCGCCGGCACGGTGCCCGCCGCCAGCCCTACCTGCGATCCTGATGACGGCCCTCTCGGCGGGGTCCAGCACCGTGCCGTTGCCGGCGGCCGCCTTGGTGCGCTTGGAGCGCTGGTGCTTGGCCAGGTTCCAGGGCAGCGTGTCCCCAGGGCCGGGGGAGCCACTGCTGCCGCTTGAGCTCTCCTCCGCCATCGCCGCTGGCTCCCGGCACCCCGCCGACATCAGCTCCTGCGGCGGAGGGACCGCGTCAGAGCCACCGCTTGCCAGCACCCGGCGGGTACCGCTCCCAGCGCTGGCCTCCGGCACGCCCCAACCGTCCCGGCTCACACCTGTTGCCGGGTTCCCACCGCAGCCGGCAGCGCCGGTGGCACCCGCACCACGCCCAGCCCTGCGGCAGCACCAAGGGGCCCCGGGAAGCACCACGAGCCCCACGGGACGGGCGCCCGGCCAAGGCTTCGTGCACGCGATACCCCGGGGAAGTGGGTTCTGTGCCGGGGGTGCTGCGCCGAACTGCACCGGTCGGTGCTGCCGAGGCCTCAGTCCCCTCGGAAGGGGACAGGCAGGGAGCCGCGGCCATGCCCAGGGTGGGGGGCGAGCGGGGAGGAGGATGCACCGAGGACAGAAGCCGCGGCCTGGCTGGGGCCGGCCACGGGGGCACTGGGCACTCGTCGGCAGGGACCCCCCACCGGTGACGCCCCGAAAGCCCGTCCCTGGGCACACGCGCAGGAGGCACGGGCAGACCTGCCAGACAGGAGCCGCAGGGGACAAGGCCACGCCGGCATCGGGGGCACCAGAGACCGGGCAAGGTGCCGCGGGCTGGCCAGCCGGTTCGGCTCCGGGGCCGGGAGAGGCTGCCCAGGGCCTGGCTGAGCCGGCGGCCCCGTGGTGCCGGCCGCAGCACCGCACCGGGAGCGCTCCCGGGGGGGAACGTGAGGGACGTTGCCAAGCAAAACCGCACGTCAGAGCCGGCAGCGGCGCGGATGCCTCCGCCATCCCGCCTCCACCATCCCGCCTCTGCGCGTGGCACCGCCACGAGCCGCCCGCGGTTACACCAGCTGGGGCTATTTTTTCCCCACCAGACCCTGCGCTGCTCAGTGCCAGAAAGCGCTGGGCAGCGAGGACAGGCCACCGCCACCGGGACAGCCGGCCCCGGGGTCCCGGGGTGGGGGCAGGGGACAGGGCCTGGCAGAGCCCCCGGCCCAGCACCCCCCCGGGGCGTTTGCTGCTGCTGAGGCGCCATTTGCAGAAGCTCCAAACCCGGCAGATTCACTGGCCCCGGCCCTTCCAGGGGCTCGTGCCAACACGCAGCAGCCCCCCGGCACAACGGCACCGGCAGCAGGTGCCGGTAGCAGGAGAATTTTCTCCTAGCCTCCAGCCGCTGGGCCATTTTAGCCAAAACCCTTCCCGAAGGTGCCCCCGCGTCCGGCCCTGGCCCACGAGCCACCGGCTGCAGCGACCGCCGCGGCTGGGACCAGGAGCGGAGCCAGGCCGGACCCCCCGGGCCCCCACCGCGGCCCAGCCAGGTCCCACAGGCTGCAGCCGGCCCCAAGCCCCCCCAGCCAAGCATCTGAGCATGGGGCACGTGTGGGGCACGTGTGGGGCGAGCAGGGGCTGGGCACACGCGTGTGGGGCGAGCAGGGGCTGGGCACACGCGTGCGGGGCGAGCAGGGGGTGGGCAGCGCAGCACGCGCCTGTGCCAGGCCTGACTCACCGGCTCCATCACCCAGTCTCCCCTGCAGCCCCCAACCCTGCAGCCCACCTGTACCCCAGGCCTGACGCGCCGCCTCCCCCCGACCCACAGGCACCCACGGCAGCCCCAGCCTGAGCTCCCCCCACCCCACGCACTGCCCACCCCCAGGGACGTGGTGCCTCAGCCAGAAACACCCCCAAAC
>VZTQ01003182.1:0-17261 GCA_013400755.1 Pelecanoides urinatrix
CCCGCCCCGGGCGCGGCCAGCGCCCGCCGCCAAGGCCCTTCCCGGGCCCGGGGGGCTCGCCCCGGCGCAGCGCCGCCCCCTCACCTCGTCCGCGATCTGCTGCGTCTCCTCGGTGGCGGGCCGGGCCGCCGAGGTGCCCCCGCACAGCATGATGGCTGCCGCCCCGCTCCGCTCCGCTCCCCGCCGCGCCGCGCCGCTCCTCCCCCTCCGGCGGGGCGGGACGGAGCCCGGGCGGCGATCGGGAGGGCGGTGCCGGGCCCAAGGCGGGGACTCAAACCCGCGCTCGCGTCTTCCGAGCCGTGAGGCGGAGGGCGGGAGCGCCCGCGCCCCGTCACCGCCGCCGCGGCGGGCAGCGATCGCCCCCCCCGGGACGACGCGCCGAGGCCGGGGAAGCGTTAGGGCGCAGCTCTCCCCGGGCCCGGCAGAAAGCTTCCCGTCCCGTAGTCTTGCGAGCCGGTTAAAAAGTGACAAAGCCAGAGAAGCTGCTGCAGAACGGCCCACGGAAGGTCTGTCGTGACCCTCCGTGGGAGGCCTGTGCGAGGACAGGGCCGTCCCCAGCCGCAGCGTTTTTCTTTCCCAGCGTGTCACGTTTTCCAGCAGCCGCCACCTGCGTGAGCGTGGAAGGTTTCCCTCGCCGGGGCTCCCTCATTCACCGTCTTCATCCTTCCCTCTCCCAGGCTGATTCTGCCGTTCCTCAGGCAGCAAACCCGAGGCTGTGGTGGATTATCCAGCCTTTTGAGAAACCCCCTGGGGAGACCCAAGTCTGAATGGGTCTTTAGCTGAATTTCCCCCCTCCCCGCAATTTAAACATCCAGATTCCTTGGAAAAACAACAATAACAACAAAAACCTACCTTCCTCCCCCTGCTTCCCAGCATCCCTTGGTAAATTTGGTAAATAAAACCCTAAATTTACCAGCAGCGGGTGTTGCACACCGAATGGACCCCCTGCACTGGTAGGGAGGACACGGTGAGAAGCATGAAACAGAACGGGGAAGAAGGACTTTTTTCCCCCCGGCATCATCTCTCTCCTCTGTGGAAAGCAAATAAATGCTCTGCTGGGGCTTTGGGCAGGCGGAGCTCTGCTGGGTCTGTGAGCAGAGTGAGGGGGAAGGATCGGGCTCTTCACTGGGACAGTTCCCGGCCCATCAGCCACGTTTGCCCATGGAAATCCCACCACAGAGCTGGTACGCTCCTTGCTTCTGTCCACGCTCATCTTGCTTCTCTACCGGCTGGTTCAGGAAACACCACATCTGCAGATGCTTTCCAGCAGGTTTTTGAGCCATGGGGGGTGGGATGGGGCAGCCGTTCACGTGGGCAACTTCTGGTGGGACACGCCAGTGGAGGTTCTCAGGCTTGAGCTTTCAGCAGAAGGATTGTCTTCATCAGGATTGTCTGGTGTGACACGCAGACAGGCTGTGGGACACGTCACCAAACTTCCTCTTCTGGGCTTGGCAGGATGAGAACATGGACCCTCCTCCCCTCTTCTGGGCTTGGCAGGATGAGAACATGGACCCTCCTCCCCTCTTCTGGGCTTGGCAGGATGAGAACATGGACCCTCCTCCCCTCTTCTGGGCTTGGCAGGATGAGAACATGGACCCTCCTCCGTGGATGGGAAAAAAAGTTGGGTTGCGAATCACCTTCACGAAGGGGAACCTTTTTTACCGAACTTCCCTTGCATCCAGCGTGTGTCTGGGTCACTACGACAGGCTGCAGCAGCGGCTCTCACACGGCGTGTGGAGCTCCAAGAGCTCCGGGTACGTGTGCAGTGAGGGTGGACGGGGGTTCCCCAGCAAATTGAGCACCGTTGGCCTGTTGCTGTAAAATCATGGCAGCTGTTGGAGCCTCATCGTGTGCCAGGGTACAAATTCCTTTTAAGTAGATGTAAAGAACGAAAAACACCTAAAGAATGGAAACCACCCAAAGAATGGAAAACACCCAAATGTCAACATTATCTACTGTGTGCATAGCCAGTGAATATTCTTCCCCAAACAAGGCAGCCAGTGGTGACTTTGTTTCTCACGTTGCGTTTGTTCATGCACAGCCTTCGGTTTGTATCCTGTGTCGACTTCATTTCATTCATTAAGTGCTTCTATGCTTTCAATGCTGTCAGCTTCGGTTCAGGGGCTACTGTACTGGTTTTGGCACGCAGGAATGATTCACTAGCACTAAAACTATTTGGCTACTGAAATTTTTGGCAGTGGGGGCCATAACCAAAGTACTTTTTTTAGCCCTTTCCACCATCTAACACCCACCTCTGTTGGGGCATTTAGACTCGGGAGACCACAGGTCTCAATTCCTTACCCTAAATTAAGCCCAGACGCCACAATCAGCAGCCTGGGGAAGGGACCTGGATTTTCAGAAGCAGGGAGCAACTCCCACTGGGTCCAGGGGTAGAATGTGGTTTCCAAAATTGTGGCCACAAGGATTTGTGTTTTCAAACTCTTTTTTTTTTTCTTTTAACCAGCTGTGCCATAGCTTTAATAAAATATTGTAATTTGGAGGCCTTACAGTTAAAGTTGGATTGGTTCTTACATGGTGTAATTAAAATTTGAGCCCACTCTGAGGTGAATGTAACAGGGTTAAAATAACTTGTCTTAATAACAAGCTCCTTGGGGTTCTGGACTTTCCCTGTGCTCTTTTAAGCCAAAACTCCTCTTCCTCGTCAGCAACAAGTGGAGGTGGCAAAACAAAGTTTTTATGCAGTAATGTCACCTGTAAGTTTTAATGTCACCTGTAAGTTTTATTTGCCTGCCCTGGCAAAAGAACAACCGAGCAAAAACAGTAACAAGAGAATTGTGGTATTTTCCCCAAAGCATTCGCACAGCCCTTTCGTCTCCGCTGACACTAAGCTGCAGGCCCGTCTGCCCTTCCATAGTGGTCTAGACTAACCTTCTTGTTTGGTGAGGGAGGGTACCGACACCTTCACGATCCTGTTCTTGGACACAGGATCTAGGAAGAGGGAAATAAATTCTGCAACGTAACCCTATCCCCTCCTGCCAGGCTGTCGAGGGGTGCTTTTTCTCTTATTAAGCTGCAATAAATATTTCTTCTAACGACTCTTTTACTTCCATCCTTTCCAGCACGGATGGAGAAGAACCAGGCATACCTTGCAAAACCAGGAGCACTTACGTTTGCTTCTGGGGGAGTGGACAAGTGTCAAGAGTAATGAAGCTGTGCTATGCTCTTTGCTGAAGTCCTTACTATTTTTCTTTAGGTACAGCGCACCCTTCTTGTGCTAGATGCCCTCTCTTCAAGATGGGCCAGGAGGGAAATAACCTAGTAGGTGGCTTATAGGAGCCAAAACGTAGCCAATTTACGCATTTGTCTGTGTGCGTCTCAGAGCCCAGGCCTGTACGTCTTCCTCATCCAGTCATCTACCAGCACACGCTTCAGATATTCACCCACTCCTGCAACCCTATTACCACATTTGGGGGCTATTTCTGCATCCCTAACTCCTCCGTTTCACCTTGTTTCATTTGCTTTGTATCAGGCCCACCAGTATTGTCACGACTAGCACAATGCTCTTTGTAGGTGCGAGGCAGATTAATACGGCAAAGCACAACGCTGACGATGGTGTGAAAGGGTTAGCCACGTACGCCATGTGGAATATTACAGCAGCGACACTTTGTTAAGCATACAACTACTAGCGACATAATCAATCATGGATACATCTCATTGTGCTCTCGCAACGTTCTCTGGGGGGGGATTTACAAGCTGTTCTCCTCCACCAAAGCAGGCAGGCTGGAGGTAAAGCTACCTCAGCTGAAGGAAACCAGTAAGAACCTAGTAGCTTGGTCTAGTGCAATGGAGTCTATGAAGAGTATTGTCCAGTATTTCCTGCTGGGCAGAAAGGAGAGATTGGGACATTACTAAATATAAATAGCAGGGCACTCTGTCTCATTAAATACTTTACATGTTCACACCCTTGGCTGTACACAGCACGCAGGATGTTGGGGGCTTTTTTATTTTCCCCACGACCGTGCTTTCCCCAAGTGAAACCGTGTACCTTGCTTTTGTGGAGCTGAGAGTCCTGATGCACATGGTTACAGATCACATATACTGGATAAAGAGGGAATATTATACATAGTGGGAAAGAGGAATATTATACATAAATGTAAAAGCAGAGTATAGTGGAATTGCCTAGTGCCTCCCATAGTCAGCTGAGTTGCAGTCTGGCAGGAAAAGCTTACGGAGGCAAGGCAGCATGCAGACTTCTGCTTAAGCCCCACCAGAGGCGACCTTCACTTGTCCTTCTGAGATGTCCTGGTTTCGATAAAGCGGACGCAAATTCAGCCCAAGGCTCCCCAGACACAGTCCTTCCTCTGGAGGCAGGCGTGTTACCCTGCCGGCGCTAACAGTGAGGTGTGGTGGGGCTGTGTGACAGGAGCCTGTCTCTGTTGTCTTTCCCGTTCAGAAGCAAGAGGTGAGCAAGTTCCTCTTGGGGGCTGGTGTGCTTTTCACGATCTTTCGTTAGGAATGTACCGTGTTCTCTGTGACAGAGCCACCTCCAGCGCCTATAAAATTTCGGGAGTTAGCCGACGGCAGGGAAGGCTCCGCCTCAGGGCTTGGTACCTCTTCTTTGGTGTCTCCCACCACCGACTCCTGCGAGCTGGTCTCCGGGCTGGAAGCTGCCTGGAAGCCGGGCTCAGCGCTGAGGGACTCGCTGTTCTGCAGGGGAAGCAGGGCCCGGTGCCGCATCAGGCTGTCGTCGCTGTTCTGGGCCTCCAGGGAGTTCCTGCGCTTGGCATTCCTGTTGGCCATGGCGTTCTTCTGCGGCTCCTCAAAGCTCAGCGAGAGGGTGACCGTGCCGCTCCCGAAGCTGACTTTTTGCTTGCACCCGCGCTGCTGCTGGCGCTGCCGCTCGGCGGAGGCCGGTAGAGGAAAAGGGTCTTCATGGTTGCTCTTGCTGCTGATGGAGGAGGAAGGGGTGGAGCCGGTGGAGCCCCCCAGGCTGTTGGAGCGCTTGCGCGACACGTTGCTCCGTCTCAGCGTGGCCCTGGCAGCCACCTTGAAAGCGTGGGCAGCTGTGCTGCAGCGCACCTCCTCGATGGTGTTGCGGGAGGGCTTGAAGAGGATGATGTAGACTTTGTTGAAGAAGATGCAGGCCAGGAGTCCAAAGCTGGCGGCCAGTATTGCAATCACCTCCACGGCAGAGACAAACTTGCCGTATGTGCTGGCGTAAGCAGGGATGAAGGAGATCCAGACGATGAAGAAGATCAGCATGCTGAAGGTGATGAACTTGGCCTCGTTAAAGTTCTCGGGTAGCTTTCGAGACTTGAAGGCGAAGAAGAAGCAGATGGCTGCCAGGAGGCAGGTGTAGCCAATGAGGAAGCCGAGGGCCATCAGGGAGCCTTCGTGGCAGGTGATGAAGATAATCTCATCCTCCAGTTCATGGTTTCGGTAACTGGATGGCGGGGCTGTGTAGAGCCAAATCACACAGATGACAATCTGCACGAATGTGCACAAGAAGACCAGGAGGAACTGGAGGTTGAGACCCCACCACTTTCGGTGGAGGCTCGTGGGGATCTTTGCCTCGAAGACGAGCAGGACACGGTTGGTTTTCACCAGGATGCAGGAGATGCAGAGGACAAAGCTGATGCCGAAAGCTGGCTGCCGCAGACGGCAAGTCCAGTTCTGGGGCTCGCCAATGAAGAACAATGAGCTGGAGAAGCAGCAGAGCAAGGAGAAGAGGAGGAGGTAGGACAGCTCCCGGTTTGTGGCCTTGACGATGGGCGTGTTGCGAAATTTGGTGAAGACTCCCAGGACAAAAGAAGTCAGGAAAATTCCCAGCACAGCAAAGAGAGTCAGAGCAATCCCAAAGGGCTCTGTCCAGGATAGAAACTCTATCTGCTTGGGGATGCAGGACGTGTGGTTCTCATTGGACCAGTAATCCTCAGGGCACTTGTCACAGGCACTTGCATCTGAAAAAGAAGTGACAGGGAGAGGGAACGTTTGTCAGAATAAGAGGCTGAAACGTGGGATGACATATATGGCAGCTACGCACCGGCCTTTACCTTAAATACATGGGGTGTTCCCTTCAGGTGCCTGCAGATTCCCAGAATCATATGTTGGTGTCTAAGAGTGTGTTACACTGAAACAACCAGTCTCCCACGGGCTATATAGCAAAACACATCCTTAGTTATAGCTGAAAAAAAGTCCTGCCACTGCACTCGTGTTTTTGGAATCCACTTCTTGGCAAAAGTTTGCAAACTTTGATTGCTATCGGCTGTTACACAGGCTTTGTCCCTCTCTCGTTCTTATTCCTTCATTTTTATCATCTACTTCTGTCTTCACACCTCTCACACTTTTATCATCATTTGAAACATCCTGCCTGTCTCTACAAAGAAAATTAAAAACGTGCTTCCCTCCTTAAGTGCTTTGAGAGCCTGTTTCATATTCCACAGAGGCGAGTCTTAGAAGAGTTTAAACTGCTCTTCCCTGAAGGCAGGCAATGCCCTTGACTCCCAGCACACTCTCATTTCATGTTGGAACATCAGGGGAAGATGTGTCTTAACGATATCACTCTCCCCACACCCAGCAAAGCGTCCCACTGATACTTGCAAAGGGAAAATTGATGCCTCTATCTCTTTCCTCTACGTGAAACTAGTTGTACCTGCTGGGATGGCAACATATGTCTCCAGTGGCTGCCATGATCAAAAGGGAAGGACCTGCGGCTTCTGCTCTTCTTCTTTGACCCAAATGGGTCTTGTGCTCCAGTGGGGAGGGTCATGACTCCCTTGATGGCAGTGGAAAGGGGTTGAGAGTTGGAAGTCATAACCTACCTCAGCCTTCGGAATCCCAGTGGGATAGCAGTGGGCTGCAGCGAGTTCTGGGAACAAACATTCAGAAAACCCCTTTAGTAGCAACCTCCCTCTGAGCTTTGCACCTGCGGACGGACAGAGCCTCGGAGCACAGCTCCGAGCAGAGCTTGATGCCAGTGAGAAAGCTAGGAATGCCCAGCTAACGAGGGCAGAGGATTTCAAGCTCTCTTTTTGTGGAGGGGTGGTTGGAGGGAGCGTCTGTGACCTGATACGATACTGCTTTCCTAATGACTGGTGGCCTCACCTAAGCTGTTCATGTGAAAACCTTGCACTGGATGCAAAAGCTCAGTCAAAAGCTCCCATCGCCACGTCATTTCATTGACATCCATTCAGCTTCTGCTTTTTACCTGGAAGCCTATTGCAAACAGCAGGCAAGGCAGAGCTAACTTCACAGAGCAGGAAATTCAACTGCCTCTACCAGAGACAGGGGCAGGCATTCAGCACTGCATCCTAAAGAAATGCTTTCACTGTTGTCTTCAGCTGACTTAGAGAACATGCTGCCACTGAAGGGAGAAAACCAGATCTCCCTCCTCCCCCAAGGCTGCTCATTCCTGCCCCCTCCTTTGCGGTAGCACTATAGGTCATGCAGCTTCTCGTTCTAGCTGGAAACTCAACCGGCCAAGAGTTTGTTTGAGAAAGGCCAGAGACCTGATCCAACTTGCTCTATGGTTGCACAAGTACCAGCACTGATCCCAGACAAAAGGTGGGAGCAAACAGCCGGGAGAAGACACGACAGGTTGTCTCCTTCGGCAGCATCGCTATCTCAGCTGGATGAGACTGGCTGTAAAACTGCTCTCTACGCCTATAAAACTGGCAAGCACAGGAAATAGAGAGCATTATCGTCAGCTGAAATTGCAGCAGGAAACCGTGGAGTCATAAGGCAGTCGCCCCCTCAGCCCCACAAATTCCACCAGCACACCAGTGCCAGCTCCCAAAATCCTGTGAAAAACACCGAAAGACCCCACATGATCAGAATTGCTCCTATTTAATTAGAAAACGCTGCTCCCAAGCATCCTGTAGTACTGTATGTTCACGCTAAAAAACTCATCGTTCCTGTCTGATAGGATGCAAATTAGAGTCTCCCAAAGGAGTACACGTGTTCAGTCTTGCAAGCAGCTTACTGAATTTTTCATGTCAGACAAGGTCTGCAGCGTGTGCTGGGACCAGGGCTGTCAGCTTCATTACCCTGGGGATGCCTAATACTGAGGGCGCACTAACGCTGTTGGAAATTCAGAATTTTTCAACCAACTCCAAAACTGAGGTTACCTTTTACCCTCCGCTGCAGAACCTGAGCAGCTTGATCCAAGCTCCCACTGAAACCAAGAAAAAAGGGGTCCATGGGTGTTTGATAGGACCCAGAGATTCTGGTCTCTTGCAGTGCCAGTGCTCAACAGAAGCTGTGGTTGGTGACCCCATATAGGGAAATATTCCTCTCTCCTTGTGAAGTCAAGGAGGGAATGGACTTTATTTCTTTGTAAAGCATGAAATAAAACCCTGACAACATGAGGAAAAGCAGACAGATAACTACAGAATTTAGGATTAGGGTAGGGACTGTCTCCTTCCTCCTGGCTTTTGGAGGCACAAAAGCCTATTGCTACGGTGCAAGGGAATTTGCTTGTGGCTGCCTGAGAGGCTTCCTATATGCAAGTCCTTTTTCATGTTCTCTGCCTTAATTTTCCTAACTGGGAGCAGAAGGGACAAACAGGCTCTGCAGAAGACAGGACCTGAGGACGGCAGGACTCAACTCCTGTAAGCTTTTCAGAAGTCCCTCCAGACTTTCTGTGAAGCCTCGTGGCAGAGCAGCCTCCAGCTCAGCGCTGCAGGGAAGCGACTTCAGCACAACCGGCAGGCGATGCCCAGAGGGTTCGCACGGTCCTCTGCAATCCCCGAAGCAGCTCTGTGGGTATTAACCTGTTTCATCCTCTGTGGGTATTACCTGTTTCATCACTGTACTCCCCGTCGGGGCAGTCCACGCACTCGAAGCAGCAGGTGGGCTCTCCCTCAATAATGCCCTTCCTGGTGCCCGGGAGGCAGTCCCTGCTGCAGTTAGAGAAAGGCACCTGCAAGAAAAGAACCCGAGGAGGGTTAACGGTGGCCGTGCCCCACGTACAGCCTTCCTACTGCAGGAATTTGGGCTTCCTCCAAGGGTGTTATTGCTCGATTAGCATGCTGGATGGAGGGCCTCAGAGGCTCACTTATTCTTTCCACGGAACAGACACATCTTGTACAACAGCGCTTCCCCAACCCACTGCAGTGATGCTTGTTGAAGGATCACCTCAAGGGATGGTAGGGAGGATCTCTGTAATCTCTACTGTGTTGTGGGCACATCTCTACTGTATGTGACCCATGATACATGTACCAGAAAAGAGTCATTGGATGGTTAAAAGAAAAGACAATCAATCTCTACTGGCAGGAATTTGAGTCAGCCTTGGAGATTAGGGGCTCTGACTGCTGATCCCCAATCCCATATATTGCGTATTGACTGCTAATGATTTATGGGAATTATAACAGTTCCTTGAAGCCCATTTCCTCCTGTTCTCCTGAAGACCCTCTCCAACCCAGAAACATAAAAGGTAAATTAACTAAACAAGAGGAGTGTTCATATGAAAGAGAGGAAGGCCCTGTTTTTAGAATACTGAGCATCTAAAGATGCACATCAACAGCTATACGCAGATCCAAAAAAGGATACCTCCACATGAAGCACACCTTGGGTCTTCCATGTTTAAATCCATGGAAGGGACCTCTAAAGCCCACAGCTCACTGCTGACATTCCTGAACTTCCATCAGAAAGGTTACTCCGGTTTCCAGACTTCTGCTGCTGGAAATGATGAGCTATGTCACCCGCTGGCTGTGCATTTATGCTGTGCATTATGCTGGGCATGGTCACTCCTGGCAGCGAGTGGTCGCACGGCCGGGCTCACCGCATCCTAATGCACGCTGACAACAGGGGGTTCAGCACGGTAAGTGCTGGGCCTTTTTTACGCAGAAGCACAACATGAGGTTGAGCTCACCTTTTCCCAACTAAATTAAGGAAAGAGAGCTGACACAGCTTTCTCAGCACAGGGGAGTTAAACCCACACTTTCCACTGCCAGCAAAGTGCCATGATCTGCACGTACCTAAGGGCTGCTCCGGTTGGAAGCCCCCATTCACCTTTTTGGAGGTTTGCTGCTATGTGGAAAGGAATAAACCTCCAACCCCTTCTTCCCCGTCCCTCGCTGTAGGATCTAAACCCTGTCTGAAGCCTTCAACTTCCTCACTTAGCCTGTGGCCAAGCCCAAGTGCTGCTAACCTGCCGATCTCCAGGAAGCTCCTGCGTGGATGCACTTGGGCAGCGCGTCCGAGGTGTGGTTTGGAAGTTGCCTGTGTGCACGCACCAACCTCAGCCACAGGGTAAGCAAACCCTCAGCGGCAGCTCTAACTCTGGTACTCGCCTGCAGCTGAGAGCAGTCGCCGCTGCCTACCACTCCGAAGTATAGCAGCAGCACAGTTCGGGAACCCCCAAAGCTGTTAATCAGGACTGCCTGATTAATTGGACAGACACATATCCAGGGCAAATCCCTGCAGCTCCCCACGTGAAGCGCTCTTTGCTGTTAATACCTATTGCTATTAACGCAGCGTGCTGTTGAGACCTATTTCTTGGGACAGTCTTTCGGCAGGTTGTGCACGCACCGAGAGGACTTCATCAGGCCAGACTGTCTTTCCCTAGGCTGTCGCTGATGATTTTGAACAGGGCTGAATCAAAGTCATGTACTGCTTCCCCATTATCTACTAAACTGATTGAGCTTCCAAGGAGGAGAATTAAATTGGTTTGGCATGATTTCATCTTGACAAATCCATGTTGGCTTTTTCTTATCAGTTCATTATCCTCTGAGTGTTTATAAACTGTTTAATAATCCTTTTTTATCAAGTCTTTTAGGTTACTGAAGCTCAGCTAAATTGTGTGTAATTCCCTTGGCTCTCCTATATCTGCTTTTAAAAACAGGTATTACGATTACCCTCCTCTAATACTTTGAGACATCACCCATCCTCCACATTTCTCAAAGACAAATTGCTAGTACTTTTGAGATTGCTTTGGCTGCCTTCTGAAGTATTCTGTGGGGAATTTCATCAAGTTCTGCCAAAACGAATCCATCTATCTTACCTACTCTTTAACTTGTTCTTTTGCAAGTCTGGCCAATGCCGAAGTTCCCGTGTTAAAATTACCTACATTTAATCTTTTTTGAGGGTGACAGAGGCATAGAAGGCTTCAATGAGTGAAGTACTGGCTACTCTCTTTGACTACAGCCTTTTATCTGGAAGATATTCAAACTCTATAAACTGGGAAAAAAGCTGCTACAGACATAGAGATGATAAACCCCTCCACTGGCACACAATTTACATGCCCTGGCACGACACTCTGCAACATCCAGTCACATTTTTAGCAGTTTAGGACAGAGAATAAAGATAAATATTGCACTGCTGGAGAAATTCAGACCAAGAGAACATAATTACTCAGTTTAAGTTAAAAAAAAAAAAAGATCCTGCCTGTTGGAAGAGGTGTCAGTGGCATTTGCAATGATCAGAAGAAGGGGTTAGAATATCAGGGTTTTTTAATTCCACTTATAGTTTGGGCTCAGAGTCTCCAGCTGGGCTTAGAAAAGCCTGAGCTCAGTATTTCTGCTGCAGCATGCTCTGCCTGACCCATGACTCCTTCAGAGAGCTCTGGATTTAAACCATAAGTGAAGCTGGGCTATCTGGAGTAAAGGTAAGGCTTAACTCATGGTGTAAGTGTATTAGGCAAACGTAGCTGCTGCGGAAGCAGTTACCTCATCTGTCAGCCAACATGAAGAATCACCTGGAAGTGAATTGCCTTGTTCATTAATCAGGTGCTGATTTAACACACCTAAACATTGCAGCAGGGCCTGGCAGTGACATTTCTAAGCTAACGCTCCCTGTGTCACCTCCTAACGCTCAGTATCCCCTCTGGGAGCCAGGGTTTCTCTCTAAGCTGGAGCGGGCTGCTGCCGGCTCTGACTGCAGCTCACCTGGCTCTTGTCCGGAGATCCCTGCACCACGTTCCCATCACACAGGGGAGACACAGCCCTGGCTGCTAGTGACCATACAGTTATGCTGAAAAGATCTAACTAACTAAAAGATCTAAAAGATATGCAAGGAAGTGAGGAAGGACTTAGGCCTGACTAAAGTCAATGGCTACATCACATACTTTTGAGACTGCACAAGCGCCTTCTGGTAGATTAAAAAAAGGTAGCAGGTACTGGCATCTCCCACTATTTGAGCTCCATGTCCAAGTTAACCTGGGAAGATTGACAAGGTTTGTTCTGTTCCACACAAGGGTGTGTGTTCCACACAAGGGTGTGTGGAAGGCTCTGGGACTTGGAGGGTAAAGCCAGCAGAAACAGCCGCAAATTTAACTGGGAGCAGGAAGAGACACTGTGAGTGGAAGCGAAGGCTGTTTTCAGCAACGAAAGTACTGAGCTCAGGAAAACTTGACTTAGTCAACGACCAGACTTGGGTAACGAATTTCTCATCCTTGTGGAAACAGCAAAATTCCAAGCTATCTACTTGGGCCAGAAAAAAGGCATTATTTATACCATTATACCCAAGCTAATCAAATGTATAGGAGCAGAGAAGCAGCTGCCTGTTATTTCCATAAGTTTGTAATGAGGGTGTAAAAGACTACGGCAGAGACCATATATACAATAAGATGAATGGGTCTTTTAATGAGCCATGGAGCCATAATACAGGAGTGCGTAGGGTTAGTTCAAATTTCAGCTTGTGGAAACCTGGGAAACGTTGCTGTGAGGATTTAAGCACTTACCTCCTTAGAGAATCCACTCCACAGGATCTTGTTTTCATTGATAAAGAGCCTCTCCCCTTTCTTGGCATAAACGTTGTAGTGCCCAACCTCCTCAAAGACGACTGAGCCATCCTCCGGAGAGAGATGCCAATTGATTATTGAGTAATTCCCTACCAGGTCCCCAAACTCATCAAAATCCACTTGCTCCCCCATGTTATTTGTGAAATTTAAGTGGCGTAGATGCTTGAGAACCTAGAGAGAGAGAGAGAGGCACAGTGAATACCTGCGTGTCACAACCCTGACACAGCACACTTCTAATCTGGGGACAAAACTGGAAATAATTACTTTATTACAGTCCGTAATCTCTTAAGAATCACTTAATCACAGTCGTAGCAGGCTTTCCCTCATAGACAGCACACGCACGCACACAAAGCCTGTACAAACCTCGCAGACCGCACAAGGTATCCTGGCCCTCAGGGTGGATAGCACCCATCTGTAAAACTTTGCTTACCAGCTGCTACCCCATCAGCCTTTTAGCATTCCTCTTCAGTCCCTTCCAGCCACCTCTGCAAGCCCACAGCTCTCCTTCAGGGGCAGAGACGTGGCAGCAGCCACTGAAGCGTTTCAGTCACTCACGCATCCCTCTCACCCTGCTCTTGCAACCGCTCTGCATCAATGCTCTCAGTTGGCATCGCTCATCTCTGAATGATCAATCACTCAGAAACAGGGATGCTTGAGAAACAATCCAAACTTGCCTTTTGACTGGAAAACCCCGAGCGCCATGCACTTCAGTAAAAACCAACAAATCAAGCTCGTTCACCACATGGCAGGCCTGGAGAATTCATACCACTGTCTTTTGGCTCCCGTCTCCTGGTTGCATCGTTTCAAGGAATCACATTCTGCCTGTCTCCCCCACGTGTTGAGTCCCGCAATTTTCATCTCACGCCTGAAAGTGTCATATGCTGTGGACAAGAGCAGTTAATCCCAGGGACAACTGCAGTTGCAAAACCCACGCTCTAGACAGCCTAACAGGTAGACCAAAGAAACTGCAGCATGAAAGAAAGACGATACTAGCAACTGTGATACAATTCATCCACGTTATATTTTTCTTCAAAAGTTAGTTGCTGGTGTATGCACTTATCAGATTTCCTCCCCCCCCCATTTAAAGGATGTTCTTAGTTTCTGTGTTTCATCTGTGTTTCTTAGTTTCATCTACGGAGAGCGGAGGTGTCTCTGAGGGCCCCCGGCTGTCAGCTGCCCCCAGACCACTGCGGTGTCGTTGCTGCTGTGGTTCTAGTGCCTGCGACAGCTTGTAAGCCCAGTCCTCTCTCTCTCACTGCGAGTGCCCAAACATACAGTCCTGGATGGCAAAATGCAAGAAAAAACAACATGAAATCAATTTGTCTGGGCAGGCAGAGCCCTCCTCACCCCGTAGACACAGAACAGACAATATTGTTTTGATGAAGCCTTTTCTCCTGGAAACACAGGGACAGGAGGACAGAATCACTTCATTAATTCCTGTCAGTTTTGCTAAATTGTCTCATTTTTCTGTGTCCCTTTGGGATCCTCCTATCTCAAGCTAAAAATCCCCAGAGCTACAGAGATACCCTCCTCTCAATGCCTATATCAATGCCAGCCTGAGACTGTCTGGGAAAATCATAAAAAAAAGCACTACGCAGGATGTGGCTGGCAATACCTTTTCAGCTTTGCGTGATGTGATGGAAGTACATCAAAATATTGCCACAGTATTCAGTCTTTGAATAATGGGTGAGATAACGGCGGAGGCAGAATTTTTTTGTGTCTTTCTCATCTCTGCCGGCCCTCCTCTGTAGACCAGCTCCCCCGTAACGTGTGCAGCTGAAATGATCTCACCGAAGAGCCAGGACCTGTCCTCGGAAGACCTCACCCTCTGACGGACACGGCAAAAGAAGGTGCTCTGCTTTGGCACTTTGCTGTGGAGAGCCAGGGCATTGCCTGCTGTAGGGAAAAAAAGAGGAGACTGCTCCCCTCTCCTCCCCTTCATCCCTGGGGGATGAAGATGGCACTTGCCCAGCTCCATCAGGGAACAGTGAGGACAGAGCAGAGGCAGCTCTGAGGTCAGAACGGGTGACACAGGGTCTGCAGATCCACAGTGGTGTCTGTGCTGCATCAGCTCACTTTGGCCTCTGTCCTGGTTCCGGCTGGGANCAGCGGGGCTGCAATCTTGGACGTGTTAGTAGGAACCTTGTCTGTCAGCAGCGTAGGTCCCAAGCAGGGAAACGGCATTCCTTCGCAGGCTCTAGCACCTACCGCAGGGTGACACCTGCAGCTTTGACGTCCAGTTCAGATTTGAGTCGTTATGATCAGCTGAATGCCGTGTTTCTCCTCGTTCCAACTCAATATCACGCTCTGGTGCAGCACTGCAGCACTCTGCTGAACGACACGAGGATATCCTGCCGTGGTATCACTACTGGGTTGACTTTCATCTGTACAGGCAGGAGGTGCAGACCTTGCACTTCTTTTGATTAGAGCTACTACACACATTAGGAGACAATCTTGCAAGAGCAATATTGAAGATTCTTCAGTTCAAGTCCTGCCTCTCCTTGCCAGCTGCAGTGGCAGGAGGCTGGCTGGTCTTATGGTCAGCAAGATGAACGGGGCAGAAACTTCTGGATTCCCTGGATGCAATTTTTTTTTTGTTTAATTTCATAACAGTAATCTCAATTAGTCTATTCCTTTGCCTTACCTCCTGACATTAGGCTGCTTAGAAAGTAATACATGCCCGTGGCTACTGGTGGGCTTCTGCAGGAGTAGTTTAGCAGCATGTTTCCCTTGGTTACACACAGACTACACCTGAGGATTCAGGTTATAAACAATTTCATGTATGAGCTGATATCTCTATCTGGTAGGTAAATATTCGTATAAGAGCACTGATCTGCACGTGATGTTGTCTTTCCCCAGGCACAGAATAGCAGCTTCAGCTATGCAGCCACAGCTGCGGAGCAGGAGAGCCCAGGTATATCAGTTCATGCAGGAAAGACACATGCCCTATTTAAAATCCCAAATGGAGGGGCAACAGGAACAACAGGGGTAACAAAACCTGTTTTCTCTTCCCAACAAATACCAAAGTTTTCCTTCAAGTCTAAATTTCTGAGGGGCGGCTTGTGAAATGGTAACTGAATGACTGCTAGGGACATGTTGCTGTTTTAGATGGTAAGAAAATCCCAGGATGATATCTGTATATCACACAAGATCTGCTCTCTACAGGATGAAAATACAGTTTAAGCAGCCAGGAAATATATAAGCACTATACTTTAAAAGAGGAAGTTGTAGACTCTGAATAACTACGGCACTCTTTTATAGCCACCAGTCTATCAATGATTAGCTAAAGGCTTTGCAGTTAAGAATGTGTCACTGTTTTGTAACTAAAGATAGAAACACAAATACCCAGGACTCAATCCACAAAGACTTAAAAGACCCTGATTCAGCAAGGGCAAGAGCACGTGTCAGGGGTGCGTATCCTGGAACCAAGAGTTTAGGAAAGAATTGTTGACCTCGTGGCTTGAATACACCCTCAGCAGCTGGTGGAAGCCTGCAGGGAGAGCATTGTGCAAGCTGCTGTCTTCAGATATTTCTTTCGGTAGTTTTTCCTTCTTTTGTTTCCCTCTGTCACAGGCTCCACGTTGAATTGCAATGCCTTTTAATTAAAACACCTATTATCAGAAAGGACTTGCAAGCTGCCCTCTAGTTCACCCTCCCGTTGTTCCCGGTAAGGCCATTCCCAGCCATGTAGCATCCCATGCTTTATCCAGGCTAGATATTCTGGGAAATGTGGTTTCCACTTTTATGGAAGCATCATAAAACCGTAACATAAATACAGTTGTACTCGGTCAGACGAGCAGCCCATCTCCCCAGGACCTGCTTCTGACCGTGGCCAACAGCAAACGCCTACACAAGAGTAGAAGGGGACACGATACTTTCCCCAGAATACTCCCACACATTTTGCAGCTCAGTGACTTCCCTGGGCCAAAGGTCTTTGTACTTGATCGTGCGCAGTGGATGTTTCTTCCATCATCTTGCGCGTTTGTGCAGACTTGTCACATCCACAGCCTCCTGCAGCAAGGAGAGCTACGTTTTATGAGAAATGCACCTCTTCTAGCCTGTCAGAACAGAGCAGCCACTAATTTCTTTTGAATCCCCGTGTGCTTATGTTGGAAGAGGCAAAGAACTGTCATTTGCTAGTCACGTTTTCCATGCTTCTTAGGATTTTACAAACCTTTGTCAGATCTCTCTTCAGTCACCTCTTTCCCAGGCTGATGAGCCCTATCCGACTTCGCTGCTTCTTGTACAGAAGCTGTTCCATTGACCCTTCTCCAAACTTTCCCAGTCTGCTTCGTCCATTCTGAGACCGGCATGTGATATGGAAGTAAGAGGCACCAAGGGTTAATAAAGTGGCCCCAGGGCACTCTGTTTTCCTCTCTGTCCCTTTTCCAGTGTGACTATTCCTAACAGTGCATTTGCTTCTTTGACTGCTACTCAGACAGAGCCACCCAAGGATCTGTTCAAGCTTGAAGATCTCATTTGTGGTTAGTCAGAACTGACCATTTATTTATATCCTCTGCTGACTATCTGTCAACCAACTGTTTATCCATGCAAGGACTGA
>VZTQ01003184.1:0-34022 GCA_013400755.1 Pelecanoides urinatrix
GCCCCCCCCCCCTTCCCCTTGCCACCACCCCGAGCCTTCAGCTGGCCGAGGGGCTGCGAGGTGCGGGGTGGGTCTGGGGGTTGCGGGGGGCTTTGCATTGATGCATTGATCGCCCATGGTCTCCGCCTGACCTCCCTGCTCCCAGGGAAGCAGTCTCCATGGCTACTGGCCCTTCTCCTCCAGCGCAGACTGTAAATTCCTGCAGGCAAAGCCCAGCCTTGGGGGTGCGAGGGGGGGAGCCGGGAAGGAGTAACCAAAGCCAAATAGAAAGAAAGAAAGGCTGGGAGAAAAAGGGCGTTGCTTGGATGGGGCTCTCCTTTCCACTCCCCTTTCTCAGGTCCCCAGCACCAGGGCAAGGCGCCTGCTTCCCCCCTCCAGCGCTCCTGCTCCTGCTCCTGCTCCTGCTCCTGCTGCTGCTGCTCTCTTGCAAAACTGGAATTGGCTGGGATTATTTAAGGAAAAAAAAAAAAAAAAAAGGAGAAGGGATCAGAGCAGCCGCCAGAGAGAGGGCGATAGAGTCCACTTTCCTCCAACTGCCCTGGGTCTCCTTCCCTCACTCTCTCCTCTTTAGCAACACCAAGAGCCCCAAACTGAACCCAGAGCAGCTTTTTCCATCAGTTCAGTTCCCTTCCCTCCCTCTGTCTCACACACGGCAAGAAGAGAGCCCCTTCCTCCTCTTGATTTCCCTTCGCATGCTCAGCCTCTTGTTTCCTTTAAAGCACTAGAAATCCCCCCTTCTTGCCCCCGCTCCTCCATGCAGACTGGGATTGCAATGGGAGCTTTGCAGATTGCTGGATTTTCCATCCTTTTCTTTCTCCTCCACTCTGGAAACACGCTGGCAAATAAAGCCAGTCAAGGTAAGAGAAAATCTTCCCAGCTCGAAGGTTTGCTGTTTGATGTGTGTATTAGGCAGCCGGACCTCCTCTTTAGATCTGGGATTTTATATGCAGGCTGGAGAAATTAGCAGCAATAACAACAAATAGTGGAGGGGATTTTAAATGTTGCTTGCAGATATTCTTGCCTGCTGCCTTTGATTGGGGTCGGGTTTTTGTAAACTCTTTACTGAGTTGCATTTCTTACACTTTTCTTTTTTTCTTTTCTTTTGGTTCGGACTCTTTATCTCAAGGCAGGGGGTGCAGAGGCAGAAAATGAGGGTGGGCAAACAAGTCTGCACCCATCGCAGGGAAAATGTCGTGGTTTGGGGGGACTTTTCTGGTTTTTGGGTTTCGGTGCCCGGGAGATGGGGGTAACAGGCAGGGCGGTGCGGGCGAGGAGGGCTCCTTTCGGGCTGGGCTGGAGGGATGGGGCGGCGGGGCGGGTATCGGTAACGCCGGGAGGTTGCATCTGCGTTTGTGTGTTTTACATAGGCGCGGGCTGAATCTCAAATGTTGGGCTATAGGGGTGTGGGCTGCAGAAAACTTCGGGTAGCTGAACACAGCAAAGCCTGAAAAATACGGGAGCTCTTTCCCTGTCTCTAAAGAGGGGTATGTCCCATCGTTATCAACTTCAGCCTTTTCTGTTTCACCACTCCCCTATGGAGCCAGAGTTTCTCCTTCACAAATGTACACATGTAGCTTTATGTATGGTCTATCTATACCTTAGGTTTTCTATAGCACCTCTATATTTAGCTCGGATTTTGCTCTATACACGCGCGCGGGAGTGCGTGCGCACACACAAACACACACAGCCCTATGTGCGTGATCCTGTTGGCTGTCTCCAAGGGTTTTTTTTCTCCTTAATTCACCACTATCTCTACGATCTGTTGGTTTTTCTTGTTTTTTCCATGGCACTTAACAGTATGTAAGATTTATCAAAACCAGCTTTGACTCTTGCTATTGTAGTAGCTGCGTGTTTACGCGTAGGGCGAGATTAAATAGAGTGTGAATGAAATATAGGAGCGCAGGATATAATTAAAGATCTCTTGGAAGCATTAGTGATAGGCGTATTCCAGCCATGCGCATGGTCGCCCCGAGCCCTGTCACCGACAAAGTTAGAAGGAATTTCAAGGCTATTGTCTTATCTGGCTTAAAGTGTTTTTAAAACAATAGGCGACTTTTCGGGAGGGCAGTCTGGGCAAGCACGGGGCAGATTTTCCAGGGCAAAGGTTTGGTAAGAAGGCGTCCAGTTTCATGTAAAGCTTTATGATTTAGGCTTAGAAAGGAATGCTTAGGTTTTTATCCCCCCTCAAATTATCTTGAGTGTATGCATTGCTTTCATTTCTTATCATAATATTTATTTATTAAGGCCTTTTGGTTTCCAGTTCCATTTAAGCCTGAGCCAGAATTGCATTAAAATAGCAAAGTAAAATTCCATCGTGCAGAGACTTGACAGATCCCTTCGGGGAAGGAGAGGGGTGGAGTGGGGGTGGAGAGAGGTGAGCTCAATCCTGCGCTGGGGTAAATCGCCCGCCGTACGCCCGGGACGGTGCTGGCTCCTCCCGGCCCCCGGCCGAGGCACCGAGCAGACCCAGGGGGTCCGGCCGCTCTGCAGCCGAGGGGGGGTTGGGATGGAGAGTTAATCCCCAAAGCCGCTGCCGAGGGGTCCCGCGGGGTGGTGAGGGGGAGGCGGGTGCGGAGGGGTGAAGGTTGGTGCCTGCGGGGATGCGGGGGGCCGCGAGGGCTCAGGGCAGGGGTGGACCCCGTCCTTTTTGGATGAGGCTGAACTCACGGACCTGGCATCAGCAATGGCAGATAAAACCCTGCTTTTCCTTAGGAACCCGCTATCGCCTGGTTTTCTGCATGCACAAGCGTCGCTGAGCTCTTCGAAGCCACGCCGTGCGCCTGGGGCATGGTTTTGTAGGATATTTCTGAAAAGCATCGGGCATCCCCCCTCCATCTGTGGGGTGATGCCCCAAGGATGGGGGTCCACGTCACCCCTCCGCCCTCACCGAAGCTTTTGCCCTTTCGGGGGACAACCACCCTCGCCAGGTGACTGTCACGGGCTGGGGACGGTTCTTTTCCCGTCGGATGGGCTTGTTTTGCTGTGATAACATCGCACCGTGGGTAGGGCTCGCTGGCTCGTTTCTCGCACTGAATTACCCTGGAAAGTTTAGTCTGCAGGGAAGGAAGGATTTAGCAGAGCCGTCCGCCGGGCCTGGAGGGTGTCTGCCAGAGGACCTGGCTGTCTGCGGGGTTTATTGGGTCAGTTTAGGGCTGGGAAAGCTTTCAAGAGGAGAACTGACAACATAAATCCAAATAACCCCCGGGGAGGCTCCCGACGTGCGCTCAGCTGGGATGAAGTCTCCCTGCGGTCCCCACGCCCAGCTCCCCAAGCTGCTGCCGTAGCCACAGCTCCCCCGTTTTTTGGACAGGTAATGCCACCCCCGGTCCCATCCCGTCCTCCATCGGTCCGTCTCACAGCCTGCCAGGCAGAAGAACCTCTGCTGAGCTCCCGCTCAGCGGAGCAGTGCCCTCGCCCATCGTCTGCCGGCATCGGTCCCTCCCTGTGCCTGGGGAGGATGGAGCCCAAGGGCTGGCAGATTTGCACCCTCTTGCACCAGGCAGCACCCGGATCCGGCCTTGCCGCGCTCCTCTGGCAGCACCCCCGTACCTGGAGACACAGTGCAGGATTTTCCACCTTTTCCCGCAACTGAGTTGCACGGATGGGGCCGGGGGAACGGGGCTGGGAGGGAGATGCAGCATCTCCCCAGGGGACCCCGGCACCCCAGCTTGCAGCCCCTGGCACTCCCCCAGCCCCAGCCACCCACCCAGCGCAGGGTCCTGAGTGGGACCCAGCCCAGCTCGATGGTCACCCGTGGGTAAAACCAGCCCTTTCGGCCGGTGCCGTGCAACCGCCCGGGGACGGAGCCACCATCCCGCGCGAGGGGCTGGGTTCGGTGGGGATGCACCTGCAGAGCCTACGCCGCCAGGGATTCTTTTTTTTCATATATATAATTTTTTTTTTTTTTTTTAAGGAGTCTAAAATTTTCCAATTGCAGCCGGGAGATGCTGTTTGATTCCCCTCCCATCTCCGCCGAACCTCCTCCCCCTTGGCCTCCGCTTTTCCTCCCTCTCATGCACTCACAGTGTGCGACTGTTGTGCCTGTCCCCTCCACCCCTCTGAAATATGAAATGTAAAACTGTAAACATTTCAACATGCAGCAGTTCAAAGGAGATCTTTGACTGAGGGCGTCTAACATGCCTGTACCGAGATTAAAAAGGGGAGGGGGGGGGTAGGAAGGAGGGAAGAAGAGTTTTTTTGTAACTGCCAACGGGAGTATAAATATTCAGACACCTCGAGTCTTCCAGTGCGGAGATGTATTGCTGTCTCCAAACTGCTCAGGAGTTTGTATTTTTTTTTTTTCTTTTATTTTTATATAGCTTTTTCCTTTGCAGATGGTCACACCGGAGTAATCCATTTAGGAAAAAAATATGCATGAATAACCTTAACCTTCACTTGCAAAATTATAAGTCCCCCGAGAGGCTTTAGGAGAAGCCTGGGATGCCAAATAAAGTTTGCTCTGTCTCGTGGCGCTGGAGGAAACCCGGCCGGCCGCTTTTCGGCGAGGCCGTCTTCCCCGCTGGAGATCTTGCGATTGTTGCTCCCGAAGCTGAAAACAAACAAACACATTTTTTTAAGGCAAGGCTCGGTCAGCCCGATAAGCCAAAGGAACAACAGCAACAACAATTCCCCGGGGAGATGAACACGCTCTTGGTGTGGAGCATCAAACCCTCCTTGGCAAAATCGCGGCTTGAATTGAGCCGAAGCGACCGGGGTTGGCACAAGGAGGTGGGATGGGGATGGAGGGAGCATTTCCAACCCTGGGGATGCCGGATCTGGTGGTGGAGCTGGGATCCATCAGGATAACCCAGGCTGGTGCAGGGGATGGGGAGCTCAACACGGCTCTGCCTTTGTGGGAGTGGGAAGCATCGATGGGGGGAAAAAAAGCCACTTTTGGGGCTTTTGGGGAAGCAAAACCCAGGGTGAGGGGTGCAGAGCAGGGTCTAGGTGATGGGGTCACCAGGCTGGGAACCCCCCCAGGTCCTCACTGCGACTTGCCTCGTCCTTCATCCGTGCTCCGTCATTCCACCGGGCCAAGCGCTGTGGCTGCATCGGCCGGGTCCCACCTGCTTTCGGGAGAGCTGGGTGGGCGTGTGGGTGCTGGGCTCCTGCAGTGGGGCTGGTGCAGGGGTCTCCATCGCGTGGTGAGATGCAAACATCCCCTCTGATGTTTACCCGAGCTGAGCGTGGGTACCCGCCCAGGGACCGCCGGCACGGCATCCCCAGCACGGCATCCCCAGCACGGCACCCCCATCCTGGCAACGCGCCATGGCCGAGCACCTGAGTTAGGATTCTCGAGTTCAAACAACGCATCTTTGGCCAATTTGTAAAAAAACCATCCAGCGGAGCATCTTCCTCCCCTCTCGCCAGCCCCCGTCCCCTCCCGGCGGGATGCCGTCGGCTGTGCCGGAGCCGCCGTGCCCTGTGCCCGTCCCGCCGCGGCGCAGCACGCGCCGCCCTCGCGAGCGCGCCGGGCGAACAAATGATTAATAAACTGCACCACAGTGTCTGAGGTGGTTATTAATACCCTGGTAAAAAGAGCTACTGAAGTTATAAAGCTTTAATTTGGCATTAAGGCCGAGTGGAAACTCCGCGCGTCTGCCAACAGCTACACACACATCCCCATACAGACAGGCTGTTAATATATATATGCCTATATAAAAATAAAGAATAAAATCAATTTGAAAGAGAAAGCTGAAGCGCTTGCAGAAGAGAGAAAAAGGACGGTGGTTTTGTTTGTTTAGGGGTTTTCTGGCAGGTTTTTGCTGCCTTATCTCAGCCCCCTCCTCAATTTTATCGAGACTTTCAGTCTACGGATAAAACCATCTTTTTTTTTTTTTTTTTTTTTTTTTAAAAACAGAATAAGGAAGTGAGGAAAGAGCTTCAATCCAGGCTCTAAAAATATACGAGCTGTTGCTTTATCCCCCCCTCGCTGTCATGTCTCGGGGGCGGCATGACGCCGCGGGGCAGGGCGCAAGCGTGGGACCCAGGTGCCCGTGGTCTCCGCCACCGCCTTCGCCGCCGGCCTCGGTCAAAGCCCTTCACCTCCCCGATGGGTGCGCGCTGGTCCTGGGGGGTTGGCGGGTCCCCCCAGCTTTTGGCACGCTCGAAAATGGCAGTGGCGTTGAAACCGTCTGCCTCCGCTGCCTTTGAAATGGAGAATAAAGCTGCAGCTGGAGCGGAACGGGGCCCAACAGCCAGCGCTGGAAAATCCCACCCACAACGGAATAAAAAACATCGCCCGAGGCGCGGGGCGAGCGCCGCAGCCTCCTGCCCTTCGCCGCAAACCCCTCGGCACGGCGTGGCGGCGATGCCGAGGATGCTCTTGCCCTCTGATGAGCCCTAATTAGCCTCAAAGTGTGGTGGGATGGGGAAGGGGGGGGGACTGGGCAGGGAGCGGGGGCTGCCGGACGTGGGCGAGGGACCCCGACGGGACTCGGCATCTTCATCAAAATTAAATTCCCCACCTGATGCAAAATCCCACGGTTCTGGGGATTGGGGGCACAATGCACCCGTCTGCACCATCCGGTTTGGGCCTGTTTAAGGTAACTTTGGGTGAAAAAGGGCATTTTTGATTATTCGTGTAGGTCTGCAAGGGGTCCTGGTTGGCAACCCCCCCCCCCAAAAAAAAAACCCACCTGGATTTGGGATCTGGATTTCAAAAGGTCCCCCCGAGCAGGGGGACGAGCAGGGCACATCCCAGCAAGGATTTTGCAAGAGCAAATAGGGACGGGAACATCAATAAGGATTTTTTTTTTTAAAAATCTTCTTTTCTCTTGGCTTGAAAATGAAATCCCTCGCGCCTTGGCGGCGGCTGGAAGCACCTGCAGCGCGGCCGCGGGCGTGTTTTTGGATGGAGAAAGTTCTCCTGCGGGAAGAGCGGGCTGTCCCGACGGCAAACCTTCTCTTTCGTGGGAAAACGCTGCTTGCGTTGACAAAAATGCAAAAATTTAGTTTTTCAGAGGGCTTTTTTTTTTTAATTCACTATATCATTCCTGAAGGGCACTTCTGAGGAGCCAAAATTTCAGCATTCTGAAATTAGGATCTTTGCCAATCTCGGGATGGCTCCTGGGGTGCCGAGGAGGGTATTTATTCACTCTTCACACACACACTTTTTTCCCCCCCTTTTTTTTTTATAATCCTGTAACCTTTCAAAATGTCTCCAGCTTTGGAAAAATTACAGAGTGGCAAATTTATAATGTTTTCTTTTGTACTTTTGCTGCTGTGTAATCTTTCCAAAGTTAGAGAAGTTTTGAAGTTACAGAATGGAAAAAAAAAGATAGAAAAACCCAAAATAATATACATGTGCGAGTGGGAAAGGCACGGCATTGTGTTCAGCGCCGCGCAGACATTGTTCATTGTCTTGAGTTTGAGGGTGCAGGAGGAAAAAAAATAGAAAATAACCACCCCCCCAAAAAAGTGAGATTTCTGGCAAAAGGCTGGGAAAACGTCAATGATGTGATGTCTGATGGATGTTTGGGTGTTTTTAGGGGAAGGAGATGGAGGTTGATGGATGGTCTGTACCGTTCGGGTGCTGGTGCCCACCTGTACATTGGGGTGGGTGCCCTGGGTGCTGGGTCAAAGCATCGACCCATGATTTATAACCTGGGGGGTTGAAGAGCCGAGGGAGGGCTGCGAACCGCACGGGCTCAGGACCAGGATTTGCAAATTCAGTAGATCTTCGGTTCAGCGTTGGCTTCGTTGCTGCCGAACCCCCGCAGCGGCGAGCGCTCAACGTCCCCCCCGTGTCCCCCTGCTCCGGTGCCGCATCCCTCCCCACCACCCACCCGAGAGCCCCGGGGAGGGGGCCTGGAGCCGGGGGCGAAGTCGCTGTGATGCCGAACGGCGCTTGCCGGCGATGGAGGTGCTTCCTCCCGTGCCGAAGAACTCTTTGAGCCTAAAAACGTGGTGGGGGAAGGAGTGAGCTCTGCAATCCTGCGGCTTTTGCAGGTTTTGTTCCGCCGGTGATTATTTGCACGGGCTTTTCGGTTTGCAGGACGGGGCCTTTGCAGGTGGGTCAGGGGTGCGGCGGGGCGGCCGTGCCCCGGGGATGGGGTTTGCGGCCAAAAGTGAAGTTTGCTTGGGGAGAAACCGAACCTGAGCCACGCTCAGCTCCCCGACGGGTCAACAACCCCCCCCGACCCCCACGGGACCCCCGGCACAGGGCGAGCTGCGAGCCTCTCCCCGGGGGTGCCGTGGGGTGCCGGGGTGGTCGCGGCGGTGCCGTGGCCGATGCCCGTGGGTGCTGGAGGTGTCGGTGCCGGCCAGGAGCGGGGTGCCGGTCCCCCGTGCAATCCCTCCGTCGTCCCCGCCGCGGTGGGTCAGCCTCCAGCCGGTGATTAATGGCCCAAGGGAGGCCGTGGTGGCCGCGGGCCATGGCTAATGTCAAATAACAAATATGAATGCGGGCTGTAAATATTTATACAATGCGCAGGCACGTGCCGCCTCCCTGGTGCAAAGGCAAAGCTCTCCTCCCCCCGGCCGGGTGACTCACATCTCCCGGCAAAAAAACTACCGGGGTGGCCGGGAGAGGGCTCGGGCCAGCGCTCCCGTGGCCGTGGCCCCCGTCCCGACAGGGCTGCCTGCCTGCCTGCGCCTTGCAGGGATGTTTCGTGTCTTTGGGGACATCCCCAAGTTCATGGGGTTGCTGAAAAGCAGCTTTTTAAAGGCCGCTTAAAGCTTCGCAGCTTCAGGCTCCTTTTTATGGGGTACAGGGAAGCTGGAGGGACCCTCAGATCCCCTTTCCCTGGTGGGACCCTCCCCATCGCTGTGGGAGGTGGCGGAGGCGAATCCCCCCCCGGGAGCAGCGCTGATGCTCCCCGCGTGCCCGTGGAGTCGGAGCGGGGAGCCCGGGGTGCTCTGGGACCCTGCCCGTACCCGAGGGGCTGCGGGCGATGCTCAGCCCCCGTCTCCCCTCCCCGGGGCACCCAGCTGCCGTACACCACAGCCAGAGAGGGGGATGTGCCCGCTCCAGGGCACCACGTCTCCCGTACTGCCGGCGCAGGGAAGGCAGAGAGCAGCCAGGTGAGCAGCCTCTTGCTCATAAATCTCCGCCCCACGCGCTCGAGGCTTCTCCATTTGCCAAATACCATTAAAACCTCCGCTTTGCCATGGCAAACCCTTGGGCATCGCTGCTTGAGGCCGTCACTGGCACGTGATGCTCCGGACACGATGTCCCGGGTACCGCAGCGCTGCATCCCGGATAAGTGGGTTGAGGGGCAAAGGGGGATGAGGGGGACGCGGATTTTGGCTCTGCCCCTGAGGAAGCCTTGATGTTTTTCCCAGTTCTCCCTCCTGCTTCCCGCTCCCAGCTCCCAGGTTTATTTAATGCGGTCCCTGCTAATTCGTGCACATTCCTCCCTGCCTAAGAATAGAAAGCGATGACGATTATTTGGGTGACTGGTCGGCTCAGGAAATGGCTAATTGGAGACAGAGGCTTTCACCTCTGCCTGGGCTGGCTCCAGCCTGGACTACGGGCGCCTGAGCGGTGTTTCCTACCATCAGACACGCAAAAGGGTCGGGGAGTCTCAGGGTGGCTTGTAGGAGAGCGGGGACACGGGGAGTGTTCGGGTGTGCTCACTGCTCCGGTGCCCCATCCCGAGCCCATCGCCCGTTGCGTCAGGGCTGGGTGCAGCGAAGCCGCTAAGGAGCAAAGCAGCAGCGTTGCTCCCTCGAGCCTTTCCGCCTCGTGTGCGGCTTGAAAAGCCGGAGGGCTGCTTGGTTTCATCGCCTCGCGTGATGGCTCCTATGGGGGGACGGGGAGAGCTCCCCCCGGCTCTCCCCATCGCTCCCCCCGCCTCTCCCCTTGCAGATGTCGACGAGTGCGTGGAGGGCACCGACAACTGCCACATCGACGCCATCTGCCAGAACACCCCCAAATCCTACAAGTGCATCTGCAAGTCCGGCTACACCGGCGACGGGAAGCACTGCAAAGGTAGGGGCACACACCGCCGCCGGAGCCCGAGCCCCTCCGACGCACGACAGCCCCGGCAGGTCGTCAGCAACGTCCCCTGCCCTTGCAAAAAGGCTGCTTGTTTACCCCAGCCCACTGCAAACCTTTTCTTCCCCTTTTCTGCCCCAAATTCCTGGCCTGGTGACACTGCGTGGGGATGGAGAGGAGTGTGACCGTCCCTGCTCTGCCAAGTGTGACTGTCTGCTCTGACGGTGGCAGCCGTCGTGTTCGCTCGGCAAAGAGCCGCGTCTGCGAGGCTGGGGCTGCGCCTGGGCCTTGTTTTAAACAAAGCTGGGCTTTTTTTAACTGCAGGATTTCCAACCCAGAGGCTGCAAAATTGGGTTAGCAGATAAAACATGAGAAGCTTAAAAATAAGATATAGAGATATAGATATAGGTGATATAGATGTAGATATAGATGTAGATATAGACATAGATACAGACATATAGACACAGATATAGACATAGATATAGACACAGATATAGACATAGATATAGATGTATATATAGATACAGATTTATGTATCTGAGTGGGGCATGGAAAGAAAACGGGCTCCTTGGAGGAGCGGCACCAGGAAAGCAGGAGCAGGGCAGGGGAAAAATTCCCAGCTCTGCTCCGAGCGGGTCCGGGGTCGGGATGGGCCGAGTACAAAGCACGCTCCAGGCACAGCGGGGCTTCGCCGTGGGACGGGCTGCTCTGCCCACCGCCCTCGGGAAATCCCGTGTGATCCCCAGGGCGCTCGGCAGGTCGCTGCGCTGCGCCGAGGCTTTAAGCCGGCGGGATAGCTGGAAGTCCAGGGTCTAGTCTGGGGAGGACAGGGGCTGTTTTTGCAGGGTGTGGAGGCACGCTGTAGGTGATAACGGAGCTGGGGACCTGCTGGAATAAGCAGAGACAGCAGAGACCCCAGGGCGCAATATTAGCCGGGTGACAAACTGGAGATGGGGAGCAGCACCCGTGCAACGAGTTGGCCGTTCTCAGCCGGGGCAGCCCCGCAGCTCTCCTGCCCTCCTTTCTCCACAGACGTCGACGAGTGCGAGCGGGAAGACAACGCGGGCTGCGTCCACGAGTGCGTCAACATCCCCGGCAACTACCGCTGTACCTGCTACGACGGCTTCCACCTGGCGCACGACGGCCACAACTGCTTAGGTGAGGGCTGGGGACCCCCCACCCCGGGATGCCGGCGTGTGGCAGATGCTCGGCAGCTCTGGCACCTTGGGACCAGCCTGCTGGCTTTCTTTACCGGGCACCTCCTGAGCTCTGACCCCCCCAGACCCGGTGTAGAGCTGGGGGACCGTGGTGGCACTGCCAGGGCAGCAAGCCGGCTGCAGACATGTCCCGTGCCGCGATGGCTGGCTGGGGACAGGGTTGCTCCCCATTGCACGGGGGGTGATGCCGAGGGAAGATGCTCCGTGCTGGGAGGAAAACTTGCTCCATGGGTCCACGCATAGACTGGGGGAGGTTGGGGTAAGGCAAGACTGGGAGGGTTGGGATTGGGGATGCTGGGCGCCAGTCGCAGCCTCCCCACGGCCGCATCCTGCTGCGGCGAGCGGCCGGGCCGGAGCTCTGCTCCGCTGCCGAAGGCAGGACCAGCCCGGGGGGCTCAGCCGGGCCCTGCCGCTCGCTCCGCTCGTGCTGGAGGTCAGCCCTGCACCTGCCAAAATAGATGAGTTAATAGCAAATACGGTGGGGATGGGAACCAGCGAAGGGACTGGGTAAATAATCCCCGGGCCAAGACAAACCCGGCATCTGCCTACGGAGCGGCCGTGCATCCTCCCCGCCACTTCCCACCACCCCAAACTCCATCCGGCCGCGGTGAAGCCAAAGCTCCCGGCAGAGCCCCGGGGCCGGCCGGGCTGCCCGCGCCCCGGCACCCGCTTCCTCCCGCAGCACCCGCGGGTGGGATCGCCGGGGCACGGGGCCGCCCGCCTTCCCTCTGCCTGGAGCTCATGCTATTTTCTAATTAGTGTCTGCAGAGGGGTCATTAATGAGCTCATCACTGGGAGGAGGAGGAGGGGGAAGGGATTATGGACACATACGCTTTGCATTAACCACCATCACCGGGATCTTTGCAGCCTCCTCGGGGAGGGGGGAGATTTACACAGCTGGGAGGAGGCGCGGGCGGGCGGCTCTGCCTTCCTCTCCCGGGGGAGGATGAGCCCGAGGAGAAGAAAGGAAAGCCGGGCTCGGCGAGCCGCAGACGTCATGTGTTTACAGAGTTGGGTGGGAGGGGATGGAGGTGGCTGGGGAGCAGCCGGGCGAGGGGGGACCTGGAGGGGCAGCCCCAGCTCCCGCCTCGAGCCTTTCCTCGGCTCATTCCAGCATCTCGGCCACGTTGCTTTGCTGTAGACACAGTGCAGGTTTCTTCCCCTGGAGCCCATTTTACAGGTGAGGATATTGAGACCCTCTGCTCTCTGGCTGGGTTTGCTCAGCGCCTGCTCTCGGAGGGCAGCAGAGATGAACCCCAGCGGGGTTTTTTTCCATCCTCCTTCTCCCCCATCCCGATTGTGCTTTGCCCAGCCTGCAAGCAGCCCCTCTTAGCCAGGAAGAAATCCAGAAGCAAAGCGAAGTGGAGGGTCATGCCCGGGCTTTGCTGGCACCGCAGGCAGTGGCCGAGCCGGAGGTGGCTCGGGGTGCGTGCCCGCCAGAGCCCACCGGTCCCCCCATCGCCCACCCCGGGCGACCTTTTGAACCAGGACAGGAATTTGAGCCCCCGTCCTGACACGAGTCCTGCTGGCTTCTGCCCATCTCCCTTGTATTTAATAAAACAGGTATTAGAGCGGCAGAGTCTCGTTTCAGCCATCGGGTTTGAACGGCCGCCTCCTCATTTTTGTGCGGAGTTTGAAGGAGAAGTCGCAAGATGTTAAGCCCTTGTTATAAGCGGGGGGATTTGAGGAGAGCAATTGGCATCTGTGGGACATATAGCTTGGCTGGGACGAGCCTCGGAGGAAGCCACGAGCCTCCAAAATAGGAGGAAGCCTCCTGCCATCGCAGAGGACATCCCTCTTGTGTCCCGCTGCACCCCGGCAGGCAGCCCTAGCCTACCCCACGGGCGCCCGGGTGTGAGAAGATGTTTTCAACATCTCCATTCCAAGGTAGCGGGTTTGTGGGGTGCTCCTGGGCTCTTTCCAGCTGGAGCTGTAGCCCTGCTTTGATTTTTGAGCATCCCCCAGGGTTGCAGCATCCCCCGGGGCTTACCTGGGGCTGGGGCACGGTGCAAGGCACCTGCGCTGCTCGGGCATCCATCATCCATCCATCTCTTTGCCCAAAAACAAGGGGGTTTGGTGCGTGCCGTGCCGCTCGGGGAGGAGAGTGGTGCTGGGGGGGCCGGGGCTGGGAGCCCCCCGGTGCGTGCCGTCACCGAGCCGCTATTCCGGCGTTTCCAGCGGCTGATGCTGGCAGGGCTCAGCTTTCCCCTCGGCCGCCGGCTCTGCAACGCTTGAGTTCACGGGAGGTTTTTTTTGGCACGGGGCCCCTCGCTCCCCGGCCCGACGCCATCGCCCGGCCCCGGGACCGCGGGCGGAGGGGGCAGGGGCGGCCGCAGCGGAGGTTTGCCTCTCTGCGTGAGCCCGGCATCCTGGTTGCTCTGGCACCTCGGGGCACCGGTGGGTTCAGCTTGGACCACTGTCCCCAAAAACCCTCTGCAGAGAGTAACAGGCAGTTGCTCTTCATTAAATGAGGGATTTGCAGGGATAGAGCCGGAGCAGCTCAGGGCGAGGGCATCGCCGCTGCCACGGGTGGGCACTTCGAGCCCCTTCCAGCCTTGGTTTGTTAAACCAAAACAGGCACGAGGGCAGCCGAGCTGCTGGGGATTTGAGTCTCCTTACAAGTAATTATCCCTACTCCAGGCTAAGGTTTCCCAGCTCGCCCTAATGAAGTGCAGGCATCCCCAGCCAGCGACGGGCTTGGAGGGGCTGGGAGCCGGGGGCGGCTGCAGCCGGCGTCGCGGACGAGCATCCTGGGTGCTTTGGGGGTCCCGGGACGAGGAAAATCCCTTTTTCTGTGGTTTGGCATTCCCTGCTGTAAAATGAGGCCAGACCATTTTTGCCCATCAGTCGGGGAAGCCGGACGGCCTCTGCGACCCACCCCTTGATGTGCTTTGCCTTCATCCCCTGCAGCCCTCAAGCATCCCCCTTTCTTCTAGCTGGAGGATCACGGATGTAAAGCAGAAATAATTTGCTATCTAGCAAATCTGTCACAGCCGGTTCCCCATCCCCTCGGCGTGCCGACGGGGTCACGCTCAACCCCTGCCACCTTCCCTTTGCAGACCTGGACGAGTGTTCGGAGGGCAACGGCGGCTGCCAGCAGACCTGCGTCAACATGATGGGCAGTTACGAGTGCTTCTGCCGGGAGGGCTTCTTCCTCAGCGACAACCAGCACACCTGCATCCAGCGCCCCGAAGGTTAGTCCGCGGCGTCTCCATCCCCTGCGTTTATCGGGCAGGTCTGTCCCCCATCACCCCTGGCCACCCCTGCAGGGTGCTGGGCTTTGGGTGCCCGGTGCTGGTTTATGAGCCTTCTCGGTGTTGCAAATTTAAAAGCAAATTTATTCTGAGCACATTAGGAGAGGATGCTGCAGGGCTAACAAAACCCTCACAGGCCCCTTAATCAAGCACAGTAATAAGAACGGAGGACATTAATCCTGGATCCAGAGCGTTTTATTAAATAAAAGGTACCCGGAGATCTTCACGCCACCCTGCAAGACTCATCTTCTGCCAGGTCTTGCGCAGCACCGAGCCCTTCGTCTCGATATCAGCTCTAAATTGCTGCCGTCTGGAGCAATCCCTTAGCCAAAATAGGAGGAAATGAGAGATTTTTGCCTCTCTGCTGATTTTTATCTCCCCTGCTTGGCAAAGCCGGCTGAGTGTTTTTACTTTCCTCCTTCCCCCTTCCCAGCTGTGTTGGTCCCTCCATTTCCCTGGGGAATCTCGCCCGGCCCAGGACGGCTCAGCAGCCGCCCTGGCATCTCCCGCATCCCCATCCCCTGCGTGTCCAGGAGGGATGAGCTGGCTGCTCCTTCCCCGGGGTGACGCGGTGGGTGGCCCCGACTGGGGACAGGGATGCAGGTGCTGGGTTTTGAACTGGTTTCTGAGCTGAACGGCTGCGGAGCGTTGTCGGCTCGGGGCTGCCTGTGTCGCTTCTGCACCCCGAGATTGATTTTGTAGCTGCTACGCGGTCCCCGAGCTCGGGCTCGGGAGCAGCTGCTGAGGACGAGGGGTGGGAGGGCTGTGAGCCTGGAAAAAGCAGAGAGCTGAGGACAAGTTGGGGTCCGATGTTAAAGCCTGTTCTGACTTTTGGCTCCTTGGGCACTGCCAAGGCAGAAGCATTGAGTATTAGAGAGCTAAACCTCAACGTTACGGCTGCTTCCTTCCTTCTGGGGTCCTTGCCAGCTCCTTGTCTCTCTTCTATGCTGGCAGGAGGCTTTCTCCTTTTCCTCTGCTCTTTCTCTGTTTCTCAATCTCCCTCTTGCTTTCTTCTCTCCCTCCTGATGCAGAAGGGACAAAATGGGGGTCAGGAGACCTGGGGGATGGATGTGTGGATCCCTCTCCCTTGCACTGGCCAGTCCCTCCCAGTAAGGAGAGGCCAAGGGTTGGGGCTCGCTGGGGTATCGATGCCTTTAAACCCCATCACGCTCAGCCCGACGATGACAGCGGAGCCACCGAAAGCAAAAAGGAGTGAGCAGGGTCCTGGCACGGTGCCGGTGCAAGAGCAGATGCCGATGTTGCAGGGAGAGGAAGGGTTAGAGGGGGTGCACCCCTTCCCGGGCAGTGGCCGTAGGGACCGAGGGATTGCTGTGTCCCGGCGTCGTGCAGCGGAGGAGGACACCGTGCGCGGGTGGAATCGCCTGGGGAGTCTTAGGAAAACAGCGTGCGGCCGTCCTGGCCTGGAGGGGAGCCAGGGCACACGGCCGCCGGAGCTTGCGTCTCTGCTGGGACGTGCGGGGGGAATCTCTGCAGATTGCCGGCCGTCGGGATCTGGCTTCTCTGGAAGGTGGCACCTCTGGGGGAGCAGCGGCAGGGCAGGGTCAGCCTCGGAGGTCTCTGTGTCCGCCGTGGTACCCGGGACGCGGCGGAGATGCTGCCAGGTAGTAAAGAGCAGCAATAAAAAAGAAGGGGAGAGAAAAGCCGCCGTTCGGAGGAGAGGCTGAGAGCGCTCGGCTGTCCCCGGCATCCCTGGGGCATCGCATGCCCCGGGGGGTCCCAGGGCAGGGCTGGGTGCAGCGCGGGGGCTCCCAGCAGCATCCCGGCCCCGAGGCAGGCTGGAGGGTGCCCAGGGGGATGGAGCGGGGCTCCCCACAGGTTGGGGGTTCCCAGCCCCAGCACGGAGGGCAGGGAAGGGAGGGCTGGTGTGGTTGGAGGCGGGAGGCTGTAATTACAGAGGGTTTGCCTGCCACTGCAATTACAGATGATCGCCCTGTCCTGGAGCAGAGCCAGGCGGGATCTGCCGGGCAGGTGATGGGGAGCAGCCTGGGACACCCACAGGCTCCAGCCTGTGGTTTTTAACCCTTCCCGTAAATGCTTGGTGCATCTCAGCATCCTCCTTTGAGGTGCCCTGACCCCATAAGGACCTTCCCTCACCCTTCTGCCCCAGGTTCTTGGCAGCCCATGGGCTTGCAGCTCTGCCCGGTCCCCTATCCTGGCACCAGCATCGCTCACCCTGTGGTGGGCTCAGCACTGGGTGCCTGGAAAGGAGCTGACCCCCTCCCTCTGCCAGAAAAAGGCTCTGAGCAGGCAGCTGCATCTCCCAGAGGGCCATCCCCGGCTTGCTGTGGGTTTTGTTAAATGTCTCATAAACTCCCGTCAATGCCCGTTCGGCATCTGATGAACCCGGCTTTCTGCAGCTGGGTGTCCCCGTGCCCTGAGGGGTGCTGAGGCGGGAGGGGGCCGTGGACAGGTCAGCGAGGGCGAAACGGCAGCTCCAATAATGGGAACCAGCAGCTCCCCAAACCCTCATTCCCCAGGAGCTGCCAGCGTATGAATCCTCCCGGCGCTCTCTGTGTATCCTGTAGCTTAACGGGCACAGCCCCAGGGCTTATCCCGGCGGAGCAGCTCCAGGGCTGTGCTCCCCACCTCCGCAGCCAGCTCTGCCCCTCCGAACCCCTTCCTTGCTCTGCTAAAAAATGCCCCATCTTCTTCATCTTCCAAAAAGAAGCTGCATCACTCCGTCCCATGGGTGCCAGGCAGGGCTGGTGGGCAGCGGCAGCTTCTGCGCCCGCTGCTTGCCCTGGGGCGTGGGAGCAGGGTCTCACCCAAGGTGGTGGGAGAGAATCAAAGGTTTGAGGCTCCAGGGTGGCTTTGGCCACCTTCCCGAGCAGCTCTGTGCCAGGAGGTGCTGCCCTTCGAGGCATTGCCCGGGGTTATCCTCGCTTGGTCCTCACTTGCAAGGTTTTCCCCTCCTTGCCCCCATCTCCCCGTCCCCGCCTGCCGCCGCGGATCAGTGCCGACAAGCTTTTGGAGCTTTTCTTTGCTTCCTTCTCTCTTTTAGAAGGAATGAACTGCATGAACAAGAACCACGGCTGCGCCCACATCTGCCGGGAGACCCCCAAGGGGGGCATCGCCTGCGAGTGCCGCCCCGGCTTCGAGCTCACCAAGAACCAGCGCGACTGCAAACGTAAGGAGCACCCCAGGGACGGGGATACGGCCTCCCGGGGACCCCTAACCTTGTCCCAGCGGTACAGACCCCTCCTGGCCCTGCTGCAAAGCCCTGATCCCCCGGTACTAGTTGATTTACCGAGCCTGAAGCCCTCTGGCTTTATTTCCCTCTGGCATGCCTGGCTCTGCCTCCGTTGCCCTTGCAGACGATGCTCCTGCCATTCCCCTCTGCCGTGTCCCCATGAGACGTTGTGCCCTTACACGGAGCGGGCTGAAATGGCAGTTAAAGGGGGTCCCAGAGGCGCAGCATCCCCTCTCCCTGTCCCACCATTTCGCTTTCCCAAGGGGAGATGAAGAGGGAGAATGCGATCGGCACGGAAGGAGCGCAGGAATCCTCTCCCCGGGGGACGTGGTGCTCTCAGCCTGTCTGATCTCCTGCCAGCATCTCGCTGGCACTGCCAGGGTTATTAAATAGATATGTATGTGTTTATGCAATTATTTTTATTTTGTTTCTCATTTGCTGTCTGCAGCAAACGTGTAAAATCGCTGATGAAATGGAGTTTTAATCCTATGAGCCTATTATCCCTCCAAGCTAAAGGAACAGTACGCCTTGCCCCCCGGGGAGGGCTGGCAGGGATTCCCAGGAGCACCTGAGTCATTCCAGAGCTCGGGAAAGTCCCACCCTTCCCCTGTAACACCAGATCCAGGGTCAGGGGCAACCAGCCCACTGGTCCCCTTTGCTCGGGCTCCACCGGTGGCATTTAGCAGATACGCAAAGGGAAGATGCGAGAAACCACATAACAGTTTGCATCTGCCAAGATCCCGCAGGGAAAGTTGATAATTTAGAAATTATCCGGGAGGGAGGGATCTCTCCGAGGGTACGGACGAGGTTTTTCCAAGCTGGCTTTATGTTACCGCTTGGGGATGCCGGGCAGGGAGGAGAGGGGTCGGGTCGGGGGGTGACGGCCGGTGCTTTGCCTCCCGCAGTGACCTGCAACTACGGGAACGGGGGCTGCCAGCACACGTGCGACGACACCGACCAGGGCCCCAAGTGCGGCTGCCACGTCAAGTTTTTGCTGCACTCCGACGGGGTGACGTGCATAGGTAGGTGCGAGCCATCGCCCGGCCGCGGGGACGTGGGTCGGGGTGCGGGATGGCTCAGCTTCCCCCCCCCGGGGCAATTTGCTCTTGGTCTGATTAAGTTTTTTTTTTTTTTCTTCCCCAAGCTTTGGGGATGCGGCGTTTCTGTTTGCTGAGATGGGAGAAGCTCGGTGCGTGTGTGAGGGATGCTGTGGGTGCCCGCGAGGCTCAGGGGTGCGTCGCTGCTCGACCGCGGGGAGCAGAAGTGGCCGCGGGGATGCTTTGAGGGGACTTTTGGGGACAGGTCGGTTGTGCAGCGGTGCGGGCAGGGGTCCCTGCCTGCCTCCGTGCCGCTGGAGGGAGAGGGGTGAGGGTGTCCCCACGCTAGAAGTTGTCACTGTTGCTGTCACCGACAGCATTCGGGGAGGAACACGGAGGGGACAGATTTGGCCGCGGCCATCCATTCCGACTTGGCACCGTGGGGCCTCGGCCCAGGAACAATTGTCTTGCAAGAAAAAAAACCAAAACCCCAACAACCCGACAACTCAACCACCCCCAAAATTGTCCTTTTCCTGTGTGTGTTTTCAAATTGTAAAACATCAAACAGAGATAGAAGTTTTACTGGTTTCATATGCTTGTGCTGTTTAACAGCTGATTTGATTTAAAAAAATGTTACATTCGGGGAGTGATTAAGTCCACAAATTGCTCTAGACATTTGAGTTCTTATTGCAAAATAAAAAAGAAAAAGGAATTGAAAGCAAGAGAGAGGTTTTGGCTCTCCGTGGCCCCGCTGTGCTTGAACAGAAAACCCTCTGCGCTTTCCAAAGCCGGCTCCGTCCTCGGGGCGAGCAGCGGAGGAGCCCCCCGAAGCCCCGGCTGCTCCCCGCCGGCTCGAGGGATGCTCGGGGCTGAGCCCCCGGTGAAACCCTCCTCCTTGTCATCTGCCTTAATGTCACCGCTGTCACCCAGCCTGCTTCCAGTTAATCCCAGTCCCTCCTGGCTGCTGGCAGACGCTCGCAGCCCCTTGTCCCCGTCATCCTCCTGTTTGCTCCTGCGGCCGTTGCATCCCGTCCCACCCGCCGAGGACCCTCCCGGGGGGTTATTGCTGTGCCCGGGGTGGGGAGCGCTCCTCCGACGGGGACTTTGGGACCCCGGGCTGCGTCGGCTCGTGCGTTCCAGAGGTCCCTGTGCGTGTGTTGTCTGTGTCGGTGCAAGGAGTCGGGGAGGTTTGGCACCGAAATGATGCTTCTGGGGTGCAGGGGGTGGGAACGCAGCTCTCCAAAGCATCTCGTGATTTTGGGGGATGCTCGAGAGGGGGCCGGTTGCTGGAGGGTCTCAGCACTTGGACCCCGGGTACCACAGGCGTGAAGGTGGGATTTGGGGGGTTCCAAAATCACTCGTCCTCGTGGCCTCGGCCAAAATCTCCCTCTTGGTCCCCACGCTGCGCCGTGTCTGCTGGGGAGGCATCTCCCACCGGAGCCGGTACATCCCCGCGAGCTCGCCCCTCGCCCACCTTCCCGAGGAAAATTAAACACGGCGATGGAGGATTTCGGGAGCAGCGCCAGCCCAAAACCTTTTACATCCCTTGCAGGTCTGCAGCCCCCTCTCCGCAGGAAGGGGCCCGCCCAGCTCCCTGTTCCCGGGGGGATTCCCGGCCCCCCCAGCCCCACGGCGGGAACACTGCGGGATTGTGCTCCGGCCGCTGGGAGCCGGCGGCCGCCCCGCGGGGATGCCCAGCCGGCAGATTTACGGCCGAGGTACCTGCTCGGATATTTATAACCACCCTTTCTTGTTTTACAGCCGGGGCTCAGCAAACAGACCTCCCTCCTCCCCGGTGCTCCCTCCGCCGCCCCTTCCCCATTTCCTCTGAAATATTTCATCATTTCAAGGGGAATAAAGTTTCCAGCGAGGGGAAACGCAAACTCGCTCCCCGGGCCATGGGCTTTGAAATTGTACGCGGTGCGTTTGATGGGCTGCCGGGACAGGCCCCTGGTCCAGGTTCCCTTCAGATCACACCACGCGGCAGGAAGCACGATCAGCCCCTTTGAATGACAGTTTCATTAGGCCATGGCCGGTGTTTTTCATTTTTCCGCTTTTTATTGCTGCTTTTAAAAATGCAGATAATGAATAACATGCCTCTGAGCAAAGCAGGGCCAGCCCTAATGGCTCCCAACATGTCTGCAGGCTCGAGGGGGAGGGGGAGCCGGGAGGGGAGGCCGATGACCTTATATATTTATATTTATGCTCGAAAAGCAGCCTTTCTTTTTTTTTTTTAACCAAAAAAAAAAAAGCACATAAAATTGCCCTCCAGCAGCCCAGGGTGCAGCGCCCGCGGGGAGATGCAAACCAGGCTGTTGCGGTTGATGCAGATTTTGGCTTTCCGGGAAGATTTGCAAGCCAGGGCAGCATTGCAGCTCCCTCCCGACGATATTTGGGGTGCAGCGGGGCCGTCGCCGTTCCCCCGCTTGCGGCGAGCACCGGCGGAGCGGGAGGCGGTGGATGGGGAGGAAATACGATTAGATGGAGGAGGAAACTAAACCCAGCTCAAGTTTTATGGCCGATTTCCTGACCCGTGGCCAGGCGGTTTGCGGCGGCACGGCCGATGCTCCCCAGCTTTGCGAAGCCGGCAGTGCCGGGAGCGGTGCCGGGAGCGCACCGCCAAGCGGACCCCGCTGCCGGGTCAATGCTGGGGACACCAGAGCAAAGGGACCGCGGCGTAGGAGGGCTCTGGGAAGGGGAAACCAGGACACAGGGACGCGAGGCGGGTGGCCATGAGCGTGCCATGCATGCTCCTCCATGCACATAAACCTCCCCGAGGAGGACACGGTCCCTGCGGAGCCTCGGCATCCCGTGTCCCGGCTGCTGAATCCCTGCCCTCAGCCTGAGCCCCCCGGGACAGCGCAGGCACAGCCGGGGGCTGCGTTTCCCCCCTTTTCCCTTTCCACCGTCCTCCCCTCCGCACGGACCCGGTCTCGTTTCTCATTAAGGGGGGATGCGCTCGTCTCCGTTCGGTCCCGCAGGTGATGGGCTCCACGTGCCCCGAGCACCCCAGCCCCGCGCTCGCCCGGGGACTCTCCGGCTTCGGTCCAGTGCTGCCGTGGGGCTCTTTCCCCACGTGGGAGCAAAAAGAAGTACCGGGGTGCCATGTCTGCTCCCCAAAATGACCGGGATGAAGGAGGGACGTCTCCCAGCCATGGATGGGTGGTGCCAGGCGGAGTTTCCTTTGCAGGGCAAAGCTCAAGCTGATTTTTTGAGGCAATCCCCAAAAAAGATCCCTGGGTGTTTTAGCACCGATTTCGGGGTCTGCGGCTTTGCCCAGGCTGCTCTCAGTCCCTTCTTGGCTATTTGTTCCGCCTCAGGCTCCCACACGCTCCCTCGGGTGCTGAGCACCCTGGGGCTGTGCCGTGCCTTGCCAGGGCTCCCTGCCCCCGGGCGCACCGACGCACGGGTGAGGCTGAGCAGCCCAAGCGCACCCAAAATTTGGGCTCAGCGCTGGCTTGGCCGGCTTCACCGCTAAATCCAAGTGTGGGGCATGGTCGCCTTCCCAGAGCCCGCGGCCACACAGCGTCCGTACGGCTCCTCTCGGGGATTGCAACCCGGCCCATCACGTGCTGGTTTTGCTCCGGCGAGGACGAGGACCCGATTCCCCAGACTAACGGGCTGCACTAACGCTGCTGGTAACGCGCTTCCTCCCTCTCGCTTGGGGCTCCGGCCGGCACGATGCAGGGCGTGACACCGGAGGGGTTTGGAGAGGCTGCGGGGCACGGGGTGCTTTGGGCAGGGTGATGGAGGAGTCGATAGCACTGGACCCAAACCTTGGGTTTTGGCTCTTTTGGGAGGTGAGGGGGGAGAAAAATCCCAAAGGGACTATTTCCACCAGGCTGGAAAGGCAGCGGAGTCGAACCCATTGACGTGTGACACCAACCGAGCTCCTTGCTGGACACTGTTTCTAAATCACTTTTTTATAATGTTAAACAGGGGAGAGACACTTCCAGCAACACGTTATCCTTGAGACGTTTTCTAATGGTAAATATTTTTGTTCTCTCTATCTCTACGAAGGGGTCTAACCGTAGACGGTCTCTCATCTCGAGATCATAACGGGGCTCGGGGGGCTGAGCTGTCCCGCTAACCGCATGCCTCACTAACCCTGTCCCCCCGCTGCTGCTTTTAAACCCCGCAGAGCAAGCCTGCCCTCGGGCTGCAGGCGGACTTTACTTTTGGGGGACAGAGAAAGAAACCCTCCCCTGGCTGCGCTTGCATGAGGCGGGGGCTCTCGCGTTGCTTTGGTCGATCCAGCCCAAATAATCTGCTTTCCAGTGGCTGCAGCGATGGTTATCCCCCCCCCACCGCCAAGCAAGCCCGAGAGGAGCTAGCGGTGGGCTGCGTGATGGGGAGGGGGATGCTCGTGCCTGTCTCTGCGCTCCCAAAGTTACCCCTTCCCGGAGCCCACCCGCTCGTGGACGGTCCCCTCTGCGGGTGCGGGGACGTTCAGGGTGTCCCAGGGTTTGGTCCAGCAAAGCTGCTAAGCGTGCTCGGAGGCAGCCAGCCCAGAGCCGCAGCAAACTGCGGAGCTGCAATGGCCCTTTATCGGGCTGGGCACCTCGGCTGCTTCCCCAAGGATTTTCTTTGCAACCCCCGTCGGGTCTCTAAGCCCTTCACCAAGGTAAGGCGACGCCTCTGCTCCGCCAACAAGGAAACCGAGGCAGTTTGAAAGTGCAGCGACTTGTTCCTGGGGAATCATGTTCGTGGACGTGCTGGGTGCCTGCAAACTCCTGGCACATCCCAGAGGAGCTGGGGGTGCGCGGCTCACCGGTGGCAGGCAGCACCGACTGCGGCTTTCGGGGGGCTTTGCAGAGCCTTTCCCACCAGGATGGGGAAAAAGGGGGGACCCCCAGCTCCGCGCCGTCACCCCGCTCCAGCCAACCTGGCTGTAATCCCTCCGATTACCGCGCAATTATCTCCTTAGGCTCGTGGGATCGCAATCCCGCTGCGGTTGCCGCTTCCCGGCAGGTGGAGGCGAAGCCGGAGCGTGTGCGGGCAGGGCGCTGCGGGGGCACGGGCAGGGGCTCCGCCGGTCCCCGCTGACGGCCGGAGCACTGACGGGTGCTGAGCGGGGCGAGGATTTCCATGGCACGACGGTCGGGAAACGAGACCGGAGCTGGGATGGAGGAGGGTGGGAAAGTGTGTGTGTGCGTGTGTGTGTGTGTGTGTGTGTGCAAGCTGCTTTGTCTTCTCCCTCCCCGAGCGATGGAGGCCCTCGCCAAAGCCCTGTGTGGTTGGGTGAGTCACGCCGGCTCGCGCCAGGCTGGGAGCAGCCCCCGGGCTGCCGGCACCGCCGAACAATGCTGCTCTCCCGGGGCCCCGCTCCAGCGCCTGGCCCCGCGCCGCCCGACCTCCGCTGCCTCGCAGGTACCCCGGCAGCCCCCTCCAAGCTTTTTGCAAGCCTAGGATGTGGTCCCCCCCTCTCCCTGCTTTGCAAAGGGGTTTGTGGTGATGTTCCACTCGTGCTGGCTCAGCTCCCACCCCACGCACAGCCCGGGCACCGGCCGCATCCTGCATGGGATGGCGGGTAGGGCTTGCTTTGCGGCTCAGCCGAAATTCCCAAAGGTGCAAAGGGGCCGGGAGGGGAGATGGGTGCTGCGGCGCTGGAGGAGGCTGTGAGCACGGTGAAGCGTTGCCCAGGGCACTGTGCTCCCCGGAGAGCCCCGTTCTCCCCTGTGCAGCCGCTTCTCCGGCTCCTGGGTCCTGCAGAAAGCAGAGCCCGCGCTGAGCCCATCGTCTCGTCTCGGCGGCAACCCTGTTAAATCAATCCTCCCTGGGCTGCTTCTGCATCAGCTGCTGGAACAAAGGCTGACGTTAAATAATTCATCGGGCTTCCAGAAAGTTTCCCTTCCCTTCGGCGCGGCGTCGCCCGCACCGTGCTCTTCGCCCCGGCGCTGCCGCAGGGGACGGTCCCGGCACGGCCGGGCTGCGTGCGGCGCGAGGACCTGGCTGGAGGAATAATATCTGCAGAAATCCCTCCCTTGCCGTTAAGTTTTGTAATTGTGCTGGCTATTAATTTCATAAAATGGTCCCTTTTGTTCTCTTATTATGGGACATCATAAAAATAGCAGCGGCAAGACGAGCACAGAGCGATCCCAGCTCCCTCGCCCTGCGGCAAATGGTTGGATGGTTCAGTCATTCCCACCCCATGCGGCGCTCGCAAAGAGCGGGAGAACCTGGGATTTGCTCTTTCCAAGGAATTTCTTCAAGGCATTTTCATCTTGGGTTCCTTGAAGCCCAAATGCCTCATTTATCCAAGCAACCAGCCTTCTGAAAGGAATATTTTATTATCCTTTGTGAACAACTTAATGCACTTCAAACCATTGTTCTGGTGGTTAGGACCGAAATTGAGGATTGATCTCACAGGGAAGCTGTCAAGCTGAAAATGCTTCATTTAAATTAGTGTCCCTTCTAGTCCTACCAGCAACAGCTGACTTTGATAATACTGAAATAATTAGCATTTTTATTTAAATTGGATTTTTTTTTTTCCCCCTCTGATGCTGCCTGCCTCTGTGTGTGTGTTCTAATTACATGAAGCGTCTCCCAAATTAGCCCGCGACACTGGACCGGCCGGCGTGCCCGAGCGGCGGGTGACGGTTGGGGACCGGTGGCACGGGGTCACCCGTGGCTTTGCGGCTCGCTGGTGCCGGTGGCAGCGACAGGGGAGCCCCCCGCCATCCCACGGGGGGACCGGGGCTGTGACCTGCATCCCCAGGGAGCCGCAGCCTGGGCACCCCGGCGAGACTCGGCTCTGGCTACGTTTTGCACAGCAAGTGCTGTGACTTTGTCACTTGGAAACTCAATTCCTCCTCGTTGGAGCTGCCAAAGCTGGACTCCACCAGATCCTGGTTTCGGCGGACACGCAGCCCCGATACCAGCGTGGCAGGATTAATCCCACGAAGCCGCTTTTCCCTCCGTCAGCTGAAAAGCCGACGCGTTTCGGGAGCAAAGAGCCTCTGCCGAACCTCCTCCGCTTTTCCCAGCGCCCCGAGTGCCGGCTCTTTCGCAACAGGCAGCGGCTCTGCCTGCACATCCCTGCCTGTGTCCCCGGCCCCGTCCTCCCCGGGTGCCGCTCTGTGATTAATACAGCGTCCTCTAACGAGGGGACAGGGCTGTCCCCACTCCCCTCTCTACCTTAAATGCAGACACCCAGTATATAAGAGCAGGTTGTTGGAAGGTGGGAGGGTTGTGCCAGGGTTTGGACGGTGAACTGGGAAATCTGGGTGCTTTTTCCTGCCTTAGCTTTGCAACTTGGGGTGAATCACAGGCGCCCTTATTTCACCTCCGAAATCCCCGGGGAGCAGCACCCGGGTGCGTGGTGGGGTGATGGGAAAGGCGACGAGCGCTGATCCTCTGCGGAGGCGGAAAATGCTGCGGGCTCACCAAACGTTAATGCCTTACCCCCTGCAGCCCTTGCACTCTGTGTTGGGGTGTTTATTAATTTGGGGGCTCCGTGACCTTGTTTACTGCTGCATGAAAAGCCAAGGGCAGTTTCAGGGGGAGATTTTCACCCGCTGCCTCTCCCAGGCTGCGGCGTGGGGGCATTTGGGTGGTGTGGGGACACTTGAGTGGCGTGGGGACACTTGGGTGGCGTGGGGACATCTGGGTGGTGTGACCCCCTCCAGCCTTTTAAACACCGGTGCCTCACCCCGGCCGCTCTCTCCCTTCTCCGTGCAGAGACGTGTGCTGTGAACAACGGGGGCTGCGACAGCAAGTGTCACGACGCGGCCACGGGCGTGCACTGCAGCTGCCCCATGGGCTTCATGCTCCAGCCCGACAGGAAGACGTGCAAAGGTAGGTGGGTGCAAGCAGGGCCAGGGCGCTCACCCTTGGGTGCCTCAGACCCCCCTTGTCTCCTCGGTGCCCTTAGAAAAGGCTCGGGTTTAGCTCGGCTCAGCGTTGCCCGCAGCGTTCGCTTGCTTGGTGTTTGCATCCGTGGGGTGGGGACGGGGATCACCCCGGCACGGGGAACTCAGCCGCCTTGCGAAAGGCACCGTGGTCGGCCCCGCTCCCTCGGGAAGCTTATGGGGAGGAGGAAAGGGGGATCAGGTGAAGTCGGAGGCGATGGCGTGGCACTTGTGGGGCTGGAGGGTCCTGTTCCACCTCACTCCACCCACTGCCTCAGTTTCCCCATGGATGCACAAGAAATCCACACCCGCTCTGGGAATTTGAGATGCATGAGTCCCTCCGTGGTCACTGGGTCACCGTGTCCCGCTCGGGGGAGGACACCCCGGGATGCTGCACACCTCTGCTCCCACCGACATCCCCATCCACTTGCCTCTGCAAGGGGGGAGCAGTCCCAGCCACCCCAAACCTGCCGCCCCCCGGGCAAGGGGACACCGCGACCCCGGGGCTGGCCGGCGCCTGCCTTGTGTCTTTTGGCAGCTCCGGGAACTTGACCCCGGTTGAAAGCAAAGCCCGTCCCGCTGCCGGCTGCCTGTCTACCTGCTGACTGCTTCCAGAAACCCCCTGCCCCTGTTATTTTATCAGAGCATCCCTCCCGCCCCCGGCCGCCTTCTCCAATTCTGCAGTTTCCAAGAACGTGCAATAACCCGGAGCCACGTCCCCTGTGTCTGGGGGTTTTATTACGGCTGTGGGCTGGTTTACAGCTCGATCCCTCGCAGTCGTAAAAAGAAAGTCCCAGCTCCAGAGAAGCAGAGCTGCCGCCCCGGCGTTGGCGGCTGGGGGATGGAGGGATGGGGAAGGCAGCTGCTTCTTCCTGGTCTCCTTCCATTTTACAGGTCATTTCCTAGAGGTAAATTTTGTGATTTGCAGAAAAAGGAAAAAAAAAAAAAAAAAACCAAAAAACCAAGTCCCAGCCTCTTTCCAGGTTGTTGGGGCTCTTTGCAGTTATTGTGCATCGTCATTTTTAGCTTTGTTTATGGCAGGAAGGAGATGGCAAACGGGGAGGTGAGGGTTGAAAAGTATTTATTTTATCGAGTGGCTGTTTTTGAAGGAGGGGGGTTCCCCTCCCAGCTTGCTCTTTCTTCCTGCTGCTCCTGGTCCCCAAAAGTAGCCCCCAGCCCAAACCTGTGACCCTGCAGACTGGGCTGGTGCTTTCCCCGAGCTGCGAGGCTCTTTTGGAGACCCTGACTCCCGGCTCTGCTCCGGGGGATGCTGAGACCTGCAGAAATTAAACGTTTTGCACAACTTCCAAGGAGAGCCGAGCCCAGGAGCCCTGGCCTTCCCCAGTGTCCCCAGCGTCGGCTCCCCAAATGCACCCAGATAAAAGCAGCAGCCACGTTCTCCCAGGGACCATCAGAGCCCAAAGGGTTTCCTCCATTTGCCGGCTCCTGGTGGGATTGGGGTCTGGAGAGGAGGACCCCGCTCTCCCGGCCGAGCATCCCAGCCGGGCCGTGACGCGTGTCCCCTGTCCCTGCCAGACATCGATGAGTGCCGGCTCAACAACGGCGGCTGCGACCACATCTGCAGGAACACGGTGGGCAGCTTTGAGTGCAGCTGCAAGAAGGGCTACAAGCTGCTCATCAACGAGAGGAACTGCCAAGGTAAGGGACACCGGTCCCCTTCCCCGGGGACATCACCTCTCCCTGCCCTCCGGCGTTTCTCAGCCCTCCCACGGCTGCTGCTGGAGCAGCGCTGGCCCGGTTCCTCATTCCTCTTTGCTTTCCTCTGGACCGCGTAGATCCTTTGGGGGATTAGTGTTAGATTTGGGTTCTGGTCTGGAGCTTAGCGCTTTGATCTGCAGAGCTGGGCTGCCGTCCCAGCCCCGCTCCCGCGCTGGGGATTTCTGGGCTCTTCTCGCAGCAGAGTTAAAGCCAGCAATTAGGCAGATGCCGGGTGAAATCCTCCGGCCTTACTCAGGGCTGGGATGACAGTCACGACATTCCCCGCAGCCCCGTGGGCTGGGACGCAGCTCTGCAGCGAGCACGTCCCGAGCCTGGGGCCATCGGCTCTGCTCCGGGGCACCCGTGCCAGGGGACTGGGGACCCCAGCAGCACCCCATGTGTCCTGGGAGGCCACCCTGAGCTCAGCACCCACCCTGACACCTCTAGGTTTGTCCCAAGCTGCTTTAATTTATTGCACAAAGTTTTTGGTAGCGATCCCGCAGCGGCATGACCGTAGCTCTGTGCTAAAGCACGCACAATGACGCACCGGCTGCTTCCTCCCCTCTTGAGAGGGGACAGGGGACGAGAAGAGCAGCGGGACGTGTCCTGCCTTGCCTCTCCCCCTCCGCCAGCCGCCCTGCGGCACGGGCTGGATCGTGCCCTGCTCGGGGACGTGCCTTTTTTGCAAGCCATCAAGGCACAGCGAGGATTTCAGTGGCTTTTGCAAAGGGATTCCCCCTTCCCTTGTCTGTCGGAGGGCAGGAGGAGGGGGGGCAGATGCATCCTGCTCACTACAGAGGGAGCCGGCTGCTCTGCGCTGCTTCTTCCACCCTTTTCTCCCTGTCCCGACATCCTCCTGCACATCTCACATAAACCCAGCAGGTTTAAACGATCTGGCAGGTCGCTGGGCCATCCCGGGGGGAGCACGGGGCTCTGCCCCCCAGCCCAGGGCCAGCACGGCGGGTGTGTGTGAGCCCAAATGTTGCCTCCTGAAAGCGCACGGCCAGGGAAGGAGGGGGCTGGCACGCTCCGGGGCTGTGACCGCTTTCATCTCCGTCCAGGTTCTACGCTCTTGGGAGTTTGACGCGAGCACGGCAATTAACTTAATGAAGCCAATGAAATGATGCTCAAACCCGCCGGGTTGGGTTCACCCACCCAGCCGGGACCTCCCTGCCCCGGCGAGGTGCCCCGCGGGGGTGAGCAGACATCGCTGGCACCGTCCCCGGGGCAGGACCTGCCTGCGCAGCATCCCTCCCTGCCACGGGGCAGAGCCCTGGCCGGGCAGCAGCCAAGGGCTCTCGCAGACGCCCCGTGCCAGGGAGACGGCGCTGGCCCTGTTTGGGGTGCAGAGGGGCTGCAGGAGCTTGGGGCAGGGGGAGGTGCTGGTGCATGGGCTGCTGCTCCCGGGTAGTAGCAGCTGGACCGGGCAAGGAGGGAGCTTGGAGGCAGGGTGGGAGCACAGGGTGCAGAGCATCCTGGTGCTGGAGCCCCAGAGCATCCCGGTGCTGGATCCTTGGAGCATCCCAGTGCAGGCTCCCTAGAGCATCCCGGGGCTGGATCCTTGGAGCATCCCAGTGCAGGCTCCCTAGAGCATCCCGGGGCTGGATCCTTGGAGCATCCCAGTGCAGGATCCCTGGAGCATCCCGGTGCAGGGTCCCAGAGCATCCCAGTGCTGGATCCCTGGAGTATCCCAGTGCAGGGTCGCAGAGCATCGTGCTGGTGGGTCCTGGAGCATCCCGGTGCAGGGTTCCAGAGCGTCCCAGTGCTGGATCCCAGAGCATCCCAGTGCAGGGTCCCAGAGCGTCCCCGTGCAGGATCCCTAGAGCATCCCGGTGCTGGATCCCTGGAGCATCCCAGTGCAGGATCCCCAGAGCATCCCGGTGCTGGATCCCTGGAGCATCCCAGTGCAGGATCCCACAGCATCCCAGCTCAGCCCCCAGCTTGAGAGCAGAATTGGAGCAGGAAGGGGACAGCCCTTTTGTAGGGGGGCTGCCCCTCCGCCGTGCCAGCCCTCACCTTGCCTTTCCTCCAGACATCGACGAGTGCTCCTTCGACCGGACCTGCGACCACCTCTGCATCAACACCCCCGGCAGCTTCCAGTGCCTCTGCAACAAGGGCTACACGCTCTACGGGCTCACCCACTGCGGAGGTAGGGCCGGCTGGATGCTGGCAGGAGGAGCCCATCACCCCGCTGGGTTCGGGTCCCGGGGAGGCACTGGCAGCACCCAGGGATGGGGCAGCCCCGCGGCATGGTTGCTGCGGGACCCCTGGGGTGCTGCTCACCCCAAGGGCTCGCGGGGAGGGTCGGTTCCCCACGTACCCCAAGCTGGGGCCAGGCAGGGAGGGGGCTCGCAGCCAGACGCTGGTGTCTGCAACTTCAAACGGAGCGACAGGAACAATTTGCGACTTGTCTGCAGCGGGAGAGAGGGAGAAATCCCCGGCGTTTTTGGCAGGGAGCTGGGACGGGGTGGGAAGGAGAACATCAAAAGGGTTTGATTTAAGTTTCACAAGGCAGATAGCTCCCAAGGGCGGGGGCGTGCGGCGCCCCGGGAAGCGGGGAGGCAGATGAAACACGCTTTGGGGGGGTTGCCGGAGCGTGTCGCGGCAGCGGTGCCGTCAGCCTGGGGAGACGGCGGCACGAGGCCGGGTGCTCCAGCGCTGCCCGGCCGGCGAGGGTGGGCGACCCTCCTTGTGCTCCCAAAATACGCAGCCGGCGTGAGCCAGCGCAGCCCCCGGGACGCTCTCGGTGTGACCCTGCAATGGAGGGGTCGCTGGCTTCCACCGATGTTCCCGAGAAGTGGGAGCAGGGAGGGGTTTTTGGGGGGCAGCTCCATCCCTGGCCGCTCCCCACCTCCACCCTTGCTTTATGCCAGGCCTGGAGGATCGGCCCCCCGTTTTGGGCCGGGGCGGAGGGTCCCCGCTGCAGGGAGAGGGGCTGGGGCTGCCGAGCAGCTGCCTTTTGAATTCGGCTGCTAAGTGCTTCCATGTCGGCTCCGTCTGCTGCCCCCCGCAGCTCCCCAGCCCGCCGCGGGGCCGGGGCCGGGCTCAGCCTGGGTGGGCTGCACCCCTCACCGCCCAGCCCTCGGGGACACCGGCAGTCGGGGTCTCCCTCGTCCCCATGGCGTGGCTGCAGGGAGGAGGCTGGGGGAGGCCCTGCGGTTTGCATCCCCCCCGTCTCCAGCCGGGCATGGATCGTGCAATTTATCCCTCCGAAATCACAGCCCTGAGACGATGCGACGACTCGGTGTCGGAGCCGGGGGGGGGGTCCTGCTCAGCCCCCGCTGCTGCCCCTCGCCCACCGCCTCTCCTTTCTTCCCCGCAGACGTCGACGAATGCAGCATCAACCGAGGGGGCTGCAAATTCGGCTGCATCAACACGCCCGGCAGTTACCAGTGTACCTGTCCCGCCGGCTGCAAGCTGCACTGGAACAAAAAGGACTGTATAGGTATGTCGGGGCAGGACCCGTCGCAGCCGGGGATGCTCCAGCATAGCCCGGTCATTCCCCAGCCAGAGGGTCCCGATGCCCCGTGGCCCCTCCATCACTTGGGGCTGTTGGGATTAAGGTCAGGGTGGGGGATCACAGGGGTTTTGGGGTATCCCGGCGCAGGGATGCTCTGGGGTGGGCTGCTTTTGCCTGGGGCCCCACGTCCGTCTCGCGTGGGTCTGGGTGGGAAGTGCCGTAAGGTGTTGCCCTGCTCCCTCTGCCCTTGGTTGTCTCGTTGCTTTTTTGACTGTGCTCGGGGCTGGCCGTGAGCTTTTGCACCAGCAACTGTCCCTAAGGGAGCTGTTTTCATGGCCCTGGCCGTGCCCGGGACTGTCCCCCTAAAAAAATTGAAATCCCATCAATCACGTCTCGTATCTCCAAGGAAGAGCTGGGGGGTTGGGATGCTGGTCTGGGATCCCCATGCCATGCTCCGGCACCCTCCCCTCCCTGGTGAATCCCCCCGTGACCTGGGAGGGCATGGGGGTCCCTCGCGAGTCCCTGGGCTGTGCCAGCCTTGGGCGTCCCCGCTTGTCATCACCAGCCGGCGCGTGTCCCTCAGAGCTGGTGAAATGCCTGCCAGGTTCGGTGCCGCCGCGGGCCACCCTCACCTGCAACAAGACGGGCAAGAAGGACAGCTGTGCCCTCACCTGCGCCTCCAAAGCCCGCTTTCTGCCAGGTACCGGCACCGGTGCCCCCCCCCGGCACGGGCAGGGGGGTCCCCATTTCCCTGCATGGCCCAAACTGGGCGGGGGGGGAGAGGAGCGGCTGCACAGCCAGGGTGCAGAGCACCCAAGTGGGAGGGGGCTCGTTGCTGGGTGTAGATCCGTTGGATGGGTCCCTGGTGCAGGATCCCCACGGCGGGGTGCTGGGCATCGTCCCCCCACGGCGCAGCCGTGCCTCCCTGCATCACCCCGGCAGAGCATCCTGGGGACCGGGCAGCTGCTCCGGCATCCCCCGACTCCCGTTCCTCCTTCCCGCAGAATCCGACAGCAGCTACACGGTGAGCTGTGGGACCCCCGTCCTGCGGCAGGGTGGCCAGCAGAGACCCACCAACAGCAGCCAGCAGTGCCTCGGTAAGGGGGCTCCTGGGGTGCCCACGGCCACCGCCGGCTGGGCTGCCCCGTGCCGGGGTGGTTGAGCACCCGCCTTTTCTTTTAGAGACTGTCGCTGCGCCAATCAAGCAAAAAGCTTCTTTCAAGATCAAGGATGCCAAGTGCCACCTGCACCCGCGAGCCAAGGGCAAGCAGGATGAGGCCGGGAAGGCTGGGGCACAAGGTGAGGCGTGGGGGACAGCGGGGGTGCCCGTCCCCCCGAGAGGGACGGGGTCCTGATTTGTCCCCCCCGTGCGCAGGCGGTTCGGCACCGTGCTCCGACTGCCAGGTCGCCTTCGTCAACCTCAAGTGCGACTCGTCCAAGAAGGGGAAGGGCCGCCGGGCTCGTAACTCCTCCAACAAGGAGGTGACGCGCATCACGCTGGAGTTCGAGGCGGAGATCAAGCCAGAGGAGATCACAGGTGGGCACGGGGCTGGCTTGACCCGTCTCGGGTGCAGACGGGGGTGGTGGGACCAGGGGGACGGTGGTGGGACCAGAGGGATGGTGGTGGGACCAGAGGGATGGTGGTGGGACCAGGGGGANCCAGCCAGCTGCAACCTGCACTGCCTGCGACAGAGAGTGGAGAAAAAGCTGAAGTCGGCCATCAAAGCCCTGAAAAAATCCATCAACCAGGAGCGGTTCCTGCTCCGTTTCGCCGGGATGGAGTACGAGGTGGCGAGGAAGCTGAGCGTGACCCCGGAGCGGCAGGAGAGCTGCGGGCCGGGCCAGCAGCGCCTGGCCGGCAAGTGTGGTAAGGAGCATCGTGGGGTGCCCAGGGTCCCCCGTCCCCTCAGCCCCCGCCTCCGCATCACTGACGTCCCCCCCCGGCTCTCAGTTAGCTGCTCGCAGGGAACGTATTACCACGGCCAGACGGAGCAATGTGTCCCCTGTCCCGCCGGCACCTACCAGGAGAAGGAAGGGCAGCTCTCCTGCGACCTGTGTCCCCGCGGTGACGCTTTCGGACCGGTGGGAGCCACCAACATCACCGGCTGCACGGGTAAGGGGGTACGGAGGGGCGGTGGGGGGCCCAGGAGGGTCACCCAAGGGATGTCCAGGGCTGCAACCTCAACCATCAGCCCCCATCCAGAAGAGGGGAAAGCCCGGAGGGTCCCCAGGCCCCGCAGAAGTTGCTAATTTGGGCATTTAGAGGGGACTGGCACCGCTCCAGGCTTGGGGAAGAGCAGCTGGAAAGTGCCCAGAGGAGAAGGACCTGGGGGG
>VZTQ01003184.1:35939-63960 GCA_013400755.1 Pelecanoides urinatrix
GAGGGGCTGGAGCGTGTCCAGAGAAGGGCAACGGAGCTGGGGAAGGGCCTGGAGCACAAGTCTGATGGGGAGCGGCTGAGGGAACTGGGGGTGTTCAGCCTGGAGAAGAGGAGGCTGAGGGGAGACCTCATCGCGCTCTGCAACTGCCTGAAGGGAGGTTGGAGCGAGGGGGGTCGGTCTCTTCTGCCAAGGAACAGCGATAGGACGAGAGGAAACGGCCTCAAGTTGTGCCAGGGGAGGTTTAGGTTGGACATGAGGAGAAATTTCTTTCCTGAAGGAGTGGTCAGGCCTTGGCACAGGCTGCCCAGGGCAGTGGTGGAGTCCCCATCCCTGGAGGGATTTAAAAGACGTGGAGATGAGGCGCTTGGGGACATGGTTTAGTGGGCGTGGGGGGGTTGGGTTGACGTTGGACTCGATGATCTTAGAGGTCTTTTCCAACCTTAGTGATTCTGTGATTCTATGACCCCGGGAAGGGCAGCGCTTGCTCCGGATCTATTGGTGCTGGGGGTGGGATGGGGGAGCCCAGGGCGCGCCGGGTGCCAGGACTGACCGACTCCTGTGCCCGCAGGTCAGTGTCCCCCCGGCCAGCACTCGGCCGATGGCTTCAAGCCCTGCCAGCCGTGTCCCCGCGGGTCCTACCAGCCCGAGGTGGGACGGGCGCTCTGCTTCCCCTGCGGCGGGGGGCTGACCACCCGCCACGAGGGAGCCCTCTCCTTCCAGGACTGCGACACCAAAGGTAGGTCAGAGCCGGTCCCCGGGGGCGAGGGGCACCCAGCGGGGCCGTGCCGGTGGGTGACGCAGCCCCCTTTGCTCTCTGACACCCCCGCACCCCCCCCAGTCCAGTGCTCCCCCGGGCATTACTACAACACGAGCGTCCATCGCTGCATCCGCTGCGCCGTGGGCACCTACCAGCCCGATTTTCGGCAGAATTACTGCGTCGCCTGTCCCGGCAACACCACCACCGACTTCGACGGCTCCACTTCTGTGTCCCAGTGCAAAAGTAGGCGAGCTGGGGTGCGATGGAGGGGGGGGGACAGGCGTGGCATGAACTGGGGTCCTTCCTCAAAATTATTTAAAAATCCCTTAAAATAGAGTTTCGGGTCATTTCTGTGCTTTATGCGTGCAGGCAGGCATGGGGGGATGCATTGAGCAGTGCTAATAGAGAACTTTCCCCCCTTGCCAAGTAAACCCCCCCTATCCCAGTGCTCACGCCACTGGTTCCCAGTTGAACCAGTTCTCTGTGCCTTGCAGACCGGCAGTGCGGGGGGGAGCTGGGCGAATACACGGGCTACATCGAGTCCCCCAACTACCCGGGGAATTACCCCGCCAACGTCGAATGCACCTGGAACATCAACCCGCCGCCCAAGCGCAAGATCCTCATCGTGGTGCCGGAGATCTTCCTCCCCTCCGAGGATGAGTGCGGCGACGTCTTGGTCATGCGGAAAAACTGTAGGTAACCGAGCGCGCCGCGGTGCTCACGGGAGAAGCCGGGGGAGGAAAAGGCTGGGGTTTGCCTCGTGCAAAGGGACAAAGCCGCGTCCCTGGGCGGCAGGAGAGGATTTTTGGGAACTGGGTGAGCGGGGGGATCGGCATCACCCTGCTGCCCCGGTGTCTTGCTGGCCAGGGGGGATGCGCATGGGCTAAGCGTGGGCTGGGTTGCACACCTGGGTCTCAGCTCTTCTTTTTTGGGGTAAAAAGCCCTGTTTGGAGCTTTCCAGAGCAAGGAAGGAATAACAACACCCCTGGTGTGTAACGTGAGGGTTGGGGGGTGGCTCAGCCTCGCCGAACACGGACAATCCCCGTCCCCGGTGCCCCCCTTTGCCATGAGCGTTTAAGTACGGTAAAGCTGGGGGTAGTTCCGCTGATGGGCATCCGGCATCACGCGTCCCCTCGCCGTTCCCTGCAGCCTCCCCGTCCTCCATCACCACCTACGAGACGTGTCAGACCTACGAGAGGCCCATCGCCTTCACCGCCCGCTCTCGGAAACTGTGGATCAACTTCAAAACCAGCGAAGCCAACAGCGCCCGGGGCTTCCAGATCCCCTACGTCACCTACGACGGTGAGTCCAGGGGGACGCCATCCCGGTGCCTCCCTGCCCGTTTTGGTACCCGAGTCGCCTCCAATTCACACCTCCCAAGTATTTGGGGGATGCAGATTCAGGGATGGGGACCAGAGGCTTGGGGGACAAGGGACAGCTCATGCCCTGACCATGTTTTTTCGGCTGGGTGTTGCAGAGGACTATGAGCAGCTGGTGGAGGACATCGTGCGGGACGGCAGACTCTACGCCTCCGAAAACCACCAGGAGATCCTCAAGGTGAGCGTGTCCCCACCGGGTCCTTGCTGCCCGGGGCTCCGGAGGGTGCTGGCATGCAGGAGCACCCTTCCCTTCCCTCCGGGTGTGCCCCCACGCCCTCCCTGCGCTCCTGGCTTCGGTTCGGAGCCACCGAAGGGGAGCAGGGGGTGGGATGGTGACACCCCGCCTCTGGCTTGGCTTCCCCGCAGGACAAGAAGCTCATCAAAGCTTTCTTCGACGTGCTGGCGCATCCCCAGAACTACTTCAAGTACACGGAGAAACACAAGGAGATGCTGCCCCGCTCCTTCATCAAACTCCTCCGCTCCAAAGTCTCCAGCTTCCTCCGGCCTTACAAATAGCCCCCCGCACCCCCGCCGCCCCCGGGCCGCCCCGCAGCCAAGGAAAACCTCTTCTCCCTTCCTTCTCCTTTCCGATTTTCTCCTTCCTCCCCTCGGCTCCGGCAGGACCGCCACCTCTCGCCCTGCAGACGTCCCCCCACGATTCTCCGCTGTTCCCCGCATCCCCACGGAGATGCTCCGGTCTCATCCAGCCACCGGCGAAGCCGCTCCTCTCTTCCGAAGCAGCTTCTTCATTTTACGAAACCGAAGCACTGGTCCTTTCGCCAGCCTCTGTCCTCCCTTTGGTTTCCTTTACGCCAGGTCTGTCCCTGTTCCCCGGTGCCACCAGCAGCCCGGGACATCGGGAAAGGGTCGTCGTCCTTCCAGCCCACGGGGCTGGCGCCAGCTCCAGCCCCACCGAGCTCTTTCGCAGAGGATGGCAAGAAGGTAACGCTGTATTTATCGCAGCGCCTGGGTCGTGGGTATCGGCATCGCTTTGCAGAGATCGGGGGAAAAGAATTTTAAAAAAGCATACTTGATTAAAAAGAAAATTTAAAGGAGAGAGCGGCAAAACACGCCAGCGAACGGCAACCGTGGTGGCTCCGGTGGCCGTCCCGCCGCAGAGCCGCGCTGGCGCTGGGAGGGAAGCACAGCCAAGCCACGTTCCCGGAGAACAATGTCTGGCTGCACGGGAGAAAACAGGGAGCAAAGGAGAAGGACTTGCAGCCGGGTTCGGGTTTTTTTTCCCCCCCACCCCAGACACTTGTGCCAAGAAACCAGACTTTCTTACAAGCTCTGCCAAAGAGTAACTCGGAAAAGCAAGCTTTGTGAAGAGCAGGAGTAAATGTTTGTGCACTAGGATATCCTCCTTTCTACCTTTTTCATATGTATTAAGTGCAATCATTTGAGTCTTCTTTATATTATTTAGAGGGAAGTGTTTTTTTTTCTACTAGAAACGACAATATTTATACCTGCCTGAGAAATGAGAATGTGCGTTTGTAACAAAAAAACAAAAACAAAAAACCACCCACCCAAAGCAAACCCAGCCCTGGGCTGCCGCTGAGCGGCGGGATGCCGTTTTCAGGCCTTGCAACCTTTTCTGCCGCATTTGTCCCCGATAAAACCCCCTGTTCGGGGGGGGGAGATGGTGCCTCTCCTGCTCGGCGTGTGATGGGGTGAGTTTTTGCAGGGGGTTTGAGGCGTCTCGGTCCGTCCTCGGAGGAGATGGGGGGGCTGGGGTGGCTGGGCGCTTTCGGGAGGATCCTCCGCGGTTTGTGGGTTGTTCAAGCCCCGTTGCGAGGAGGATGCAAAACTCGGGCTCCATCACCTGCTTGTCGCAAACCGTTTTGCTTCCCTGCAGCTCGGGGACGAGCCGAGACCCGGGGGCAGGGTCTGGGGAGGAGAGGGGAGCTGCCCCTCCGCTCAGCCCCGAAATCTCTCCCCCTCGTAGGGAGAGTCATCCCTCCCCGGCTCTGGGGAAGCTTCGTGCTTCCAAGTCCCTTCAGATGTTTTTGGCTCCATCCCTCGCCACGTGCTCGTCCTGCCGGGATGCTGCGGGACCCCTCCCCAGGGAGCGGGGCACGGGTGCCGGGGGACCCCCCGTCCTGCCACCCCTCCTTTCCACCCCAGGCACGGCTGGGGACGGTGGCCGGGCGGACGTCACCGTTGGGTTTGGCCCCCAGCATCTTCACGCAGCCAGACGGGACCCCTGGGGACAGGAGACCGCTGCCACCCATCACCCCTCCTCCTCCCCCAGCCCTGCAACCGGCTGTCGCCTCCCCGCACCTTCATCCCCATCTTCATCCTCTCAAAGACCTGCAGCTGCCAGGACTAAACGTCATCGACTTGCCCACAGCTTTTCTGTTGGCAGGTCCCCTCCCATCCTCGCTTGTCTCTCGCTGTCCCCTCGACCACATCTGGGGCGAGCCCGGCCCTTAATGAACAATTATTTATTGCTCTGCATTTCCCCCCGCCCCGGGTCAGTCCTTCCCCAAACCAAGAGGCAGCTGCTCGCCCGTGTTTTCCCTCCTGGATCCGTGCTGCTCCAGCACCCCGAGAGCTTCTTCTGGGCTCTATTAGGGGCTGCGGGCTGGGTGAGCGCTGGCAGAGGGGCCTGAGGTTTGTCCCCAAGATGCGTCGGTTGGAAAAGTCTGTCCTGATTCATCCCAGCTGTGGATTTACCCCTCCTGCCGCCCAGCTCCCAGCCTGTTTGGAAGCTCAACATCTGCGGGCTGAGCTGTTTGTCACTTGGTTGGTGTCTGAAAGCAGCTGCTTTGATGCACAAAAGCTGTTGTAGGGATTTGGAGAAGGGGGGTTTTATTGCTCTGGGGCAGTCGCAAGCGGAGCAGTGACCGTTGAAAGGGTCTTTCATATTTAGAAAGGAAAAAAAAAAAAGAAAAACAACAGCAAAAATAAAAACAACCCGGGAACGACTAACCCCGCTGTGGTGGCCCCGGTGCGACGCAGCCACTCGTGCTCACAGAGAAGTTTATTAATTCTTTGGGATTTAACAGCGGGGTTGCTGTCGCTCTGACCCTGCTGGGACGGGGGCGCCCGGAGCCTCGGGGTGTCCTGGTTGTCACCGTTGTCACTGCACCGACCACCTCCGCTCCCCTAAAGCAGTTTTGGAAAGGCCAGCACCTGTAATGGCCAAAACCACCTGGTAACCCCCTCCTTTCACCAAATATCTGAAATAAACCCCCCAAAAAGTCCACGGGGCCACCAGAACCACCCCGCTGCAGCTCAGTCCCTCTTTTCACCCACACCCACCACCCAGAAAAGGTTTGAAGGGCTGAAAACTGCATCATCAGCCACCTCGGATGTATTGAATGTTTCGACGCGGTGAACATAAATAAGGGTTGTTGTGTTTTTTTTGTTTTTTTCATGTTGGAATATTTATATCTGCCTTTTGCAGCGGGCCACGACATACCATCTCCAGCAAAAATGATTAAATGAGAAAGATGTAGTTCACGAAGTTATTTGCACTTGATTAAAAGAAAAAAAATGTATCTGAACTTTGTAAAAAGAAATGTTTGCATTTTGTATTGTCTTTTTTTAATTATTAAATGGAATTTCTTGGTGTTGTGTTGATCTTTCAAAAACTGGCTCCGACGCTTATTTTAAAGGTTTCTAACAGCAGGATCCAAAGCTATTTTCATTGTTTTGTTCCCTCGGCTGCTAAGACAAGCTCTTTTCAAAGGCATAGGTTTTTTTTTTCCCCCCAGAAGCTTAAATCCTACACACTTCCATAAGCTTGCCCAGTCATTACACAATGTATTTATTTATATACATTAATTAGATGCAACGTATCTCATTTTTAGCCCAGAACAGAGTTGGACAGGGACTAGCTCAGAGGGAAGCAGAAGGGATGGAAAACACTTCACCTCGGCCCCAAGCCCCTCGCCGAGCTGCAGCTCCCAGCCTGCACCCCCCTCCATCCCTCTGGATCCTGCGGGTAACTGGGACCAGCTGAAGACACCATCAAGTCCTCATGAGCTGCTGCTGGGCAGGACCCCCAGGCCCCGGTCATTGGTCACTGCAGGGCCGCGGACACCTGTAAAGGCCAGTGCCCCCAGCCCACTCCCCCAGAGCCGGGGGGCTGCAGGGATGGGGCAGAGCCCCACGTGCAGGATGGCTTCAGGCGACCGCAGCACGAGGTAAGGGTCCCCTCGGGGGGTGAGCTGGGGGTCTTGGGGCTACAGCATGTCTGCTGAGCCGTTACACCTGCACCGCACACCCTCGGCTGCTGTAAGCTCAGTTTTGCTTGTTGTGGATGCGAGTGGAGCTGTTCCTCCTCCCCACCCTGCTTTGAATGCAGGATGAGGCTCCTTCCCTCGAAACCTCCAATATTCACCTTGAATTCATGTCCCTGTGAGCTCAAGACAGCATTTTTTGCTTCAGCAAACCCTTCCCAACAAGCTTTGGAGGAACACAACCAAACACACAGCTGTAGGTGTCCTAAAAGTTTATTGCTGCCCAACTAGTACAGGCGCTGGGGCTTCCCCATAGTGCTCTTGATATACAGAGCACGCACGTTCTGCCAGTTCTTCTTCAGCAAGGACACCAGAAAGTTGATGGCCAGGTGGATGTTGTAGACAAGCTCATCTTCTGTCATCTTCACGTGACCGACGGCCACAGCCAGACAGAGCACCTGGGGGACACCGACACCAGGGTCACTCGTGCAGGTAGAGGTTTTGTGGGGAAATCAAAGATTACAGCTAAGCGACTGATAAAACAGCCTAGTGCTGACCTAAACTCATCGGGATATCAAATTATCTCATGTTCTGTCAGCTGGATGCGACTTCTCCAGCTTATCCACGGGTGTTTCCACAGAGCCCTTTTATTTGGCGTGTGGCACCCATAAATGACTGGTAGCATCTGGATGCCATCTCTGAACAACAGCGTGCTTCCTCAGAGCGCAAAGGTGACGTGCAAGGAGCACCGCTGCCTCCCAGAGGTGGGGAAACCGGGAGGGACGTCTAAGGCGCCGTGCTGAGCCGGAGCAGGCCTCTGGTTTAACTCCGCTCGCTGGGCGGCGTTGGCATGTGCCCTGCAAACCGCTAAGCCGGCGCAGTACAGACGATTAGCTCCAAACTTCACTGCTAAGCATGGCGCCAGCTTCACTTTTTGTTTTGGGCACCAGCCACCAGCCCTTTCTTTCCGCAAACAAGACAGAGAGAGGCCAAGCCTCTGCCTGCCAGCCTCGCTGAGAAGCTTGTAAGTCAATGTTCCCCACAGGCTGAAGACAAAAGGATTTATGAGTGAGCTGACAGGCGAAGTGTCAGGACATCATTAGCTCAGTTACTTAAAATGCTTGAGCATTTGCAAACTATCACATTTGCTGTGTCCTCCCAGTTGTTGTGCCCCCAGGCCCAGATCAGCTGGAGTCCAGGGATGCACCTCAGCTAGCAGAGCTGTTAATTCTGAGTAAACCCATGAGTCGCATTCAGACCGCTGACACGAGATCAAAATGCCCAAACAGGGTTATTTTGGTTTTAGGGAGTCAGCTCGCCTTGACATCTCTTGACAGCAAGAGCAGATATCCGCAGAGCTGCTCCAAAGTTCACTTGCAGAGTCAAGTCCCAAACTTGCCTCTGGCAAAGCACTGCTGTGTGCACAGACCCACCCCACAAGCGTCACCCACTTACTGTAAGAAGCGTTAATTATGACTGATTGTGCTCAGCATTGAAACATCAAGATCATCTCCTAATCATTTACTCTAAGATCTTTCAACCACAGATAAATTACTCCTCCCCAGCTAGCAGCTGAACGCTGCGGGTATGGTCTGCCTTCACTGCAGAGGAGAGCACTGGATGCTTCCCAGCGGCTGCTCTTTTAGGAAGACGCTCGAGGGACACCTACAGCCCAGACCGGAGATCGCAGCCACGTACAAGCGACCACCCGTCACCCTCAGGTACGTAGCTGCCTTGGAGAGGAAAAGCCCTGCTTTACCTTCTTCATCTGAAATTTGATGGTAGATTTGACCTCATCGACTTTGGCCACCAGGTTCTCATTGTGAGTGAGGAGAGAAGGGAATTTTCCGGCTTTGTTCAGACCTGGACCCAGGATTCGAGGAATCTGCTTGATCAAGGACTCGGAAGCCAGGAAGGCATCGTACTTCTTAGCTGTGAGGAGAGAACCAATGTAGGTAAGGACGGACTCTCAGCTCCTACAGCAAGCTTGAAACTTAAGAGCTCAACTGAGGCTGCACTGCTCCGTTTCCCTCACATGTGCATTTCCACATTCCCAGAGTACTGACTAGCTGAACCTAAGCAGTTTTTACTAATATTATACTAGAAATTTCTCCTGCCACACCACGCAAGCCTGCCAGCACTCAGCTTCACACCCTGACAGCAGTCCCACGCTCTTACTGGACGTAGTTCATTTCCCTGAAGCTTTTGTTGAGCCACAGGAGACCAACGCTGAACTCTGAGCTCTACCAGGAGCCTCCTACTGCAGCCTGTGCCCGCGTGGATGGATCACACATCTCGGAAAGGCTCCGCTAGCAGCTCTGGTATCCTATGTCATTTCCCAATTGCATATGGTTCCATGGCTAATTATGGATTGAGCGTGAAGGTTTTCTTGCGTGCCTAAGATACATATTGAAATGACTTTGCAGGGAGGCAAAGATTTTCTCTTTTACCAAAGGAAAACAAGCAAATTTCATTCTATTTACTTAAGTACTGCAGGACTAAAGCAAACTTTCGCCTCCAGCTTTACTCAGCTTTTGCTGCACTCCAGCTCCCGGACCCGAGGAACACTAGCTAAGGGTGAAACTTTCAGGGAGACGGGAGCAATTTTCCTACATCCCTTCCCTCCGAAGGAGAACAATCAACCTCAGCCCTGGAGGGCTGACCTGTCAGACCTGCACTCCTAAGAGGTTGTTTGCTCTTCTGGGTAGTTTCTAGACAGATTTCTGTACTTCAGGCTGATGCTGGTCAGCTTTCTGTTCCCAGCAGTTAACCATGACATGGAAATCTGAGCACACCGAAAACCGTCCTGCCTACCCAGCCCTCCCAAGTTAGCCAGGGTACTCAGAGCCCGATCCACACCACCACTCACCCAACTTCTTCACCAGCTTCTTGTTTTTGTTGAGTTTCTTCAGAGCTTCTATGTCCATGTGAGGGATGTCAACCGCTTTGGCCTCATCGCAGTGCTGCTGGTCCCCCAGCAGGCAGACCGAGAACTTGGGCCGTGGAGTTGACTTCAGCCTGGGGACAGAAGGTCCGAATTATTACGAACCGCCAGCGCCGCACACGCTTCCACGGGAGCCATCACGGAGATACCTTACCACAGTGCCTGGGAATCTTCCTCCACAGCTTCTAACCTGCCTTCTCCAGCAGGTCGGTGGGGACAGCGCGGGGGCCTCCCACACCTCCCCTCATGTTTTAAGACCCAGGGTAGGGGTCCGTCCAGCCGCACCCACTTAGCTGGGGTGGTCTGAACTACCCAAGCGGTTCAGCGCTGCCTCCTCCTGCCTGCCCTGGGGCCGGGCCCGGCGGCAGCGGGGGGGGACGCAGGCTGAAGGCTGGGTGGGAGCAAGAGGATGCCGAACCTGACGGTGCCGGAGAACCGCTTGTCTTTCTGCGGGTCGTAATTCTTCAGGCTGATCTGCAGCTCCACCGTCTCCACGAACCTGAGGGAGGGGAGGGGGGCGCAGGTTGAGGGCCCAGCCGGGCTGGTGGGAGAGCGAAACCCCGGCCGAGCCCGGTCCTGCCACGGCGCAGGGCTCTTACTTGCGCTTCTTGGTCTTGCTGCCCTGCAGCACCTCCTTCACCGCCTCGTACAGGGTGTCGCGGGAGACCTTGCTGCTGCGGGGGGGGAGACAACGCGGGCTCAGGGCTGACCCCGCCCGGGCCTCCTGCAGGCCGCGGGGAGGGGGGGCAAGGCCGCTGAGCCCACCCCGGCCCATCCGCGCTCCCCCTCGGCCTCCTCCCCCGCTGCCCGCACCTCGCCAACCGCCCGGAGGGCCCCGCGGCCGCCCGCCGGGCGCGGATGGCGGCGGATGGCGCGGCGGGCCGGCACCCACCTCATGGCGGCGGCTGGTCGGGACAGAAAGGGCGGGGCCGTCCCCTGAGCGCTATAGATAGAGGCGGATCTCGCGAGACTCGGCCGCGAGGTGCGGCGCCATGCTGGGAGTGGCGGAGCGTGGCACGGTGTGGCCGCCATGCTGGGAGTGGCGGAGCGTGGCACGGTGTGGCCGCCATGCTGGGAGTGGCGGAGCGTGGCACGGTGTGGCCGCCATGCTGGGAGTGGCGGAGCGTGGCACAGTGGGCGCCATGCTGGGAGTGGCGGAGCGTGGCACAGTGGGCGCCATGCTGGGAGTGGCGGAGCGTGGCACGGTGTGGCCGCCATGCTGGGAGTGGCGGAGCGCGGTGCTGGAGAGCCGTACTGCCTTCCCCGCTTCTCGGCTCCCCTCGGCGGGCAATTCCCGGCCCGCATCTCCTTCGCTGTTAAACGAATGGCTGTGGCCTCTTTGCCTCCTGTCTCAGGTGACCAGGCCGGGAGCTCCCCTACCGCTTCGCAGCGCAGTGATGAGGATACGGATCCCAGGGGCCCCGGCCTCCCCTCAGCAGCCGCCGGAAAGGAGGAACTCCCGGGGCACAACGCCTTGCTGCTGGGACAGGCTCCCCCTCTTGGGCTTCAGTGCTATAAAACATTTGGGGGATGGGGCGGGCAGGTACCCGCTGAAGGCCTGCGCTGCGCCCCGCCTGGGAAGGGCCTGCGCCACGGCAAGGCCCCTGAGGGCAAGCTGTGCCTTTCGGCTTCAATGCTGGCACCGCGCATGCGCTGCCAGGCTGCACTCATGCGCATTGACCGCCCAGCGGCTCGTTCTTCCCACACCGGCCCCGCCAACCCAGTTCCGGGGGGCGGTGCCGCGGTGCCCCGGAACCTGGGTGGCGGGCTGCCGGAGGCTGAGGCGCGGCGGTGAGCGCTGGCGCTATGCAGGTTGCGGGGCGGGGCGAGCAGGGGCCGGGCCCCGGTGCATGGCGGGCAGGCGGCGGACTCGGTCCCGTCGGGTTTCCTCAGGTCGGTGCCGGTGGTGGTGGGGGAGGCCTGAGGGGAGGGGGGTGGAGATGGCGGCCGAGGGGCAGCCGGGCCCCGGCGAGCTGCTGCCGCCACCCCCCTGGCCCACACCACGGGGGGAGCCCCGCCATGTCTCCCCGCCACTCCCAGGGCACCTGGGCCTGCCCCGCCGCTCCCCTCAGGGCTCGCCATGGCGCCAGGCCCTGCCCTGTCCCCAGCCCGCCCTGAGGCGGGAGGCACGTCCCCTGTCACCCTCTGGGTGGCTTCACACCGCAGCCTACACCTGACTTTCCTCAGGCAGCCCCTGCCCCATCCCTTCCAGGGGGTCGCGGCCCCTCCAGCAGTGCCGACATCGGTTTGCATGGCAGCCGTAGCTGCTCAAAGGGGGCCTCGATTCCCCAGAGATGCCCCAGCGACCCTGCTGGGACGGAGCCTTCGCTGGGAAACGAGCTGCAATGCCTCTCAGGAGGTGGCAGCCCTAAAAGCAGGCAGAATCTGCTGCAGCTGGAGAGGAGCTGTCTGTCGGGTGTAGGGAGCACTTGGGTTAGAGGGCACGAAGCCTGGCTGCACCCGTGGGTGCTGCAGTGACAGACAGAGCAGTCAGACTTGTTCCTGGAAATCAAAATGATAAAATATCAGGCTATCTCAGAGATTACTTATGAAGAATCGACTGCAGCTGCTTTTAAAGATAATCTGTCAGCAGAGTGCCTCTTTAGCAAAGTGTTTTAGAGGGGTGTGGATGTTTTAACATCATCTGCTTATAGCCTGAAATTCTGTTCCTCAGAAGGCCGGGAATTAGACAGGAAAGGGAGGAGAGAATGAGGATGCTTCCAGGGATAATGCTCATCATCCTGCCCCTGCTTCTTGCAGTAGAGGACACCCTCAGCCTGTAGGTTCAGACTTCAAAGTACTCAGAAACCTTTCCTGGAGATCATTTTGGGGGATGGGAAGGGCTTGAATGTGGCATTTACATTATCTCTAAAAAGAGCCTGTCAGTTCACTGGCTTGATAAGCTTTATGGAATCATAGAACAGTTTGGGGTGGAAGGGACTTTAAAGGCCATCTAGTCCACCCCCCTGCCGTGGGCAGGGACATCTTCAACTAGATCAGGGTGCTCAGAGCCCCGTCCAACCTGACCTTGAATGTTCCCAGGGATGGGGCATCCACCACCTCTCTGGGCAACCTGTGCCAGTGTCTCACCACCCTCATTGTAAAACATTTCTTCCTTATAGCTAGTCTAAATCTCCCCTCTTTTAGTTTAAAACCATTCCCCCTTGTCCTGTCGCAACAGGCCCTGCTAAAAAGTTTGCCGCCATCTTTCATATAAGCCCCCTTTAAGTACTGATAGGCCACAATAAGGTCTCCCTGAATCTTATAATTATCTTATATTTGTCTCTGGAATAGATTGTTAGCGCTGCCTGCCATTGGTGTGGGAAAGGTGCATCTTTTGTCCAATTTAATCCTTTATAATCTCCAAAATGGTTTGCTGTTCAAGCCCTTCTTAATGTGCAAAAGTAAATATACATATGTTGGGAGAATATAAAATTTGAATTGTTCTTTTTTATTTAAGGCTTGCAACAAAGAAGACAACTCGCTGTTCCACAGACCTCTTGCTCTGGGTCCCGGTGCTCTCTGCGAGCACGCTGAGTAAAGTGAAATTCATGTCTGAGGACCAGTCATCGGGGCAGGATGGAGAGCTTGGGCTTGCAAGCAGTGACCCTTAGTGACGGGACGACAGCCTACATTCAGCAGGCTGTCAAAGGTAACGGTTCCTTTGGGCTGCGAAATCTAAAAGTCTCTTGATTGACCCTATGAAATTAAAGTCAGACTTATCAAAAGTGCCCTCATGGCACGCGAACTGTCATACATCTTGTGTGGTCGCTTTGTACAGGAAGCTAGCCGCTATCTGTTAGATTGGCACAGAAGAGGGATGCAGGAGAAATAAAACATGCCTCTGGTTTGGAAATAAAGCTTTGGAGGCGGGAGAGCTGTTGCTGTAGAAAATGAAGGTTCTGTTCAGACTAGAGTGAGCCCTGTTCTCTCCAGGGTTACTGGGGAAATGGAGTTCACGCTATGGCCTGCAGGACTGTGTTCAACCAAAACTTCCCCTGAAGCTAGGCAGGATGTTTTACTTCACTGAGATGCATAGAATTTGGTTCACAGTTGTGCTTTTCTCACTCAAAGGGGTGCTGAGCTCAGCGTTGGTTAACTGCAGCGATATCAGTGCCAGAGTCAACACCTGCCCTTATTTTGGTGTTTGTGAGGTGCTGCTTCTTTCACCACCCACTGTTCCTGAGAAAAGGAACACGCTGTTTCCCAGCCTGTGGAACAGGACGGTTGAGTTGCGAGGCTTCATGTCCTGGGGATTGCTCTCTTGCTTTCTTTTCTGTGTGAACTCACTGTGAGTTTATTACATGTGTGGAGTTTGACTATCTTGAAAACCACGAGGTTTTGTGACCCCCACAAACATTGTGCACCAGGTGAAAGCAACCTGGATTCCTCCTGTCCAAGTGGGATAGAGCAATGTCCTCTCTGCATCAAATAATTTGGCAACTAAAATATTATTATAGGGTTACTCAGAGTTACACTATTTTAAGAGTCCAGTCTTCACAACCCATCAAGGGTGGCAACACTTTAGGTCCTGTATTTTTTTTCCAAGAGTTGATCCTCCATCAAAGTAGAAGAAAATAAATCTTCAGGCCCCTGCTGATGCCGTTAAAAGCTCCTAGTTGAATTTTTCTCTAGCGCAAGTGTAACTGCTTTCTACTTTAGATCCAAAACGCTTAGCACACATCATTCTTTCTGCTTCTTGGCTTACAGGGCTGTTAAGGGCAGCTTGTAAACAAGTGGTGACTGAGGTTCTTTGTCTTGTATCCTCCTGTCTAGGAAAGGGAGGCTCCAGCATTTCTGGGAAGTTAAGTGCCTCTATGGCTATTCAGGGGAAAGCTTGGTAAATAACAGCTTATAAGTAACAGTTTTGCTGTCTTCTCTGGGACTGGTTTCCTTGAGAAGATGTGGCAAAGGGGACAGCTTGTGGGACCAGAAAGACTGGACTCTGCAGGCAGCGCTGATGGCAATTTTTTAACTGTTTCAGGTGAAAAACTGATTGAAGGGCAAGTCATTGAACTTGAAGATGGCACCACAGCTTATATCCATCAGGTTACAGTTCAGAAAGGTGAGGAACATAAATTCACCTCTTTCTTTTTAGAAGGACATTGTAGATGTAACTGCAATTGTCTGTGTTCCAAGAATCGGGCTTCTCTATTAGCTCTAGCTTTAAGAAGTCCATATAGGTGTGGGGTTTTTTTTCTTGCCCGTGGTTTTGAGGCTGAATGGGCAAGGACATAGAACATGTGATTTCCTGCAAAGCTTTTAGCAATCTGATAAGAAGGCAAATTTGCTGGTGGTGTAAGCAAATGTTTAAGTGTTGTTTCACCTGTGGGCTCTCTCATAGTTGTCAGTCTGACAGATCACAAGTCTAAAGCAAGGCCAGTAAGCTGTGTGTTGTGTTTGTGCCAACTACAGAGCCCAAACAAGGTTTGTTTCATGTGGGAGCAGTTGGACAGGAATTTCCTCTGAACTGTGAGATAATACATTACTTCTGGAATAGGTGTTTGGCAGGGGAGGGTGGGGATTGCCGGAAGCAATGCCACCTTGGTCATTGACCCATCAGCCAATGTCACCTCCGAAATGAGGTGACATTAATTAATCTGAGAGGTGATAGGAATTAATTTCACGTGGCAGGCACTAGAGCGGCATAGAGGAATCCTCCCCAGCCACCATAAGAAAAGAAAAGAACTGCATTGCTCTGGGCAGTCCTTCCTTCGCCCTCCCAAGCTCCTTGTATACCACCTCCCTTTTCCATTCTTAAAAGGTTGCTTGAAAGCCGCTGAGTCTTCCAACAAGGTGTGTGGATTTTTTTCTTTTCTTTTAGATTCTGTGGCTTTTGAAGATGGTCAACCAGTAATGTTGGAAGATGGCAGTATGGCCTACATACACAACACAGCTAAAGGTAAAGCGTGTTCCCTGTTCTTCCCTTGGCAGCTGGAGTAGAAGCTGCTAAGTGTCACAGATTTCCAAGGCTGTAGGTAGCCTAGGGAGATGAAGAGTGCCTCGCAGCTCTTTTACGTTTGATTTTGTTGGTTTCCTCTTGCAGAAGGTTTTGACCCCAGCACCTTCGAGGCCGTCCAGCTGGAGGATGGCTCCACTGCCTACATACATCGTCCTGTCATCATGCCACCTGCCAGCACCATCCTGGAAGTGCAGGCAGAAACTGGGCTAGAGGAGCTGGCTGGAGAGGAGGAAGATGATGCCTTTGATGTCGAGACCATTAATGCGTTAAAGCAGTACGCCAGTAAGGTGAGGACTCAATGCTTCTTTCATGGTCTGCCAGCAGCACTGAGGAGCTGGTGTAGTTGTCCACGTTTGGCCTGGGGGTTTAAGTGTCCTCCCTTTGTTAGTACTTCTGTGTATTCGTTTCTCAGCAATGCCAGCTTTGAGAAGAGAACAGGGCTCCTCTGAGAGTGCCACCACTGACCGGCTGACAGTTGAGGATTGAGAACGGGGCAGTTTCCTGCTGGACCCTCTAGCTAGTTCCCACAGAGCGCTGGGCCTGCCACCCTTAACCTGCTGCAGGCACAGATTTGGGAAGAGCAGAGAGCTGCTGTGATACAGCTTGGATTTTTTTTCTTGCTTTATATGTCTCTCCTTGAAGGTGTTTTCTTTCTGTTTGCAAGGTTTCTTATAACGCCTCCTGGGTATGATATTCTCTTCTACAGATGATTCAGGCAGCAGATCAAGACTAACCTTTTATGTGTCAGGAGTGGCTAAGTTATGGCCACTGTTTCCCATGTTGACAAAGGCCTCAAAAACCAAAATAGCTTCAGATCCTAACGTGTTGTCACTGCAGTGCTCCATCTGAACGTCTTGGGTGCTGCCATTTTCTCCCATCTTCATGGTGTTGCGTGAGAAGGGGCTACCAGGAGTGAGTGTGCTATTCAGTGCTCAGCTGGGCAGCTTTAAGATTTGCCGATGGAGACCTTTCTGCCGTGGTAGGACCAGCCTCCCCCAGCTCTCTGGAGAAGAGTGGGATGGCACTGCTGATGTGAATGCCACCTGCTCCACACTGTACAGGGAGGTATGAACAGTACCCGTGCCTCTTTGCTTGTAGGTATCTGACGAGGAAGAGGAGGGAGTGACAGACACCTGCCATACAAAGAGTGAGGATTCCAGTGACGTCCCTTCCCAGGTCTGAATTTTTCAGTGATGCATTTCTGAAACTAGGCCGAACTCCTCTTGATGCAGAACGCTTTGCCAGCTAGTAATTAAAAAAAGCTTTGTGGCTTCTCTGCAAGGTTAGCAAATATATTAGCTGCAAATTTTACAAATGAAGCACAGAAAGGTGAGTTATGTGTCTGAGAACACCCAGTGAGCTGGAAGGTGGGAATGGGAAATGCTGGTTCTTAGACCCCTGCCCTGTTACCTGGGTTTTACCATAGGTGCACAAATTGTGTTTGTCGGAACGTGTTTTTGTGAGGGTAACTGAAGGAGTGCATATGTATCGCACGGAGGGAAATTATTTGTGTAGGCTTTGCGAAGCCTGCTGTAGCGGCTCACTGAATTAATTTCCATACGTCTCTCGGCAGGATTTGCAGGAGGAGGAAGTGCACAGCAATGAGAAGGGGCAGCAGGTCGGCAGTAGAGCTTTCCGTTGTGGGTACAAAGGCTGTGGCCGCCTCTATACCACCGCCCACCATCTAAAGGTAAAGCAGGTAACATGCAGTCACGCAGCGTGCAGACCAGGCATGTCCCCGTGTTATAGTGCCAGATCAGAATGCTGCTATACAAAAGGCTGAGTTGTGTGCTTGGCTCCACAAGAGATGTGTTAATTGGCCAAGGTGAAATCCAACAGAGAACTTCAGATTCTCTCCACCAGTTAGACTTCTCCACACTGTTTTCCTTCCTTCTTGTCTTGGACCTCATTTTAGGGACCTCTTCTTTCTTTTCCAGGTACATGAACGTGCTCACACAGGTGACCGGCCATATACGTGCGACTTCCCAAGCTGTGGGAAAGCATTTGCTACAGGTAACAGTTTCTCTTTTGAGCAAATTTTGTTTTCTCTCCAGTCCAAACCGCTCTTGAGTATCAGCCCTGGCTTTTTTCCAGCAAAGCACAGTAAGCATAGCTTTTAAAGCCTTCTGAGAAGGAATTGCAGCATGGGAGACTGCCTGGGACTTGATTGATTATGGACAGATTAAAGGAGTTATAGGAAGAAGCTGAGTTGTCAGTGGTGGTGTGAGGCTGGATATTTCTTCCCCTTCAGCTTTGCAGACACAGGACAGACATTCAAAAATGCACCAACAGAGAAGTGATACACAGCTTGCCTTCCTTCTTGTTATAAATTTTAATTGTAGTTTCTTTCCTGGACAGGGTATGGGCTGAAGAGCCACATGAGAACGCATACTGGTGAGAAACCATACAAGTGTCCAGAAGACATGTGTAGCAAAGCCTTCAAAACCTCTGGGGATCTACAGAAACACATCCGGACACACACCGGTGAGCAGTACAGGAGAACTGAGCTCCCCATTGAAAGGGTCTCCAAGATAAAGTACTGCTTCAGCCTTTGTCCAGGACATGCCTTTTTGGATCTTGGGTGAAGCAAGGCAGAACTGAAGTTGTCTTCAGACAGAAGTAGATGGGTAGTAGAAGTACTACTAGGGATTCTCGACTCAGTTATGAACAGCCGAGCAAAAGGATAGGGACGCCAATGTTGCTAGAGGAAATGTGCCAGCAGTTGGGTCTGATCTGAGGTCTCATTGGTGTGGAGGAGGAGTGAAGGGATGCAGGTGTCTGCGTTGTAGCAGGACTCTCATCCGTGTTACTCTCTCGATGCAGGTGAGCGTCCCTTCAAGTGCCCCTTTGTGGGCTGTGGCCGCTCTTTTACCACATCCAACATCCGCAAGGTTCACATCCGAACGCACACCGGCGAGCGGCCATACATGTGTCCGGAGCCCAACTGCGGAAGGGGCTTCACCAGTGCCACCAATTACAAGAACCACATGAGAATCCACACAGGTAAGAGGAGGAGAGGGCGAAACGCAGACAGCTCCTCCCCAGTCAGTTGGCTGCACTGACAGCTTGTGGCAGCAGGGAAATCTGTGGGACTGCAGCGGTCATTTCCAGGCCAGGAATTGCAGGGGTAGATCTGGGAGTAGCCAGCGAGGAAATAGGAATTCCTTTATTGGGCTGATTTCCACCTGTTCCGGTGGTCTGTCTCCAGCTATTCCCTCTTGATGAGGAATCCCTTCCCAGAGCATGAGGAGGGTGAGTGGGTTAAGCTCTGCTCTGTGCCCTCTGCCCTAGGAGAGAAGCCGTACATGTGCACTGTGCCGGGCTGTGGAAAGCGCTTCACAGAGTACTCCAGCCTCTACAAGCACCACGTCGTCCACACGCACTGCAAGCCCTACACCTGCAACAGCTGTGGGAAGACCTACCGCCAGACCTCCACGCTGGCCATGCACAAGCGCAGCAGCCACGGCGAGCTGGAGGCCACCGAGGAGAGCGAACAGGCCCTCTACGAACAGCAGCAGCTGGAGGGTGAGCAACCGCTCTGCCGTCACCCACGGCAGGCTTGGGTCAGGCCGTGTGGCAATGGGGAGAGGGATGACCGCAAGAGCCTGCAGCCGCTCCCCTCTCTCAGACCTGAGTCTGGGCTGTGGCCTCCTTCCTCCCCCATCAAACCCAGATCTGTGTCACAGACGAGAGAAAACAGCTCTCCGTGGTCCTCGCTGTATGTCACAGGTTGGGAATGGAGTCCTGCTCCTCCTGTAGTACAGGGAGAGGTAGAGACCCTTCTTCCCAGGCCAACACTGGGCTGTTGTCATCATGATCTTGTGCCCTTTAGGCAATAGGCAGGTCCTGGGGTCAGGCGTGTTCTTTCACGCTCTGATTAGCACTTCTCTCACCCCTTTTGCTCTTCCCGTTCCCTGACTCAGCTGCTGCTGCTGACAGAGGCTCCCCCCTGAAGAGCCAGCATATTGCTTTCCTGTCAGAGATGGAGGAAGATGAAGAGGAAGAGGAAGATGATGATGGTATGCCTACACAGGTCTCACTTATCTCTCAGGATGGGACACAGCAGGTATGGACACTGACAGCCTCCAGCATGTAGGGGACAGCAGTTAACTAAGATTCTGCCTCTACCCAGCCTTGGTGTTCTCTTTAAGGTTTTTTTCAGCATAAAACAGACCCTGGGGCTTCATGCCAGGGTCTCCCTCCTTACAGCCTTACCCGGCTGCCGCAGTCTTGATGTGGAGGGTAGAGAATGGGCCTCTTGTCCCCAGCTCGCCGCCTTGCTGGACAGGGTCTTGCAGGCGTTTGCCCAGGCTTGCATGCAGCGCCTGGCAGCCCTCGCCTCCCGGGCAGCTGTTGAGAGGCAGCTCCCAATCTCTGCTGACACAGGCTGGATTTGGAGATTGTTTTTTCCTAGTTTGTATTCGGCAGTGCTTTTCTTGTACTTCCCTCCACCAGCTGTCCATGTGCTGACTGGGAAAAACTCCCTTCTGTGGCACGGGGCAGAGGAAACAGCTGCCACGAGTAACGCTTGTTTCCTCTTAGTCTGAGATGCTCCCGCCTGCAGCGATGCACAAGCTGTCCCTTCAAAACCTGGAGAGAAAATGCTAAATGGGAAGGGGAGGTGTGGTAGAAGGGGGAGAGCTGGAGACCTGAGCGCTGTGAATTCTCCATCGATTCTGTCCATGGGCGAAGTCCTTGGAGTTCTCTGTGCCCTAGGTCTTGCATGCAGAGGAGGAGAGAATATTTCATCCTTACTGAGACTTTGTGTGGCTAAACTCGGGAGTTGCGTAAGGCTTCCTGAGAAGCCATCCTGGCTGAGAGCATCCGCTGTTATCCCACCCAGGTCCGTTTGTCGCAGGAAGACCTGCAGGCCCTGGGCAGTGCAATCAGCATGGTGACACAGAGCGGTGCCCTCGCCGTGCCCGAGGAGGAGCTGGCGGGTGGTGATACACGCACCGTGACTGTGGCCCACACAGACGGCACCGAGACACAGCCGGTACAGACAAAAACTGGGACCTTCCCTTTTCCCTGTGGAGAAACAGCCTGCTAGGAGGGAATTGCATTTTCTTTTAAAACATGATTGGTTTTTATCTTAACTTTTCCTAGGTTGCCATAGTCACTTCTGGGACAGTCATGTCTGAAGAATCAGCCGTCACATCCCTCCGTCATCAGCAGGTGGCATTGCTGGCTACCGCCAATGGCACCCACATCGCAGTGCAGGTACCGCGCAGCTCCGGCCTCCTTCCCCTTCATTCCCCCGTCCACCCACTGGCTTCAGCGCTTACCCTCCTGCTCTGCAGCATCTCCTCTTGCCCAGGGTGCTTGCTCCTTAATTCCCAGGTGCCCTGTGTATAGAGGAGAGCAGGGACGTGCTCCTTGCATTGCAGAATGCTCCTTTGTAAACAGCCTTTCCCCATCGTAGCCATGTCTCTCTCTGCTTTGCCCTGCTGCTTTCTCCCTGTGTCACCCACTGCCGGTCCCTCGTACCTCTGTCCTGCTGGGGGCTGCCTTGAGCAAGCCCGCGCCTCCTGAGCCCACCTTTTTGGGAGGACACTATTCTCCCTCTCTTCCTTCCACCAGTTCGAAGAGCAGCAGAGCCTGGAGGAAGCCATCAGCATGGCCGCAGCAGCAATCCAGCATGAACCTGTAACCCTTGACGCAGCCGTGACTGAGAATGGGTGCTGAGACCCTGCGCAGCCTCCCGGGCAGGGAGAGCAGGCAGCCCCAGCCTGTTCCCCGCAGGGAGCTGCAGGAACCGGGCAGCTGGTGCGCAGAAGTGCGGCACACGAGCGAGGGAAGGTGTCCGAGACCAGCGGCCAGCGTGTGCACCGCGCAGACGGTGAGAGCTGATGCCGGCAGTGTTGGGCTACCGGAGTGACCCTTTTCCAAGGGCTCTTCTCTCCGAGGAGGGATGTCAAAGATACTCAGCTGCTGCCTTCTCCCGGAGGCTCTGCTGTTTTCCTGGGCTCTGAGCAGCAACTTTCCTGCTCCTTGCCTTGGCCACCGTCTGGAGGAGATGGCAGGTTGTGTCTTCTAGTATTTATTTCTTTGTGGCTAAGATTTCCAAGAACTACCAGTCTTCTGTAGAGGTGAAGCCACAGAGATTTCAGTGGTCTCTGGGAGTGCAAAATATTTTTGGAGGGGCACTTCCTTCCCTCTCCCTCTAGGAATGGTCCCAAAGCTCCCCTTTCCTGCCCACCCCTCCAGGTAAGGGACAAGTGGGCAGCATATGCACAGAAGCAATAAAGCCCCATCAAAGCAAGCCCAGGCTCTCCTGGGCTCAGTGTCTGGAGCGGTGACCAGTTCCTGACACTGGAGCAAGCGCCCGGGCTTGCTCCGACAGTAATTCTCCCACCTCTTCATCACACTCCAATCTCGAGCAAACTTCTTTGGCAGACTCGGCGCTGTGGAGCAGAGCAAAGCGCTCCCTCTGCTTGTTGGGGGCTGAGCTAGACTGGGATGTAAATACTGAGTTGAAATAAAAACAAATTAAAAATTTTCTTTTTAAAAAAAAACAAAACCCAACCACCCTTCTCTCTTTCAGTCCCTGGGGCCAGTGCCTGGCAGAGGGTGGGATGGGTGTTACTGTTTTGCAGATGTAAGAATTAAGGAAGTTCAGGAGATTTGTTGAATTGACCAAAAGTGCAGTGATTGTCCAAAAACAGCGCTGAGGAGGGGTGTGAGCAAGAGAAGTTGTAGCCTCTGAGCTCTCAGCGTGTGTCTTAGAGGGGCTAAGAGCTGTCACCTGAATCTCAGATCAGGCCTCGGCTCTTCCAAGGACTCCTGCAAGCCTAGATGTAGGGAATTGCGTCAATACAAGAAAACGTGTCTGTGAACGCGTCCTACAACCCTTTGAGCTGGAGAGAGAGACCTGGGCTGGCGTCCTCAACCCAGCAGGAGTAACCTCGGCCCCTCCGCCGCGTGCCCCTGCCCCGGGCAGTTCGTGGACAAAGCCAGCGCAGAAAGCACCAGAGAATCATTTAGGTTGGAAAAGACCTTTAAGATCATCGAGTCCAACCATAAACACATAACGCAGCGCAGGCTGCCAGCAATCAGGTGTTTTATTTTTTGGATGTACCCGGGGAGTTTGCAGAGGAAGAGGTTCCTGCAGGCGAGGAATGGGCATAACCCGGGAGGGCTGCAGCGGGTTAGGTCTCTGCTCGCCTTCCTCAGTGCGACTGATCCCAAAACAAGCAGGGCTGGAACCTTTCCAAAAGGCAGAGCCCGCGCTCCCGCTGCGAGGGGAAGCTCTTCATTTAAATCCCAGAAGAGGAAGCTGCTATTTGAGTCAGGGAGGGGATTTCTCTCTGCAGAATGCTGAGAAAGCTTTTGATCTCTAGGCTGAGTTAGCAAAGGGTTACGAATCCCTGTCCTCTTTGTGCTCCGTGAGCCCTGGATTGTGCTTCCCTGGGCGTGGGGGATCTGTTTGTGGGAGGGAAAAGACCTGCAGCCTCGGGGGGCCCGTGGGGCTGAGATGTGGCCCGTGGGACCGAGCTGTGGCCCGTGGGCTTCTCCGGGGCGCGCCCAAGCAGATGGCGCTCCTGCTTCGCGCGTCCCCGGCCGCCCAAGGCTGTCGAGGCAGGCGGTTTCCTGGAACCGGATCCTCGGCCTCGACAGAGCCGCCTCTGCCATCGCCGCCTGTAGCCATGGACCTGCGAGCGGAGCTGCTGAAGTCCATCTGGTACGCCTTCACCGCCCTGGATGTGGAGAAGAGCGGCAAGGTCTCCAAATCCCAGCTCAAAGTGAGTCCTCCGAGGGGGGCTCGGACGACCCCGGCGTGGGGCTAGTGGGTGGGCTGCGAGGGGCAGAGCGGGTCCAGGGATGCTTTGAGTCCCCCCTGAGTTTCCACGGAGGAATTGTTAAATATTAAGATTAGTAAGACCCTGCTGTCGCCTCCACGCTGGTTTTGGTGAAGTTCTCCGTCTCTGCCTCATCTCCCTTTAAAAAAAAAGTGGAGGGAGTTAATGCTCAAATGCATTTTCTAGGTGAAAATGAGGAGAAATCTGATTTTTAGTTATTTTCAGTTTCTTGTCCTTTTTATGGCTACCTAATAACCCAAACTCGGGTTATATTTTCTTGCTTGCCAGAGCACTCGCGTTTCTGCTTCCTGTTCAGCCAGCGGGTTGGTAGGTAGAGGCAGACCATTTTTAAACTAAAACTCTTTGGTCTGGCCAGAAATAACACAGCGCTTTCAAAAAATCTCTGATTTCCCCTCTCCCCCACACCTTTAGCAGCTTTGCAGAGGGCTCCTGCATTCAGCCCTTCGCCAAAACCATCGTGGCTTTAAAAAACCTTTTTGTCTGCCTCTGGGATGGGGTCTGGTCGAATCCGCCAGGTTGCACCTTGGCTTTGACAATAATTATTGATTTATTTGTTTGTTTGTTTGTTTTTCTCTTTCCAAATGTCGGGACTCCTTTTTTGTTGCCGTGTAAATGTCCCGTTGTGGTTCTTAGGCTGGCGCCGGGGTTGGAAATGCCGGTTGGAGCAGGGGGCTGCAGAGCAGAGGAAGGACCTGAGCTAGAAACATGCAGAACGCGGGGAGATGTTGCGTCAGGACTTGGCAGCTGCTGCCAGTCTGTGAGATGAGTTGTGAAACGCTGCAAAGAAACCTCTTCTCCTCTGTTCCCTCTACTTTACAGGGCTTCCCCCAGGACAGACTGCAGGGAAAGTGCTGGGCTTGGCAGGGGGGAGAGTGTTTTGCCCCAAAATTAAGAGTTTTGTTTGCAGGGGTCTGGAGGAGAAGCAGCAGGAGCTGGGCTCCTCATGCTCAGCCGCTGCCTTTGCAGCCAAGACCTTTCGGCTGCTCTCCAGAGACTCGTTGCACGTGTGCCCTGCGAGCCACGCTCGCCTACTTAAAACTGCAGAAATACCTGAAGGAATTAAGGAAAATCCCAAAGTAGGTCAGAGCCTAATTGCCGTTGCTAATCCCCGAGAAGGGCTGCTGTGCTCCCCTCACAGCACTCCCTGCACCCAGGCTTTGGGTCCTGAGCCCAGCCCAGCTCTTTGCCAGTCCCAAAAGCACTGGTGTGAACATGTGCAGCGTTTGTCTTGCAAGATCTTTGTCACCGGTGACAGTGCTGAGGCCACAGAGACCCTAATTTTAACGGCAATTTCCTAGAGAGTTAGTGCAGGGTGGCTGGGAGAGCTGCAAACCCTCGTGCAGGGGCTGCGGGGTGCTGGGCTGCGGGGTGCTGGGCTGCGGGGATGCTGGGGACGGCATCTCCACAGTGGCTTTGCCCAGGGTGGCATTTCAGAAGGGAAGGGAGATTCACCCCTCGCTATTTTTCCATCCGCCTTCAGCACCGAGACGGGACGGCGGCGGGTTGGGCTGCACCGTTGCACAACAAAGCTCATCTCTGGATAACTTTCCACCGGCCTCGAGGCCGGGGAGAGCTCGTTTCCATTGCTCGTTGCTGCCAAACACTAGCTCAGGTTTGCCCCAGCCTAAGCAAGCCAACAGCGGCGTTTCTGCTCGTAGGTTCAGTGCAGAAGAAATCGAGGGTCTCGCAGGTTTGAGCAATAACGTGTTAAAGCCGTGGTGGCCGTGCCCGCTCCAAACTCCTCCCAGGTTGTGCGAGCCGGGCTGCGCTTTGCTCCCTCACCCAGGCGTGTTGCTGCAAGAAGGGTCTTGAACAAGGGTGGGAGAAACGCCGGTGTTCACAGCATTTACACCTACAGAAACAAAACCAGCCCCGGGAGCTGGGGTGGGATTCTGCTGGTAGATGAGCAGCGCGCCGGCGGGAGCTGGGTGTTTAACTCCTCCGACCGCTCTCCAGCCAGTTGCAGAAATAAATTTAGCAACGTTTCAAAGCGTGATGGCGAAGCTGTGGGAAGCCGTTGGGTTCAGCAGTTGAGTCCTTTGCATGGACACTCCTATGCAAGCAAGCGTGTGCATATGTATATGCGAGTGTAGGTGTGTATCTGCACAGGAAGGAAAGACAGTCTTGTGGTTGAGTGCTACGCGTCGAGAGATGTCGGGTAGTTCTGTTCCCAGCGTGGGCACGCACCAGCCCTGCTCCTGGATAAGCGTTTATCCTCTCCGTGCCATCGCATCCTCCCCGGCCGAGCTGGGGGAGCTTCTCCCCGTCTCTGTGGCTGCTGGCTGGGATGCGGGATGTGGCTCCCGCAGGCAGGGCAGAGCTGAGCCCTTCGGGGTGGCCGAGCCCGGCTGGGGCAGGCGGGTGGGAGCCACCGAGCACCATCCCGGTGCTTTTCGGCACCTCTGCTCCGCTCCTGCCCCTGTTGCAGAGGGAGAGGAGCGGTTTGCTGAGCGGAGTTTGGTCTCCTGAGGCTGCTCGCTACAGCAAAACCCTTTGGGAGCAGAAAGGAGGAGGCAGGGGCACAGGCGAGTGGTTTAAATGCGTGTCGGGGGGCACAGCGATCCCCCACCCACTGCGTGGGGTTGCAGGCTCGGGGTGCAAATGGTAGGGGAGGTGGCTCTTGCTCCCTTTTGGGGAAAGAGCCCATAACCCGTGCGGGACTCTGGGGATAACTGGTGCCTTGGGGGGGCTGGGTTAGCACAGCACAGCCCGTTTATGGACCCCCCCCGGGGGCAGGGGGAGGGTGCCTGGCTTGGACTGAAAGCTCCTCTGCTTGTTGCATGCACAAAAGGCTCTTGGAACCGGCCAGCGGGTCCCAGTTTGGCCAGTAAGAGGACTGAGAGCAGCTCATCTCCCCAAGCAGTCGGGAAAGCCTTCCCCGAGGTCAGGAGCCCGACGGTCCTGGGGCTGGGCTTGGGCCGAGGGGTCCTGGCTGATGGGGGGGCGAGGCAGTGGTCCCTGCTGCAGCTCAAGGGACCCTCGCCGCTGGCAAAGACTCCCAGCACTGGGGTCCCCTGGGACAGGACTCCCTGCACCCCCAGCTCCGGGGAGGCTTTGATTTGCTCAGCAAGGCTGGTCTGCTTGCGCATGGGGAAACTGAGGCAGCAGCCCCGATCCCCCTGCTCCCACCCGTCGGGGCCAGAGGGGTTTGTGTTTCGGCCGGGCTCCAGCCTGAAAGGTCACCCCCAGCCCTGGCATCGCCCCGGCGTCTCCCACGGGGGAGAAGAAAAGGGGCTGCCATTCTCCAGCCGCGTTAAATATTCCACCCCCGGCTCTGGCTGATGTCAGCAGCGGCCGTGGGAGACTGCGGAGGGGTGGGAGTGGGGGGGTGATGGGGGGGGGCAGGAGAGCAGGGGAGAGGGTGGCGAACAGCATCGGGGCTGGTGCTCGGAAGGATTTGGGATGCTCGGGGGTGTCGAGCAGACCTCTGCCCCCTCCCCGGCCATCCCCCGCACTCTGCAGGGGAAAAGTTGCATCACCAAACCGCTCTCAGAGCATCCCTTCCCTGCTCCCCTCTGTTATTTTCCTTTCCTATCCCTCGTGTCAGAGCCCAGGGGGGGTTTCCCCCTCTCCTCTCTCCGTGGGGTTGGGGCAGCCCCGGCCCCACGCACCCCGCCATCAGCCTGGCCGGGGCTTTCCTCCCCACCCTGCCCCACTTCCATTTTGGAGGTGACCGCTCCGGCGAGCGGAGGGGTTGTGGTTTGCAGCGTGCCAGGGCGGGTGGAGGGGCTTGGGGTGCCGGCCACGACCGGGGGCACATGCAAAACCTCCAAGGACTTTTTGGGGTGCTGCAAGAGGAGGTGCAAGGGATGGGGACGAGGCCCCACGTTGGAAAATAGGCATGGGATGCGATTCCCAAACTTTCAATCCATCCTGACGGATTTGTTAGCCATCCCGGAGGATGCCCAGGATGTTTCCATCCCGCTCCACCCCTGCACGGACCCCAGGGCTGCACCAAACCCCAAAAAGCACAGCCGTAGCAGCAGCGCTCAGGGCTACAGCCCGCTGGTGTTTGAGCGCGGGGTGGAGTCCTGCTGATAACATCGGTCCGGAGGGTGAAAACCAGAAAGAAAATCTGGTTGAGCAAGAACCGTCTCCAGCTGCAGCAGCCGGCATGGCCTCCAGCGGCTCCTCTCCTGCTGGAAGGAAATTTCCAGCCTTGCACGGATGCGGCACCCCATCTCCTCCAGCCCCTCTCTTGAAACCTTGGCAAGCTGTCTCTGCAAACCCTGGTGCAATGGGACGGCATCATTTGGGACGCTCGTTTAGCCAATTCCTGCTTGCTGGGAGGTAAAGACAAGGAGACGACCGCCTGCCCAGCATCATGAGCCGGAGGTGCTGGCGGTGCTCATGGGCAGCCTTGCTCCGGGTTCTGGCTGCTGGCCCGGCAGCGGCGTGGGTTTTCCAGCACGTGGGAAATTCAGGAGCCTCAAAACATGCTTTGTTTTGGGGGATTTGAAAAAAATGGGCTGGTTGGTGACGCTCGCAGACTGCTTCTGGAGATGGTGTGTCTCTAGATCGCCCTTGTCTTGCTTCCATTCCAAGCAAAACCTTTTCTTAGTTTCTTATAAATCTTTCCTTATTTGCGTCTTCCCGTGCCCCACTGGCAGAAAGCAACCGCTGCCAGGCTGGGCCCCGTCGTTGGTTGTTTTCAAGAAATCGCTAAGGGCAGCTGCCAAGCAGCATGGCTTGGGGTGGCTTATCATCTTCTCCAGATCAAAGCATGTCCTGTTTGCTCTGTAACGTTTGAGACAGCCCTTTTTGTTCTGTTTTGTTTTAAAAAAATTTCCCCATGTGCCAGGACAGAAAAGAAACGAATGTGGAAAAATCCTCAATTTTTGCTTGTTTCTAAACGATTCTCTAAGGTTTCTATTTGGGAATATTCCCCTGTGTCAAACCCAAACGGTGCCTCGCCGCTGCGGCTGCAGGGAGGTGACGCTGGGCAGGGCATGGTCCCTGGGTGGGTGGGTGG
>VZTQ01003189.1:0-24951 GCA_013400755.1 Pelecanoides urinatrix
TTTTTTTCCCTACATCCTACCAACTTTAAATAACAGATTATAATAATTTATATTTAAGCCAAATAAAAAGTGGGCAGTTGTCTGCCTTGGGACAGCTTCTGGTATGTCTGCTATAACCTTGGGTTTCTTCAAAACTCTCTTTGCAGGGGAGGAGCTAGTATTACCTCCAGGCAGTAGGAGGAAGGGAGGCACCCCCAAAAGGTACCTGGAAGGCCGGGGTGGTTTAGACTGTGCTTTCAGTTCTTCCTCAACCAGAAAACTTGTCTTGATAGGTTGATTTTTGGGAATCTGTATGCATCTTCCCTGCACTTCAGTATTTGACCATGTTATGTCAAACAGCAGGCTCTATTTTGAATGTGCCTCTGTTTGCTTTTCTGATAGGAAATGCAAACTTTCAGCTGGACTGAACCTTCAGTGTGCCGTAATGTGCATCCAATAAGAGAGGGCTGCTAGACCATGAGGGGTTCATTCATGTGGACATATGTTTGAAAGAGTAAATAAGCTGACAGAGACTTTTAGGAGGCATGTTAGAAAGACTGAGTGGTAGCATAGTGTTAACAAATAAATGGTTGTCTTACGGAAGACATTGGTCATTGGCAGAGTGATCGGTAAGTCATCTGACTTGGAAGACTAACCAGAAGTCACTTTGAAAGAGGAGGCATGTCAGGATTTCTTGTTAGCTGTTTTATGCAGAAAGCAGGAATTAGCTATCCAGTAATCGATAGCTCTCAAAATACCAAAGTGTGGACAGAAAACAAAATTGGTAGAATTTGTCCATTTTACATTGTGTGGATCTGTATGTTTTGTGTGTGCCTTACAGTTTGGGGATGTGGGAAAAGTTATCTTGGTTATTTTGTGTTCTTAGAGAGTTTTGTTAAAAAGCATGAAGTTCTGTGTATTCATAAATCATGATGTTTCTCGGGAAATCAGGAGTTACTGGGGACTGAGAGTTTTTGGCAGTTTGCTACCACCACATTGGTAAGAAAAGCTGATGGAGACTTTTAGAAGTGATATTAGAAAGACTGAGGAATAGCACAGGGCTAAAATTTACTCAAACTTAGCAAAGTTTAAATATGTGTGTTTAATGTATTGATACAGGACTTAAATGCAGCAGCCTGGTAACTAATATTTAGGGGATGCTTATCTGTGACATTTTATTAGCATCTTCTTAGTATATTCAGAATTAAAACACTTTTTAGAGAGATGAATTTTGGATAAAATGCACAGCTTTCAGCTCCCAATTGCTGTGTATTATTGGGAAGATATTTATTATGTCTTTACAGTGGAGTGTGCACATGATCATAATCCTGACCCAAACTGGCCAGGTCCAGGTTCCATACCATATGACGTCATGCTCAATATATGAACTAGGGGAAAGCTGGCCAGGGGGCCACTGCTTGGGGATGGCTGGGCATCAGTTGGTGGGTGGTGAGCAATTGCATCGTGTATCACTTGCTTTGTATATTCTTTTATCATCATCATCATCATCATTATTATTATTACTATTTTATTTTATTTCAATTATTAAACTGTTCTTATCTCAACCCACAAGTTTTTTTTTCACTTTTACTTTTCCAGTTCTCTCCCCCATCCCACTGGCAGAGGGGGAGTGAGCGAGCGGCTGTGTGGTGCTCAGTTGCCGGCTGGGATTAAACCACGACAGAGGCACAGGTCTTCAGAAATGTTTTCACATTGTTGGTTTTCTATCCAAAATCACAGCTGGTTTTGAAGAGAAAAATGTACATGCATGTGCCTAAATGCCCCGAAGGAAATGGGCTTTAGGCTTTGTGTGGTACTTCTCTGTCTGTAAGCATAGTAGTGTCTGCTTACGTGTGTGTTGTAAACATAACCACAGTAGACAGGTGAGGTACTCTCATAGTAAATTACATAGTATGAGTCCGTAGAGTTCTTGGGGGCAGTATTCAGAATGCAAATTTTCCTGTACAGATTCCTTGGTATGCGGATTGGGGATCAGGATGAGAACAGTAGACCTTCTAACAAACAGTTTGTCAAATTTATTCTGTAACGAAGCTGAAGACTTTGTTTCTGCTTTCCGGTCTTGCTTCCAGTTGTTTAGGAGCTCAACCTTAGACCTGGCTAAAAGCAGCCTTTACATTCATTACTTTTAAGATTAATCTAGCAAGGTAGGCAAACTTTGGTATGTGTAGGGTTTGTATCTGCAATTATGCTTCAGGGGCCAGGATTAGAAACAGGTGGTTCACCCGCACTGCCTCCTAAGGCTCAAAGGCAGGTGTGAGTGCTGTGTTTTCCAGAATAGTTTCCTCCAGAAGGCATGGACCAATGCTGTTTTCATAAGAAGCAGTGGCAAAAAACATTCCTCAGCCCTCAGTTTGAAGTGGTCAAATGCTCCAGACTATCCCAAGGTGTATTTGTAGGACTGAATATTTTAGTGTTTTAAGAGTGGAGATAGAAGGGAGGGAGTGTTGGAGAGGAGAAAAATTAAGCATATTCTGTTTTTTGAGCACAGTTTTCAGTCCAATGCACTGATAATGAACAGAAGCTGTATGGTATCTTTGCTATTTCTGTAGCATCTGCTGAAGGTTTATTGTTTAAATGAAGTTACATCTGTCCCTTCTCTTAAGCAAACGCATGCTAGTCAGGCTTGATTTGAAATATAAAAAAAATTAGTTAGTTATTGCCTTCTATGGAGAATGCCAAAGCAGAATTAACTAAATTAAGAATAAGGTGTACCTACCATGAACAGTATGACTTAGATATCCTAATTGTAGTAATTGGATACACAGTTTGGTATTCTGCACTTCCAGGTATGCGTCTGTTAAATAAATATATCCTTTTGGTCTTATTCATTTTATACTGCTGAAGAAGCTGGAGGGTGAAGTAGAATTGCTTTCCTTCTGGTAGTCCCATTTCCTTTGAAGAGTCCTTTGGAGTTTGTTTTCTTCAGTGTACCAAACATAAGAAACATTCCTCAAAAGAAAATAAAAAGCAGAACCTGATCTTAGTAGTACACCAAGCTCAGAGGCCAAGTGTAATTTATCTTGTCTTTTGAAAGCTAATTATTCAGTTAATTTTACTTTCTTCCTGAGTTTTAGATATCCCAACAGTAAGCTTCTATTATATGCATCGGTATTTTTTAAAGATGTTTTGTATTATCCAAAAGTGATTTCATATTATAGCTTTATTATTAAAAAAAGTTAATAACAATAAGTAAAGTAATATTGTTGCCCTGCCAAAGTAGAGGTGCAGTTTATTAACTTCAGTGGTATTAATCTGAGTCGTTATCTCTTCTGCTTATGGGATGTTACTAGCTAATTCCAAAAAGGCGTTTGGATTTTCACCGTATGTCATAGTTGTCTATGTGCAGGCATAGCTGTGTGTTATCCATGAGAGATGAACCTGACTGTACACTGAAGCTGATACTGTTCTTGATAATTCCTCACGTTAATCTGCCGTGGTTGCATAAAGGTGCTCACGCAGGTTTGTATAGATAGTATTTAACAAATCTTTCTAGAAGAGCTGTAATGTGATGATTTTTACCTCTTTCACAATTAAGTTACACTTAAATGCTTCTTGTATAATACCATTAGCTATGTCTTTGCAAGAGCATTTTTCAGTATGATTATTTTCTGGTTCTTGCTTTTCTTCTTGGGTTGCTGAAGGATTTTGACATGTAGACGCATCCATTCTCTCCCTTTATGTAATGTAAGGTCAGTTCACCCTCTCAGATCACTTTCACTAATGTTTCGAAGTGAAGTGTTACGGGATACCTGATGTTCTGGAAGGGCTAATGTGCCTGTAAACTGTTCTCCTGGGAGAAGGCGAGGGAGTGGATGACCAAGAAGCAACTCCCCGGCATGGTTTAGAAGCAGTGCTAGAATGGGAAAGCTTGTTTTGGTAAGCTTTTCTTGTGCAATCTTCAGATCTTTTGTGGTCTTTGGTATGGTGGAAGTACAGTTAAGACCTGTTGGTGGCAAGATTCTGAGTCTGCTCAAAAACATAAGAGAAGCGTACCAGGGATGGAAAAGCAGACGAATACCTATTGAGAATTACAAGGGCATTGCCAGGTGCAGAGATGCATCTGGAAAAGCAAAAGCTCAGCTGGAATTGAAATTGGCCAGAGATGTCAAAAACTACAAGAAAGGGTTCTTCAGGTATGTAAACAACAAGCAGAAACAGAAGGAAAATATTGGCCTGCTGTGAAACAGGAGAGGTGAATTAGTCACTAACAACGCTGAAAAGGCAAAGCTTCTCAACACTTTCTTCACCTCTGTCTTTACCACCACTGTTGGGCCCCAGGCCTTGGGATCAAAAATCCAGGTTGATGTAAACACAGACCCACCGTCAGTGAAGGAAGAGTTGGTATGTGAACTATTGCAGGAGCTTGACCCCTACCAATCGATGGGCCATGACAATATCCACCCAAGCATGCTTAGAGAGCTGGCTGACGTCATTGCAAGGCTGCTCTCCATAATCTTTGAGAAGTCGTGGACATCAGGGGATGTCCCAGAAGACTGAAAGAAGGCTAATGTCACCCCCATCTACAAGAAGGGCTTAAAGAAGGATCCAGGAAATTATAGGTCCATCTTCCTTCAATCCCTGGGAAAGTTACAGAACGAATCCTCCTGGGGACTATCCCAAGTCACATGAAGCACGTGACTGGGAAAAGCCAGCATGGATTCACCAAGGGCAAATGGTGCTTGGCAAACCTGATTGCCTCCTACAATAAAGTAAGCTGCTTGGTTGATGTGGGGCGAGTGGTGGACATTGTCTACCTGTATTTCTCCAAGGCTTTTGATACGGTTTCCCACAGCTTTCTCCTAGAGAAACTGATGCATTACAGTCTAGACAAGTGGTCCGTGCAGTGGGTGGGAAGCTGGCTGACGGGCCGCACCCAGAGGGTGGTGGTAAATAGCTCCTTTTCAAACTGGCAACCTGTCATAAGTGAGGTCCCCCAGGGATCAATATTGGGCCCAACGCTGTTTAGTATCTTCATAAGTGACCTGGATGATGGGATCAAGTGTACCCTGATGAAGTTTGCCGGTGATACCAAACTGAATGGGGAAGTGGACACTTAGGAAGGGAGAGCCATCCTGCAGGAAGATCCGGATAGGCTGGAAGAGTGGGCTAACAAGAACTTTATGAAGTTCAACAAAGAAAAAGGTAAGGTCTTGCACCTGAGAAAACATAATCCAAGAGTGCAGCACAGGCTGGGATCTACTGAGTTGGGGAGCAGCTCTGTGGAAAGGGACCTGGGGGTGTGGTGGATAACAAGCTCAATATGAGTGAACAGCGTGCTGCTGCAGCAAAGAAAGCCAACGGGATGCTGGGTTGCACCAATAAGGGCATCACCAGCAAAGATAAAGAAGTCATTATCCCACTCTACTTCATGCTTTCAGGCCACACCTGGAATACTGTGTTCAGTATTGGTCCCCACTGTACCAAAAAGATGTGGACAGGCTGGAGAGGGTCCAGAGAAGGCCCACAAAGATGATCAAGGGACTGGGAAGCCTGCCATATGAGGAAAGGCTGAGAGAACTGGGTTTGTTCAGCCTTGAGAAAAGAAGGCTTAGGGGAGAGCTTATCATCACGTTCCAGTATTTAAAGGGTGGCTATGAAGAAGATGGAGACTCCCTTTTTACAAGGAGTCATGTGGAAAAGGCGAGGAGTAATTGTACAAGTTACTCCTAGGGAGATTCTGATTGGATACAAGAGGAAAATTTTTCACAATGAGAACAATCAGCCATTGGAATAATCTCCCCAGGGAAGTGGTGGATTCCCCAACATTGTGCCCTTTTAAGATTTGGCTGGACAGGGTGCTGGGCCATCTTGTCTAGACCATGCTTTTGCCAAGAAAGGTTGGATCAGATGATCCTTGAGGTCACTTTCAACCTGGTATTCTATGATTCTATGAAGATTACTTGTTATCACAGGTTGTGTAATGTTTAAAGGTTTGACTTGATCTGCGGAGAACGTTATATTTAAAGCAGACTATGCACAACAGAGAAATACAGATTTTTTTTTTTTTCTGTTCTTGCCTTCCCGTTAGAGCTCAGAAGAAAGATTAAAGCTTTTGTTAGTGGTTTTCTGCTACAGTAAGCCTATTATGCTTGCTGATTATTACTTGTACAAATTTTTGTTTGCAGGTAGTCGCACAGTTGTACCTCTGTGCAGTAACTGCAATTTGTTTATTCCATTAAAATTTTATTGTGAATCTTTAGCAACTGTTATAAGCAATTCTTTTACCTCCTGAAGCTAAGTTGCAAAGAATCTGGCAATACCATCTTTGTGGCCAGTAGTTAGCATTGGAGGCTTTATCCTTGTGTGTGCTTGCTGTTCACTACAGGAATGTGTTATGGAGACTTACTACCATCTGAACAGGTGCTCTAGCATGGTCTTATCACAGCAGTTATTTTTGCTGAAGTGCATCTCACGTCCTCTAAGCCATCCTCGGTGAGATGCAACATGCATTACTTAACTGTCGTTAGCCTAAAGGTTTTTTCTTTATCTCACTTATCTATTGTTTTTAATCCTCCCTTTACTTCCTTTAGACACGTACATCCATATTTACCTTCCATACACCTCCCGCTTTTCCTTTAGTGACAAACTTTTCTGGAATGGAGTAAGGTGAACCCCTGGGGTTGTTTTCAATCTCTGTTGATAGCACAGTGTGAAAGAGGGAGGCATAGAGAGCCCCCTGTTAAGCTAAAGCAAAAACAAACACACACACATGCCTATCTTGTATTTGTGGCTCATGCCTAGTGTTTAAATGAACATATATGTTATATATGTTGAAGTTGGAGATTCACTTATATTGCCTCTTGTTGTGGTTTAACCTGGCAGGCAGCCAAATACCATGCAGCCGCTCATTCACTCCCCCCACCCCTCCCAGTGGGACGGGGAGAGAATCAGAAGGGTAAGAGTGAGATAAACTTGTGGGTTGAGATAAAGACAGTTTAATAGAACAGAAAAGAGAAAATAATAATAAATAATAATAGAATATACAAAATGAGTGATGCACAATGCAATTGCTCACCACCCGTGCTGACCGATAACCAAGTAGCGATTGGAACTTCCTGGATCATGCCTACCGTTCATATACTGAGCATGACGTCACATGGTATGGAATACCCCGTTGGCCAGCTGGGCTGGCTGTCCTGATTATGTTCCCTCCCATCTTGTGTACCTAGCTCAGTCAGCAGGCATGGGAGCTGTCCTTGGACTAGGAGGGTACTTAGCAACAACTGAAAGCATCAGTGTGTTATCAACATTCTTCTCATACTAAATCCAAAACACAGCACTAGGAAGAAATTTAACCCTATCCCAGCTGAAACCAGGACACCTCTCCACATGTAAGGCGAGTCTTTAAGTCCCAATTGCTTGGGATGCAGTTTGTCTCTCGCTGCAGGGAATGAAAAAGTTAAGGTGATGGGGTGTAAAAAAATGCAAACATTTCTCAGTCTAACAATGGAACTACATCTTATGTGCTTGGAAAAGAAAGATGAGTTATTCTGAAAAAAGGGTTGTTTTAAATTTTGTTTGATTTTGGAAACGACAGCTATCCGTAGTAATGATCTCAAAGCACATCTAAAATGAACAGCTTATTGGGCCAAGCCACATGTTTGGCATCACACCAGAAGAGTGTTGGGTGTAATCACAGGGAACGCCTCTCCAGCTGATGCTAGCAGGAACAGTGTTAGGCAGCTGGTGTTTAATCCCATGTTCATGGCTAAGATTGTGAGAGAGAGAATCTGGAAAGGGTTAATAATGTATTGAATGCATGGCTTGCAATTCCATTATTTGATTTTTTTTTTGGGGGTGGGGAGGGGAGTTGGTTTAGTGACTTACATAATTAAGATCCTGAAATTGTCTCTTATACGAATTATGACGCACACAGGCACTGTTATGCCTCCTCGTTATGCTGAAGCATTTGTTTGAATTTTGGTATTCACTGAGGTGAATACCATGTATCAGGCAGCCACTATTTCTTCCTGGATACATATTCCTTAATCTTGACATCTCGCTTTCAAAGATTGACCCGGTCTTGACTGGAGATCAGCAATATTTGACTCAGACAACTTGAGAGAATTCCAGTGTGATATCTGAGCCTTTTGCAGAAAATTAGATGTCAGAAAGCGTACAATTGTTGCTACATCATAGAACGCTGCTTATAAAGGTGCAAAATATGAAGTTGGAAAATATTAATATTGTAGTATCTTGCTTTGGCCTGCTGTTTATGATTAATGTCCCAGATATTATTAAACCACTATTATCCCTGGCTGTCAGCTTCAGTGCTAGGTGCTGTATTTGTACTGTTTGCATCAAACATGCTTGGATAAGAAGTTTAAGGGAATCTAATACAACTGTCCCTATTGTTGTAAAATAGCTTTTTCATCTAATGCTTTTATTTATTTCTTTAAAATGGCAGTGAGAAATACATACCAATAGAATATGGGTTTTTTAAAATATTGAGACTTATTTTTAAAAAAAAAAAGTTTACCTTTGTGTTAATGAAACTGCTGAGGTTAATTGTAGTAATTCTAAAATGTGTGCATGTCACTAAAATTTAATGATTCGGGATTTATGTATTTTTATTCCTCTTGCACAGTAGTGTAAAGAAGTAAAATATTCTCTGTGTGGATATATTTAAAATGTTTTAATGTGTCCTCATGGTCTTGCTGCTTTTGTGTTGTTGCAGTGATCTTAAGGTTAAACTCCCATTCCACTTGTCCCTCTACAAACATGAAGTAAGATGGTACCTATTCTCACACCTTTTTTCGAGGGGGGAAATGGGCAGAAGAACGGCAAAAGTTCATCTTGCATCTCTGTATGTGGGCCCTGCTAAATAGGGCTGCTGCCTTTTAGGTTCTTGTTCCAAAACTAGCAGAGCTTAACAGGATCATTTGGTAGTACAGATGTTTTGGATCAAGCTGCGGGCAAACAGGTATATTTCTGTCAAATCAGAAAGTACAGGCAGTGTGATGCAGGCAGGTATCTACATCAGCAGGCTTTATGTGAAAGCAGGTAACTAATTTTTTTTCAAACTGTAAATTACGCTGCATCTCATAGGGCCGCATCATTTTTGACCCAGCATTTACAGCTGGCTCTAGTATGTTGCAGAATAATAGCGTAAGTTCTTAATCTTTCACGTTAACAATAGAGTAATTGCTCCTGTCCCCTGCTTTCTAATTGGTGGCTGGTTTTGTTTTCTTGTGGTGCCCTGGTGAGGGTGGGTGTCATGGACCAGAAGCGACAGGGACGCGGAGTTAGCCTAAAAGTGAGGTGCAGAAGCCTTGGGCGGCTGCTCTGCCCAACCAGCCCCCTCTGGGACCGGAAAGTTCTGAAAGCACACGTGGAGCAGCATTTATTAATACGAGCTCAACTGTAGGGCTTTGGGGCTGGATTTGGCTCTTGGGCCAAACCTACAGTCAGGGTGCCCTTACTTGAATAAAGGAGGAAGAAACACTCCATTAAAACTTGATTTTCTAAGAAATGGACCTGCTGGAGATGCTTTAAAGCCTTGCGTGTGTGAAAAGTGAACTTTTTAAAAGTGTGTTTGAATTTTCATAAATTACTGCGCATGTTATTTCAGAAAGGACAATTAAGATAATAATATTACAATTATGTTGTCATATGTTATTGTAAAGGACCATAAATCTATAGAAAAAGGTATTTGATTGTAGGTATAAAACACATAGCTAAAATGGAGTGCTCTTTAATAGCTAATGGCAATGCTGTCATTGGAGCCGTATGAGAGTGATTTACCGTTTTTGCTGGGTTCAAACAAAAAAGGTCAGGTTAGATTCCCTCCAATTTTGGACACGCTACTTCTATAATGGTGGCTGTAACGTTCACAGGCTATTTTCACTAGGAGCTACGCTGGTATGACTTACATGTCATCTATCCACTGAACATCTCAAGAGCTGCAGTGTTGCTTGGCTCTGTCGTGTTCTAGGCTTGAATTTGAACATGTCCTCTCTATCCCTGTCACAGTTAAAGATTTTATATTTCCACATTTTGTAGCTTCATCATTATAACATTTGTCTCCAAAATATCAGCTGTTGTGATAGCTTTTCTCAACAAGCATCTTAATGCGAGGTGGGAAAACAAGCAGACCTGACAAGTCAGTGACATTTCTCTGCCTGTGACTGGAACGCTGCGTCTGGGTTTGCTTTTGTGCTGTGTTGCAAAGCTGATAGCTAAAATACAAATGCGGCTATTAAATGAAGAAAAATGTTAAGGATAATTAGTTTAAAGCAGGGAGTTCTGTACAGTATATGACTGTGTGTGGGGAAAAAAAGTCATTTTATTAACTCTGTTTTAAGTTATTTAAATTCTGGATGGCCGATGGTCTTCAGGCATGCTAAGAATGATGCAGATCATTAGGTTTGTAATGGTATCATTAATTGTTTCAAAAATAATCTAAATCTATATCTATCTGCTACTGTCAGAAACTGTAGCTGTGCATTAGTGTTCATTAAACAATTCAGCAGTGGGCACCTTTCAAAATTAAACAACTTAAGAGAATAGTTTCGGTAAAAGGCTTGGAACGAGTACAAGTTCAGATGGAGAACAGCTGTGTTTTGCTGTATGGATACGAGCCTGTTTCACACAGGAAATAAGACCACACAGAAATAGGCTTTAGTCCCGGAGAGAGCCCTGTGCTGTGCAAGTGTGTGTGTATGCTCCCAGTTGTGCGATGAAAACATCCCGGGCATACTTTTCTCAGTTTTCCGGTAGCTCTTTTATTCCCTTTATCTCTTATAATAGTTCAGTGCTATGCGTATTACGATCTTTTCTTCCTGTCATAATTTTCTTTGCCTGTTTTGCTGGTTAAAAATGGCTAAGCGGTTGTCAGGAAAGATGTCTCTGCATCAGCGCCAGAGGCTGTTAATGACCTGAAAGCTCCCAGTGTGGGCTGGTTCAGAGAAAATCTTCCCATAGGTTGTAATTGCTTACTGCTGTTGGGAGCTAAAGTTCAGTTACATAGATTTCACTATAATACTCTCGTGTTAGTGGTGCTAAAGGAGTAATTGCCACTTTGCCTCACTGATGGTAACTTTTCTTTAGGGAGGAGAGAGAAGAACAACGTGCTGAGTGACCTCCGCATGTTACCATGTCTTGCCTATGCTCTGTGCCTTTCACCTGCCTTCTATTGAATCTTGATTATCAACATTTTGAGAGAGATTTTAACTTGTTTAATTGAAGTGCCAGCCAAGTTTGCTTGCTCAAAAAGGTCGTTCAAGTTTGTGATGTGAGTTTGTATTGATAGCATTAACAAAGCCATGTTATTTGTTTTGTTCTCATCTAGGTGCTTGAACTGGGATTTAATTTCTCATCCTATGGATCACTGAACGAGTAACAGATGGCCTTGCCTCGTCTTACAGGCGCTTTACGCTCCTTTTCAAATGTCACTAAACATGAGGATTACAGTGAAGAATTAGCTGACTTAACGGTAAAGATTTTTTTCTTTTCCAAAGCATAATTGTAAAATATTAGTGTGGGTATATAGTAAGAATTGTTTGCTTTCTTAATTTGCATTGCTATTTTATAAGAGCAGGCAAGTGAGACTGGGCAGAGTGTGTATAGTTTCCTGTGCATTCCTTCATAGTGGCCTCACTCAGTCAAATTTGCTATAGCTTTGTGATTTATGCTAGGCCCTTACAATCATAATGTGCTATATGGGTAGGGTCACTTGACTGTGTTAGTACAGCCCTGTTATTTTGTGTTTCAGGAAGTTATTTAAGTTGGGCTGGGCTGGTATGTTTTTAGCTCCAAGCTTATGCAGAGCTGGGGAGTCAAGCGTTTCCCTTTGAATATTAAGTTCATCTCGGACTTTGGTTGGGGGATGTTTAGAATAGATTTAGTGATACTGAATTTAGGTACTTTTTTTTTTCCCCAAGAAATAATGCATTAAAGCAATAGATGCATTGTGGGAACCTGTAATGTGAAATGAATTTGGAATCTTGGGACCTGTAAATCTCTTGAAGTTGCAAAAGTTTGGCTTTAGAGAGAATTCCACCTTGGAAAGAGTAAAGTAGTGAGAGAGCATGTGTGTGTGTATATCCTCCTCCTTCCTTACACACAGGAAAGAGTGTAAAGAACAGGTAATAGGAAAACCGCTTGCAATCGTTACTACATACTGACTGAATGCAACTGGAAAGAAGTGTTTTTATCTGGTGTTTACTTTTAAAAGAACCTCCATATACTACTTTGAAATAAATTAATAACACCCAAATATTTTGCGTTTTCAGACTAAAAGATCAAAACTACATGAACAGTTGCTGAAGTCTGATCTTACTTGGAAGAAGATAATAAAGTTTGTTGATGACAATTTGGACAAAAAAGAACACCAAACTGTAAATGGTGATTTAAAAACTATATTACAAGCTGCAAAACAAATAGGTATGTTTTCTCTCTATAGTAGTCTAATAATACACTGTTTTGTTGGGTGGGTTTTTTTTTTTTAAGCTGCTTTCTGCCTGCATACTTTGCATACTGGTACAATTTTAGTTCAGACTTGCCCTGAAATACCTTTGAAACTCCAGTTAATCTGAAATGTATATGCACAATTTGGTTTTATGTTTTATTTTAAAGTATGATTCCGTTGTTATGTGGATATTCTTACTTTTTGATAGTATTGTTGTGTAGTGTGTGGTATGGTTTGTGATCGACCTTCAGTAAGCAAAAGCAACAGCTTCTTTTGGAATGGCAGTAATCTTCTTTAATTCCATGTAATTGTATGATGAAAAACTGAATTGCTACATAAGCAGATAAAAATGTAAAAAAAAGTTTTCTGCTTGAAGTGTTTGGAGTTGGGGAAAAAACAAATAATAAATTTCACTCATCTGGAATTAAGCTTTTAAAACTGAATATACATTATGGCAAAGAAGGTGTGAAAACTTAGTTTTGATTGGAAACTTAGGTTTTTGATCTACAGACTGAAACTAATTCAGCTTGTGCTGTTAGCAGAATTTAACTTCATCAGCTCATAAACTGAGCACATGGCTCAAGCTTTAGCTGTCACATATTTAAGAATTTTTCATTTCAATGTCATAGGTATATTTTCTCCTTTTCTGGTTATGTTTCAAGTATCTTCAACAGAACCCTAAGTGAAAAATGGAAAGAATTAATATGGATAAATATATTTGCTTTTGGCAAATATATTGGCGTTATAGACCAGAGTGTGTTTTGTCATGATCTGAATGTTAACCTGCCTCACTTGTGTTTCTATTTCTCGACAGTTCTTTTGGAAATAACTAGCAAATTAAGGAAGAAACAAACTTCTAAACACAGACTTTCAAAAAAGACTAGACAAGTTATTCGTATCCAGCATGTTGTAATCGGTCATGCTGTACAGTGGCACAGAAGATGTCTATTAAAGCTATTAGTGGTTGTAATGGCTATTGCTTTAGTGAGTCATCGAAGAAAAATTTCAAGAATTTCTCAAATCACTGACAAAAATGTTTTAAACTCATCTGATGATACATGTGTTTTAAACTTTGCTTTGTGGTTCGTTCCTTCTATGTTTATGACCTAACTCTGTTATTTTTACAAGTTTGGTCCTAATTTTTTTTAATCCTATTTTTCTAATACAAGTAGTAGAGCTTGTGCTGTTAGTAGACTTTAACCTCTTCAGGCCAGAAGTTAAGTATGTGACTACCTGTCTTTCTGAGACAGAGGCACCTCTAGGAAAGGCCACCTCTCTGCCCCAGCTCAAGTACCTCCGTTTCAGTGCACAGATTTCAGCTGGAACTTCTGATATGCAAGGTTTGGGGGAAAGTCATGCAAGATGTGGAGTGAGTTTGCATCAACTGTCGATGCCTAAAGTTAATATGGAAGTTAATATGGAAGATAATTGTATCAATATAATTATCAGTCTGTAATGATAATTGATCAAAGAAATAAATGTTATCTTTTAAACTTCTTTGTTTGTTTGAGATTGCCCACAGAATTCATGCTCTTTTACTAGTTCTTAAAAGATGTTTATTGCTGTGTTGCAATAGTAAAGGCAGGTTTTGGACACAGCTGTGATGGGAAGGGGAAAGTCCTGCTTGGTACACATGGTCTAGAAACGTCTGTATCAACAACACATTTTGGAATATAGAAAGGCTAATGAGATTTCTCTCAGCACTCCATTTTAATAGCATAGTATTGATGTAATTTTTAAAAGTTATACTCTCCATTTTTCTGACTTCTCTTCCATGACTTGATCAATTTAGATTTTTTTTAGGATAACATTGGTATGTTAGGAAGATGTCAACACAATCAGACCTGGAATAGGCACTGACATGGTGTTATGGGGATGCTCAATCCATCTGTCCCACATGCCCCTTTACTAGCAAGTAAAGGGAGCCAACTCCTCCTCAGTCCCCAGTCCTCCTGACCATGATAGCAGATTTGAAATATGTGGTATGGTCAGAACAACAGGTTGGTTTATTGTCCTGCTCCAGCTTGTGGTGATCAATTGCAGGGCTGCCTGATGATTACCCCTGGACTGTCCAAGGGACAACATTTGCATAGTTTTTATTCCCCTTTTCTCATTTCTTGGCACTCGTCCTTGCTGCCCGTTTTGCCTCTCAAATAAACAATCTGGCTGTAATTACTTTTTCCCAGTTGGTTGCCAGTTTTGTTACATGCATACCCACCCTAACATCATTCTCACGGGTTGAAAGGGAAAAATTTTCATGACAGACAAATATAAGACAGTTTTCAATGATAAAAAATGATTTTATTATAAGTTGTTACAGAAATGCATAAAAGCATTCAAGTCTGTTGTTGGAATATAATTCATTACTAATATGCTAGATATTTTATTTTTGTAAATCTGAACTTAAAAGTTCATTTCCCTTCAGGTGATTCAGACAGCTCTCCTGTAGTGGCTTTTGTTTCTTAGCCAGTAGAATACATGGTTACTTTCCATACTTGTCCTCATTTTAGATATTATAGTAATTTTTTGTAAGTAACGTAACCAAAACACTCAGTATGTGTTTTTGAGGAAAAGCTGCTGATCTGGAAGTCATTGCAAGATATACTTTGTACGTAAGCATGAGATTCACCTGGGAGAGGAATTTTGAGGTTTAAATAAAGACCTGGTTCAAGTACCAATCAGGCACAGCAGACAGGTAAATCTGTAAATCAGAGCTATAGAGAGAATTGGCAGTGTCATTTTCCTTTAATCTGAATATTTATGTCCATAACAAACAACTTGGAATAAGTGGAGAAGATTTACGTAGTTGTTCCAAATATCCACTGGGGCGTAGTTTAATCCTGAAACATACTGGAGTAAAATGTTGGTTAAGATAAGGTTGACAAACATATAATGACTGTAAAGTTTGCAGTATGACCATATGTAGTATAGCAAGTAGGAAAAAATGTCTGATGGTGGAAAAAAGGCTATAAGCAAAGTAAGTATTTGTCATTCTTATCTGCAAATGTTACCTGTGAAAATCATTTGACAGATTTGTGTTTCCTGTATTAATGACAGAAATGAGTATTAGCTATGATTTTTTGTTTGGTTGGGTTTTATTTGCACTTTTTGCCAAAAATGGCTGCAAAAACTTTGAATTTTTTTTTTTTTCCTGTTTCCAAACTTTAATAGCAGGCGCAGTGTGGCCGATAGGTAGAACAAATTGAAAGACTTGAAAGTAATAGTAGTAAATTTTTTTTTGATGGAGTGGAGAGGACAGATGAAATGGAAACAAATGCATGATTACTTACAACAAGTTAGAAAGAAACCATCAGCTTTGACACTTCTGACTAAAGATGTGTAATGTTATGGAGACACAAACCAGAATGGATTACAGTGACTGAGGCACAAACTGAACTGACAGTAATGTTCCAACCATCATAATCAGAAATGTGTAGCAGGGAAAGGGAATTGCTTGTGTACCTTTTTGGGGTAATTTCAAGGAAATGAAATCTCAGCCTAGGCAACAGATACTGTAATATTGATTTACTTGACAGGGAAAATGTCACTTACTGAAATGATCTGATTGGCTTAAAAAACAAAAAGGGAAGAGTAGCTTCAAGTAGTGCATCTCTTGCCATCTTGGCTGGCTCATTATACTTGGGGGGGTGGGGGGAGGGGGAGTATTTTCTCAAGAGATGCTTCCACAAATAGATGTTGATAATAAAGGAGAATTAGCACATAATAAACCTAAGAGACTTTTCTCAAATCCTAAAGCAATTGCTCTTTCAGTTTAGTACTTCTGTTCTGACACAAGTGACTTTAAATAATGATGTGTATTTGTATGTTAAGAATATAAGAATGAGGTTCATGCAGCCAAACTTAGGCTTATAAGTTTTCAGATGTTTTTTTTTTTTTCCTGTGATTCCTGTATAGCTAATGCTGAGAGGGAGGCTGAACCACCTTTTTCCTTTGAGATATATTTACATATATATTGTATTTTTGTGTATCTTTGTCACGCATCTTCTATATGTAGGTATCTAATTATCCTGTAAATATCATCTCCAATCCCCGACATTAACTTTTCAGCTTTTCAAGGTGCACCATAGGGGAATTCAAGAGAAATACTGAATTTTTAGGCACCTCCATTTATATGTTACGTTTATAGTTACTCAGCCTTGTTCCATCTGCTTATGCTGAATTTCTTTTGCTCTTTCCTGTTACATTGTGGGGGAAAAAACCCTTGTTTTTGCTAGAGTTGAACCTAACTTACTTTGAATCAAGTCACAAGTAACAATGCCAAAGTAATTAAAAAATCTTCCACTGATTTCAGTAAGTTTTTCAACAGGCAGAAAACAGGAACATAGTAGAACAAATGCATAGGCCCATAAATGAATAGCAGAGGTATACAGAGGCAGGCACAAGACAGGGTTGATTACTGAAAAGAGAATAGCCACATTTACTGTGCCAGAAATGCCTTTTGGAGGTTTTAATAAATGAATAATATTGTTCCTTTTAAAATAAATAGTTTGTTTTAAAAGTTCTTTTGAATTAGCCATGCTGGGTCTTAATCACCAGTGTTATCACTTAAATAATACTGGTCTCTGCTGGAGCTATGCTGGTCGCTCCTGATATAACTAAAGAATTGACCAGATGAAGACATCTTGACAATAGCAGCTTGTAAATCTCGACAGTAAGCTTTTAAGATGTTTTTAAAATTATGCAATCTTGTAAGAAAAGTTAATTCTACTAAAAATGTTGGAGTAACCTACCCAGCTTTTTAGAACACATTTTTTAAACTTCAAAAAAAATTCAGCATGTTGTCCTCATATAAAACAAAACAAAAAACCCCAGTATGCTCACTGTTCTTGTTTATTTTAAGCTTGATGACTTTTAGAATCTTGTTTAGTAATGACATTTTGGTTCATCATATGGTGGTTTTGCTTATGTTTTCCTTGAGTACCTTTGTGAATATTGGTGTAAGAGGTAAATTCATATTTTTCTCTAATAATATTTTTCTAATTTGCATAATATGATATTTTGTAGATGTAAATCTAAATTCATGCATTTATTTGCTTTAATTTCTTTGGGCAATTTTTCTAACTAACACACATTCTGTAATAATTCTACTGGGAATTACTACAAGAATGTAGTAGTTCCCAGCTGAGTTCTGTACATTTAGTCTGTTATGAATATTCAGATTAGGCAGTGAATAAATATTGATACAAAGTGGAAATTGGTTACCTTTAAAAAGCTCGTAAATACACTATTGTGAGTTTAAGATCTCAGGCAAGTTTTTCCTCTTACTTGGAAAAATAAGAAAGCATTGGTAATCCTTAATATAAATTTCTAGTAAGTAGAAGAATAATGAAGACATGCTTTATTATCGTATACCCTTTACAATTCAATACCTTGCAAAAATTGCTACTTGTTGTTATGGTCTTCGTTTCATATCTCTGTTGATGAGACTTACAGCAAGAAATTGAATACAGTTATGTTATAGGCAATGAAAGAATTAGTTTGAAGTGTATGAAATTACATTTGTTTTTGCTTTTGTTAACAGTTGGAGCTGAAAATGGACAAGAAGCAATTGAAAGCGGAGCTGTTTTTCTCTTTAAGACATTTCACAGGAAAGAATGTGTTGGTCATGATGAGACAAAGGCGATCAAGCAGATGTTTGGGCCATTTCCATCATCATCTGCTACTGCAGCTTGTAATGCCACATGTCGGATTGCTTCTCACTTCACTGAAGAACAGCTTACAGCCCTCATACAGATGGCTGAAGAGCAAAATGGTGATAACAGAGTGTTCTTTGGTAAAAATATAGTGTTTTCATTTGACATGCATGATTTGGATCACTCTGAGGAGCTGCCTGTGAATGGTGAGGCTGATGCGCAGAAAATTATAAGCTTAGATTATAACAAATTTCTGAATAACCAGCTGAATCACTTACAGAATTACTGTGATGAGAAATCTGATCCCAAGTCTTCAGAAAAAGTAGATGATTCTTTTTTATGGAGTGAAGTTGGAAAGTATCTGAATGAATCTCAAGGGGGTACCCCTGGAGGGCCAACAACAGAAGACCTCTGCTGTACTTTGTATGAGATACTTGCTTCTACCAAAAGTGGCGATGAACTTCAAAATGAGGTACAGTAGCGTATTAACCGTTCTGCATGTATTTGAATGTTGCACAAATATACAATTATTTCATATTGGATTATGCCAACATACTTTATCCAAGTGTCTGTGCTTTTTTTTTTTTTGTCTTGAGAAAAATTACATGGCAGCATCTTAATTTACCAGGCAGAAGATGGATACAGCATGAATTTTATGTGAATAGCCTCTTTCCCCCATAACAGATGGATTTTTTTTTTTTTTTTTTGTGGCCATTTACTCAGCTTCTCCATACTTGTTTTTAAGCAGTAGCCAATTTAAGCTATTGTAANCAGGTTCCATGTCCAGTTTCAGAGCCTTCCTGTTGCTGGAAGGAAAGTTGGAGGACTGTGCAGGTGATGCGACTTTAAAACTTTGTCATACCACTTATATTTCTTTTGATAAGGAAAGGGGGAGAGTTTATCACAAGAAGGGCAGAGAAAGCTTGAGGGAGAGACGACAACTGCTGGGAGGCTGGAGTTGAAGGATAAGCATACTGGTAGAAAGGGGAAGAGCATAATTAAAGCCTGGTGAAGAGGCTTTCAAGGCATGTGCAGGAGAGATGGTTGGATTAATCTAGGCAAGAGAGAACTGTTTTTGAATGGGGTTGGGAAAGAATTCCTGCAATTTGCTAATTGCTTCTTCCTGTGCACTCTTCTGTTATGTTTACTTTATTTTTCCTACCTTGCCCTGCTTTCCTCCACGGAAAACATCCAGTACTTAAATTCTTAAACTAAATTTTCAGAAAGACTTCAAATGTTGAAAATTTGCTACAGAAATACAACTGATGGTAGGAATAGACAATCCTGTGAAAGGCAGCATAATGAAAATTTGCTGGAATTTTGCCATTACAGTTGCAGATTTTATTCTTCTTAACAAAAACATTAAGTGATAGAGAAGAGGACCTGAATATTTCATTTTAGGTTTAGATAACTATGTATTGATATCTATTGCATAATGATATAGTTGCTGAAGTCATATTCTTGGTTTTTTGGTAATCAGTAGTCCACATTTCGGCTGTCCTTTGGGCTATTTTCTGTATATGAATATTTTCTGATACACTTCTAATTTGAGAACCTAAATATGAATAAAAAGGGGAGCTGACCTAATTTATACTGCATTAAAATATATTTGGAAAATAACATTTTTATGCATGTCTGCAAACAGTTTCATATTTTGGATGGTTGTATTGATGGAAGACACATGAAAACAGAAGAGTGAACAGGTCTTGGAGAAGGAGATTGGATAAAGAAACTTGAATGTCAAATGAAATATAAAAAAAGAGTACCCTCATTTGCTATAGGTACCTGAAGTTTATTAATTCTACAGAGATAAAGATTTCTTTTTTTTTTTCCTAGATCAGTGAAAGGCTTTTCAGACATAGTCACAGGATATGCAGAAATAATTCCATGCTTCTGCATAATGCCTACTTAATGCCTAAGTTTAATTTGTAAAATGTTAAAGGAAATGCTTGCAACCTTTGACTTGAAGCAAGAAGAAATAACTTCATTTTTATTTTGCAATTGTATGATCATAATGGATTGCTAAATCAATTGGCAGAAAGTGCAAGCTATCAGTTTTTATGCAGATCACCAACAAAGACTTCCTTTCCTTTGGTTTTTGGAACAAAGACTTTCTCGCGAAATTGCTGTTTTGATGGCTTTACAGGAGTTTTAATTTGATAACATGAAAAAATTTGTTTATTCTGTCAATGTACACATACCTTTCTGAAGATTATTTAGCAAGAGTAAATCCTTTTCTTTGTGTTACTAGAGAGAAAAAGGATTCTTTTCGTTGAGTGTCTGAAACCTGTATCTTATTTTGGATTTTTAAGAAGTCTTAGTAAAAAAAAAAAAAATTTGTCTCCATTCTACTTATATTTGCCCCCATGTTGCCTTTCCTTGCAACAATCTCATTAACTCATTTTTCATTGCACAATGTAGGGGCCGAGGAGGGGGTAAGACTAATTTGAACCTGATCATCTTTTAATAAAAGCCATCTGGCATTTGTATTGTGCTCTCTTTAAGCATAGTCATGACTTGAAAATTTCTTCTGGGTTTTGGATTTTGCCATCACTTAGAGATTTTTTTTTTTTTTTAATTACAGTAGTTTTGCTGGTGGCATCATTAAAAGCAGGTGTTGCTTTTAAACCTGAAGATTTCTAGAAGTAGTTCATAGATTTGCTGTATGAGATGGTATAACAAGTATGTGGTTGATCATGCATACTGAAAATCTTACATTAATTGGGGTGATGCATACATGCTAAAGTCTCTATGCTCTACCAAATTTGTTTTTTCTTTATAAGCCAAGAAAAAAAGAACTATTGATATGAAAGGATGATAATTCTTTGTAAATAAAAATCCAGATCTGTAAAATACATTTCCATATTTTAAAACATTGGCCATGTCTATTCTTCTCTTTAGGAAGATACCACTGCCTGTTTATAATTAAACAAGAAAAAAACATGCTGGTGGTGAGGCTATTTGGAAGTGGACTTCCCTAGGACAATTTCGTTTGATCCTTAAGCAAAGTTTATTAAGATTCCATATCACATTAAGAATATGAACATTTTTAGATCATTTCAGGGGTGACATCCTGGGTTTTTTTGTAGTGTATGTATAGGCACACACTTGTATGCTATTTAGGTTTTTATCTACTTAATGAACTCTGTACGGAATTGAAATGAGCTTCTTTCTCCAGCACTGTATAACTTACGTTTAAAGTGGTTGGCGAGGTACAAGAAATACTTTGTTCTTTGTTGTCACTATTGAAAAACATTCCACACTTCCTTTGGGACGGTTTGTTTGTCTGGCACATCACTGGTGACTCTTAAATAGAGGAAAATTGATTTTTATTCTTGGAGTGATATGGGAGTTATAACTTACTTTCTAAGTGTTTAGAGCACATGCTTTTCATTGGGGACATGAAGTCTAGTAAAGCTAAATGACAGCTACTGGAGCATGCTTTTCACTGTATGTCAGATTTTTGTTGATGAGTATGAAATGGTAATGATGCGGTAACAAGAACATTATTTAAAAACAGGAAGAAAAAGCTGATGACAAACTATAAAGTTTAGCACAATAACCATCGTGCTTTTTTAAAATTAAAACTTAGTATGCAGTGCATTCCACAAATCTAGTACTCAGTTTCTAGTATATGATGCTTTCAGAATGAAGACATGGGGCACCTGAGAGCATTTTAGCAACTTTGCCACCTAACCCCTCCCAGGATAAGTAGGAAAAAGTTGGAGGAGTTTAGTCCCTCTTTGGTTACACCATGCTGTTCTCAGAGGGTGTTTCTCTTTCTTCTGTGAACTCTTGTCGTAATTTATATGCAAAACTTTTCTGAATTTTATTTTGGAGATACCTATCTCTATTTTTACACTAATGCAAAGATGCATTATCCCTTTATCATAACAAAACAGGAAGAAATTTCCCGTAAAAATAAAATAACTAGAGGAAAGAAAGGAAATGCAATCAGAAGAGTGTTAAGATTTATTTTATACTGTATAGATTATGAAAAATTGTGCAATTTATTCATCTCAGGACAAAGAAAGAAATTTGCCCAAATAAAATTAAGAAACATTAATATCATTCAGTGTGTTAGATTAGATGGTGTTTCCCAGGCAAAATAATGTTGAATGCTGTATAAATTACTGGAAGAACACTAGGCTATGATGTGAAACAGCAGAACTGTTTCAAGAAAATTACATTTTAAGTAATAGTTTGCATATTATGTGGGTAGTACATATGTTTATTTATCTCTATATATGATACATTTATTTGCCTATAAAATAAAACACCAGAAGTTTACTGCTTAGGCTTCTTTTGTCTGCTTTATAGTTGTGACTATCTCCAGTTCTCTGCATTAAAAGGGAATATAATAATATAATAACCTGTACTTAAACTATAACATCCAGGACTTCCATCAGTTAAATCCGGCAAACTGTCATGGTGGGAAACAAACATTTCCTTTTTTATTTAATTTCTAAGAATAATCCATTATTCATCATTCTTACTATAATTCATCATTCTTACTTTAAAAATGCAATATGGCTTCTTCCTTGTTGTCGTAAACACATGAGAACATTCAGGTAATGAAAACTACAATAAGAGACTAACGGGTAGTAACGTGGAGTTTGAAGGTGCTGAACCCTTCCTCCAAGGGTCAGATACATTCCTTTCAAATTAAAGTAGACCTGAAATCAGAAAAGTACAAATTGTGGAATATAGGTTTTATATGATGGAAAAAAAGAGGTTAAGAGTTGGGCAGCACCTCTTCCTGGATATATTCCTTAATAGATCCATCCAGTAATATACTCATCATCAGAGCCAGAAGGTTACAGCTTTATTACTGAAATTCAATTCTCTTCAGGCTTATTTCAGAATGGAAGTTAACAGATTATTTTGTTGTTTCATTAATTAGGATTTTTTTTTTTTCAGTATGGTGTTTGTGTGTCTCTGCTTGATGTAGCAACAGACTTTTAGACAGTTTTCCCCAGGCTCTGCTATGTGGAGCTCTGTTGTCTCTCAGGCTTCTGCCTGTAACTTTTCTTCAGCTGCCTTTGTCACTGGTGGCAATAGGATGATTTTCCCCCCACACCCCCGCTTGAGTTCATCTACATTGTTTCTGTTGCCCTATCCTAATCCCACCACAAATGTCTGCCAGTATGCTTTGTTGGTTGAACCTGTAAATGCTCTTGGGATCAAGAACAAGGGGAACTTGACTAATTTGTCAATTCAACTAACTGGCAGAAAGCTCCTCTGTCTGCCACCAGACTTTCTGCAAAAGAAATACAGAAGAGTAAAGGAAAGCAAAGTCCATTTAAACTTTCACAGAATCTGGAAGGGACCTTTTTTTGTCAGTGATACAATATCTTAAACTAAGGATTCTCCCCTCAAGACTGCTCCAGAGTCATGTTGCCTGGGTGGTTAAAATGAACCTTTTATCTGCTTTCTAGCTTTATTCAGGGCTGGTTTTATGATAACTTTTTCTGTGCTACAGTTGTCCTCTTTTTTTTTTTTTTTAAACCAATTTTAAAAATGAGCATCAAAGAACTGTGCTTATAACTTCCCTCCCCCCCGACAATGCTATGCCTTTTCAACACAGCCTTTCCTTTCATTTACCCTTCAGGCAGTTCCTTGCCAATTTTTAATTCTTCTCTTAATGCTCATCTTCACGAACTTAACCAAGTCCTCATGTGGAAAATTGCAATGTTTTAAATGAAGTCCAGATGTGAGACAACTGCTATCTATTCATTTTCTAGATTCATGAAGTGTTAGACCAAGTGATGTATCATTAGTAGGCCCATGCTACGGTTATGCCATTTTCCAGTTACCTGCTTTTTTTTTTTCTTCAAAATACATCCTGTTAACTCTTCTCCCATTATATTTTTATTTTTCTGATTCACAGTGTTATTGCACTTGTAGATGTATGCACCCTGACTTACAATTTCATGTGTCAGTTTTTGAAGATTTATGAGAGATTATCTTGCACTCAAGCTTCGAGAACAGTGAGCTCTCTGAACTTTGTTCCCAGCTTTGATGCAATCATTTTCATATCCATACTCTTGTCTCTTTAACCACCTTATCCTTATATCCAAAATCAAATACTTTTCTTTAACCAGAGACAAATTTGAATTTTAATTTAAAAATTTAAATGAATTAAAGTAACAGGTCAATAATTAATTCCCTTTCAAAAGGGAAATTTGTGCTACAGTAAGGGACCTAGATAGTGAAGTCAGCTGGTGCATGGAACTGAGAATTCAAAACAGGCCTGGATACTTTCAAAGCAAAAGACACTAAAATTATTCCCTGATGTAGGGATATGAGCCAATAAATAAAAGAAACATACAGCAGGAGATGAGTTTTTTTTAATTTCGTTTTTTTCCTCTGTAGTCATCTTTTAAGAAGTCTTTCCAATCTACCCAGTCAAATCTGGTATAGCATCTCCACCTTCTGGAAACATACACTGTTCCTTATAAGTAAGAAATTTGCATATAAAACTTATTAAATTATGGTTGTTTTTTAGTAAGCAAAAGAAAAGGTATTCACAGATTATAAAGTCTTTTCCTGAGTTAGCCAAACTTGGATTTCAATGTGTTTTCTTGATATTTGAAAACTATGTTGTATTTCTAAAACTGTGTCCTTCAGCCTGCAGCGATAACTTTTTTTTTTTTTTTTTTTTGTTAGAATTTCTTCATGTCTAAACCAAAACATAATAGGCAGATTTGGCAATAGAAGTAGCAGCCTCACACTGCTGCTTGCAAATCACAGAGCACATCATTCACAGTAAACCAGGACTGGTCAGATTCTGATCAAAATGGAAACTGTACAGCTCAGCAGTCAACAGATAATATGTTTTTTCCCTAGCCCTTTAGTTACAGTCGATTTTTTTTCCTCCCCCCCCCC
>VZTQ01003192.1:0-21083 GCA_013400755.1 Pelecanoides urinatrix
GTGCAATGGAAACGTGCCATGTTCAGACTGTCGTCCCCTGGGTTTTAAACATTCCAGCTGCTCCCATCCCCCTGAGGCTTCTCCCTTCCAGGAGGCTTCATTTCCTCAAAGAGCAGCCACCTTCCCGCTTTCCTCGGTTTCTCCTGGCTCAACCCTGCGAATGCCGCCGTGGTGGAGTGGTGCCGGTGCCTCGGGGCAGATGGCCGAGTCGCAGGTCTGCCAAATCTGGCTGCCAGCACTGACCGCGAGCGGGACCGCCGGCTCTGCCGGGACCACCTTTCCCCGGGGCTCGGAGGGCGGCTGTGGGCAGGAGGGGTGCGTGCGGCAGGGAAAGTGGCCAAGGAGGAGAGCATCACTCGTCACCCTGTGTGCAGATGTCCGTGACAAATAAACAAATCGATGTTGTGGCTTTTCTTTCCCATTAGGTATTTTCGTGGCCACCTGTGTTTCAGCATGAAGCTTGGCTAGCAGCAAAATGAACTTACCAGGGGAAGGTAAGTGCATACGGGCAGCAGCGCCAGAGCAGTTGATTCCCCTGTGATGTTGGGTGTGGGCTGGTGAATATTTCATACGTCTGTGCGCACCGCCACTGCTGCCCCATTAATATTGTATTGCCTTCACAAGCTGGCAAGAAACGGTTTAAGCCTTGTTTATACTAATGCCCGATCAGCATGCAAAATAAGATGACTTTCTGCCTGTAGGACCTCTTGTGTCCTTGTTTGTCACTGCTCTGCTGTCGCTTCCCCGCCAGCTCCCGTCCTCCCGCGGGCTCTCTGCTCTTGGTACCAGCCTTGCCCCGATCGCAGTCAGGGCTGTGGGTCACGGCCCGTCCCTCTCCTGCAGTGTCTGAGCTGCTCTCAGGGGCTTCAGCCCGCGGTGAGCTGCTGGCACTTCGATTTCTGCTCCTTGTCACCCGCCGCAGTGGTTTTCAGTCCCTGCCATGATGTGCTAGAGAAGCCCTGAGGCTCCCTAATTCCTGCTGGAGCGGAAAGCTCTCAGAGCCAGCCTGGGCATCTGAAGGACTAGAAGGTCATTTCTGATCAGACAGTTGTGCCGCCTAATTATGCCATGATATTTTCCACCAGATATTTGCTGTGGAGGAAATTATCCTTCCCTGTTCTCTCGTAGACTAATAAGCCCCCAAAATTTTGGGGAATTCTTAGTGGAGGATTGCACAGAAGAGTTGAAAATAAGCCGGCATTGCTTGTGCACGCTCATGGACGCTTGCTCAGCCCGCCCCGGTGCTCTGGGGTAATCCCGCCGGAGAAGTTCGTTCTGCTTCAGCCCTCCCGGTGCCCGCGGCCGCCGTGCAGGAGGCGGAGCGGGGGGGTCCAGAGCACAGCAGGAAGGGAGACGCCGTGCTCCCCGATGGCAGCCATCAGCACCTGCCTCTCTGCCTTCCCCGTTGCCCCACGGCGGAGCGAGAGCTTCCCCACGCCGGTGGCATTGGATGGGCAGCCGTGGGGGCTGCGTGTCTGCCCTGCCCGGGGCGGCGGGACGATCCCCAGGGACACGGCACTTTGTCCCGCCGGGTGCTGCTGGAGCAGGGCCGGTGCCGCAGGCTCCCAGCCAGCCTCCTGCTTCGCACAGCAAAATGAGTGAGTCCCTTTGTTCCTCTCGGGCGGCACTCGGACCGGAGCTGCTGGGAGCATCTCGGTGGGAAATGCTCACTGTAAGCCGTTTTTGCAAAGAACAGAGCACTTCTGTGCTCCCAGCCTCTTTTTTAAGCTGCAGGTCTTTCCTGCTAATTAGCCTGTCTTGGTCTGCATAGCCGTAATCATTCCAGTTGGCCTTAAATCCCGGCTGCTCCAGCTACAATGCATTGAAATGGGTCTTGTGGCATTTGCAATTATTTTTAGGGTGAACATTTGAATATATTTACATGACTGAAACAGATCAAGATAGCAGGATGGAGGAGCGGATGAGCGCTTGTCTTTTTAATGGGTCTGGCTCTGGCTTGGTGCTGCATAAATGCCAGAGCTGTTTGTTGTTCCCTCTGATTTACATCTAAACAAATGGACCAGCATTTGACTTGCTGATTTCCAGGTAGTATATGGGCATGCATTTGAAACTGTTTAACCTTGGTGTGTTAACCAGGCCAGGATATTAACCATGGTGCTGAAGAGCCACAAAAATAGTTTTGGCGGCTGGGATGGGCAGGGGCGTGCCTGGGTGGGCAGAGGGGCACTGCCTCTGCCTGTCGTGGCAATCCCGTGGTTCGAGCAGAAGTGGATAAAAGCGGAGCGGGTGGATGGTGAGCAGCTGCCCGCTTCCCAGTCCGGGTAGGTGGAGCGGGATGTCAGGGGTTGGACGGGGAACACAGCGAGTGCCCGGCCGGTTCTGGGGCCGCCTGTGCTGGCAGGTGGGGCAGGGGCAGGCAGGCTGCCTGGCTCCGGGGCGGCTCTCCTGCCTGCTCCCCGCCGAAAAGGGGCTTTGCACGGGCCGCTGCTAAATGTGCTCTTTCACGGAGAGTCGAAAACGTTTTTCTGAGGCAGTTCTTTGGATTGTCAGCAAAACAAAACGCATGGACGTTGCGTTCCTGGCACTCCATTCAGCTCCCACCCCAGCCACATAATCACAAAGAACTTGAAATCCCTGGGTGAGCCCAGGGGAGGATTGCAAAACCTGCGCTCGCAAATGGAGCAGAAGCGGGGAGGGTGTGGGAAGCGGTGCCAGCGTTTGCAGGACTCCCTCCCGGGTAGGCAGCAGAGCAGGGGACTTGCAGAAACTGCAGGCTTCCTGCTGGGTATCCTACCGAGACGCAGAAAACCCAAAAAGCCTTAATGCCGGATGGAGTCTCCGAGGATTGTTATGTGAGGTCAGTCTCCAGAGGAAGGGCATTTAACACTGACTCTGTGTGTTGCTGTCAGCATTCGGATGGTTTAATTTCTGAAAGTGTTTCATTCTAATGGGTAACTGCTTCTCCTGACTCAGATCCTTAAAATTTGCATGAGATGCTTTTGTTTTTCTCTTATTTCAGCTTTCCCCCCTCCCCTGTGACAGCACATTAAAACTAAAGGATATGTAGGAAGGAGACAGGTGGCTGAGAGAAGCGAGAAGACGGTGGTGTGCTGAGCTCAGTTTTGGAAGGAAGGAGAACCACAGGGAGGGTTTGAGCTTTATCTGGGATGGAACAGACTCTGTAAAGATTTTTTTTTTAAGGACTGACTGGGTACGTGTGGCCCCTCCTCTCCGAAACGTTCCTGGAGCTTTGCTTCAGCTGTAAACCTGTGATTCTGGGCACACAAACAGTCTAGAAATAATCTCTTTGGGTGTGCTCTGAGGCAGACTTTAATTACCTCCTGGGTAGAAGGCATCTAGCCTGGAAGTTGCTGATAAGTGAAAGAGGTGATGAAAGCCTGGGATGGTGTCAGCATCCTGAAGGAGCCAGGCTGGACGCCGAGGTGCCGCCGGGCTGGATTGCGGCTCCTGCTCCTCTGACCGTGCTGTGTTTCTCTTGCAGATGCCCGTCGGGTTGAACGCTTGCTAGCTGAAAGCTGAAGCGTGATCACCAGCCTGTGCGGAGGAGAGCAGGATGCGGGTCACCATGAGGAGGGTGTTGCTGGTGGTGGGCTCGGTGGTCGCCCTGATGGTGACTCTGCACCTCGGCCAGCAGGTCCTGGAGTGCCAGCAGGTCCTGAGCGAGAGGAGGCACAGGCTGATGAGACCTGAGAACGAGGAGCTGGTCATGATGGACTCCAATCACGTCGAGTACCGTTACAGCAAGGAGATGCCCCTGATATTCATTGGCGGGGTCCCGCGGAGCGGCACGACGCTGATGAGGGCCATGCTTGATGCCCACCCTGAGGTGCGCTGTGGAGAGGAGACCCGCATCATCCCCCGCGTGTTGGCGATGCGGCAGGCCTGGTCCAAATCGGGGCGAGAGAAGATGCGCCTGGACGAAGCGGGGGTGACGGACCAAGTTTTGGACGCCGCTATGCAGGCCTTCATACTGGAAGTGATCGCCAAGCACGGCGAGCCAGCCCGGTATTTGTGTAACAAGGACCCCTTCACGCTGAAGTCCTCTGTCTACCTGTCCAGGCTGTTCCCCAATTCCAAATTCCTCCTGATGGTTCGAGACGGCCGGGCTTCGGTCCACTCCATGATCACGCGGAAAGTGACGATCGCAGGCTTCGACCTGAACAGCTACCGAGACTGCCTGACCAAGTGGAACAAAGCCATCGAGGTGATGTACTCCCAGTGCTTGGAGATCGGGCGGTCCCGCTGCCTGCCCGTCTACTACGAGCAGCTGGTGCTGCACCCCGAGCAGTCCATGCACGCCATCATGAAGTTCCTGGACATCTCCTGGAGCGACATGGTGCTGCACCACGAGGAGCTGATAGGGAAGCCCGGTGGGGTGTCGCTTTCCAAGTGAGTGTCTCGGCTCCTGCCTCGGCTTTCCGAGGAGCCTTTTCGTTACACGAAGCAGGTCAAGGCTAAAACCGGGGGCAAAGACGCATTGCTTGCGTTTATGCGTGCTTTTTCAGGGGCAGAAGTGGCAGCATGTTCGCTTTTGCTCAATAGGTTTTGTGTTTCCGAGCAGGAGACAGTTTGAGCTGCAATCTGTTGTACCCAACAGAGCAGCTTGTCAGGCAAGGATTTTAGGAGCAGGTGACTGCTTTATTCATTTGCCTTGACAGTGCAGAAATGATTTCGGTCTCTAATTTGAAAAGAACTACTTGCTCTGAAACGTGAGCTCTTCAATGCCTCTTTTCTCCGCCCGTCCTCAAATACCTCCTTACCATGATTAGTTTTGCTGCTCCTGAATGGCTTTCAGCGGTGAGCAGCAATTCTTGCCAGGCTTGGTGCTGGTATTGCAGAATAAAAGAAATACCTGCTCTGTGGAGGCACACCCCAGCACTCCCTCCTTGCTGGCTGTCCGTCCCTGGGTGCCAGGGGGGTGCTTGCCGCCTTCCACCCTCTTCTCCTCTTTTAATGCTCTTTATTTCCTAAATGGAGGCTTAAGTCTAACTTAGCAAAATTTAATCAGTGGTGTAAGGGAACCATACAAGCAGTCTTTGTGTAAATTGCTCATGCTCCTCGGCGTTTGGAGGGCAGGCAGCATGGCTGGTGGGGAGCGCGTCCCAGCACCCTTACCCCAGGCGGACCAGGAAGGCAGCTGTGGTGTAGGATAAAGAGGTGCAGGCACCTGTGATGCCTGTAGCGATGATTTCTCCAGGGCTTTCAGCACTATTTGCTGAGTAAGTTTTGCCAAGGTTGCCTAAACAGGTAAGTTTTGGGATTTTCAGTGGGGTCGTGTGGTGTATCTGTGCTACAGACCGCACATCTTTCATTATTTTCCTGTAACAAGCGGAGGTAACACCCCGACCCCGGTGCAGGATGGATCCCCCCGGACAGGGGGACCCAACCCCCGCCAGGATCCGCTCCCCCGGGGCAGGGCTGTGAGCAGGACGCGGCTGCCCCGGGGCTGCCCCGTGCCAGCTCTGCAGGCGCTGAGCGGTTGTGCCGCACGCCTGCCTCGGGCGCTGGAAGCAAAATGTTGAAGTGGCAGTGAACCTCGCTGAAGGCTCTTCTGTCTGAGCCCAGTACGTGTGTGAAATCCAACGTTAGTGTCTTGTTTTGCTTTTTCCTTTGTTATTTTTCCCCAGGATAGAAAGATCAACGGACCAGGTTATCAAGCCGGTGAACATGGAGGCGTTATCGAAGTGGATCGGGCACATCCCGGGGGATGTGCTGCAGGACATGGCCCACATCGCGCCGATGCTCGCCAGGCTCGGCTACGACCCCTACGCCAACCCACCCAACTACGGCCACCCCGACCCCTTGGTTGTCAACAACACGCACAGGGTGAGCGTGGGTGCCGTCTGCCTGGGGTGCTGCCGGGCGGTCGCGGGAGGGGGTGCCGAGGTGGGGCCGCGGGTCTCTGCCCCCCCAGAGCCCTCCGGAGCAGAAGAGGCGGCTGAGCCGAATCAGAAGAGAGCAGGGGAGAAACAAACGCTCTCTTCCTTTGGGGAACGAGAGACAAGCAGATACACCGAGATGATTTCAAAACAGATGTGTGCGGTAAATTGAGTCTGACGTGGCTCAAAGTGATGATGTTCCCTATGATTTTGTGGTGGTGTTTGTTTCTTCTGTTGTGGCAGATACTGGCCTGTCCCTCCCTGATCCAGCCCCGCACTCGAACCCAGGCATGGGAGTTACTGGTGTGTGCTGGTGTTATCTAGGTGCACAGCTGTAGGCACCAGACACGCCGGTCTGGCCCCAGGAGGACGCGCAGACGGTGCCGTGTCCGTGTCAGCTCACCAGCCGCTCCCGCCGTCCCGCGGGGAATGCGAGCCGAGGCTCGTAATGCGTTTGGGCAAAACCAGATTTTTTTTTTTTTTTTTAGTATATTGACGTATGTCCCTGGAGCAGAACTGGAAGGAAGAAGCTGCAGAGCCACTCAGCAGTTAACTAAACAGAGGGAGTTTCTCCTGCTTTGGGGTGGACTGGTTCCTCCCCAGCCCGAAACTGGACTCTGCAGCCCTCCCAGCTTTGCATGTGCTCCCTGGGACGGTGTCCTTGGGCGCGGGGTCCTTTGTCACACTGGTGGGAGCAGGGTGGGACTGGTCCCCGTGGTGCTCTGTGCAGATCGTGAGCAGGCAGGCAAGTAGCAGCGCTGACCTGGAAGGTCAGAAGAGCTTCCCTGGAGCTGGTCTGTGCTCCGAGTGCTCTGGGCTCTTACAGCTCCTCCTTGCTCTCCCTGCTTGCTGAGAGCTGTTCTAGGACACGGGTGATTTGGGTGAACGTCTGTGCTGGGCAGGGTTAGGGACTCTGACATGGACCTTTCTGTACTTCTTGGGATGAATTTGGAGAACTGGCACGATGGTTAAGACTCAAACACTGTCCCCTCCCAGGCTAAGGGGGGAACCAGAGAATTGCTTGTGTTGGTTCCCTGCCCCAGCAGGATGCTGTTCCCTGTCTTTGCTTACAGTCACGAAGGAGGAAACCTCCCTCTATTGCCCCAGTGTAGCACCTCGATGTAGAACAAATGCCCATCAGGGTATTTCTGCTGGTTCAGGGATACTGGGACATAGGACGCAGTTAATGAGGTGGATTTGCTGATGTTCGTAGAGCCACTACCCCAGAAGGGTCACTCCAATTTTCTCTTTTCCATAGGTTTTAAAGGGGGATTATAAAACGCCAGCCAACTTGAAAGGTCATCTGCAGGTAAGAGTCTGCGGTCCCTTCCGAGGGCTTTGCCCTGTTTGGGTGCCCGGGCCCTTGCTCCCTTTACGGGCATTTGCAGGCTGGGCAGCCAACTGCTCTCTTGCCTGGATCCATGGGGACGATGTGCCTGTCCCTTCTGCTGCGCCCCCACCCTCCACGCTTTCGTTGTTGATGTCCTGTGTATTCTGTGCTCCTCGGACCCTGCTCATTCATCTCTGTCACCTCCTTCCTGGCCTGCTCGTGTGTACGGTTTTGTGCTGTGGAGTTCTGTGTTCACTCATCGGGAGAAACTTGTGCTCTTCATTCTCTGACTTTTAAGACACTTCCTACCTTCCTCGCTGTTCCAAAACTCTTAAAGTTTTCGTTGTCGTGGGTCTTGCCTGCCTTAAGGAAGGATGGCTTGTCTGATTTGGAGGTTACAGATAGGTCTTCTAGTTCTTCTAGTTGTTTGTGTTCAGGCTGGGGCTCCCTCCCTAAAGAGCAGTGCTTGAAAACAATTAATAACCATCTTTTGTAATGCAGAGCAGTCCAACAGCCATTGCACATACAGACTTAAAAAAAAAAATAAAAGACTTCTTGGCTCTCCAGAAAGCGCAACCTGCGCAGTATGGAGATGCAGTAGATTGGTGTTGATGTTTCCATCCAAGTTTTACCTGCTCAACATGTGGCCTCCTAAAGAAAGCAGGGGGCTCGACTGGGCTGCATCGCAGTGTCGGGCGAGAAGGTGCAGAGCCCGGTCCCGGGCCGGGGGAGCAGGGCCGCCGGTGAAGCGGTGGCTGCGGTGGCTTTCACTGCGAGCGGCGTCGCGGGCCGTTCCCGATGGCCGCCCCGGCTGGTTCGTGTCGCGTGAACGGTAGCGAAGCGAGAGGCTGCGGTCTCCTGGCAGCGTCTCCTGGCTGCTGGTTCTCTGCCCTCGCACTGCTTTCTGTGTCCTAAACATTTCCTTTTCGTGCTGCTGGGAACACAGCGGGAATGTTTTGAGTTGCAGATGGTGGCTTAAAGCTGACCCTTCTGTTTCTGGGTTATTCTAGGTGACTCAGAACACATCATCTTCTCACTAAGAAAATTAATGATTTCCAGGTAAGACCTTGTACTTCATTTTGGGACTGGGGCAAATCTGCCTGCGTTGCTCCAGGGTTAGCATTTTGCTTGTGTAATTTCTTGTCTCTGTGGATTAGCTGGGCTGCTCCAGGCACGCTCGTTATGCAAATCACCCCCTTCACAGTTGCTTTAGGTTTCAGAACAATACTGTTATGTGAGACGATTTGTCAGAAATTCTTTTCCTGAGCTCTGGGAACAGGGTTACTTCAGCAGAGTCAAAATCGGCCACTTGGGAGAGTTATTACTGACTGGCCCCCCCGGGGAGCATTGGAAGGGGATGTGGAAACGTGGGGATGGGCTGAGCTGCTCCCCGGCTGCCTTCTAGGACGCGCCGAGGGCCCGCGGAAGGGAGGATAAAGCGGTCGCGTCTGCTGTCAGTTTGGAGAAACAAAGCTGCTACCCTGGGTTTCTGCTCCGGATACAACTGTTGATATGTTGGATGTTTTTCCGTCTCTTTTCGGCTAGCCTCTACGCTAAAATATAAAATATCATTTTTCTTACTAAAAATGAGCCTTTAAAAACTAGTTTCTATGAAAAAGCAGTATATTGTGCTAAAAAAAAAACCATGAAGCATTGAGTGAGAGTAGGAGTTGTGTGCCCGTCATCCCGGAGCTGGGACTTGGTTTCTTTCTCGCCGCTTTTTGTGTGGCGGCTGCTTTAAAACCGCAAAAAAACCGTGAGCCCGTTCACGGGGCCGTGGCCGGACCCTGCTCCTCAGCCTGCGTGTGTTTTCTCTTCCAGAACGCTGCAAATGGCCGTTTGTTGTCCGACAGGGAAGAGTTTGCAACGGCACCGGTGGAAATCGGTTATCCAAGCATATTGCTTGCCAATACTATTGCCAAACGACTGCTGTACGGGGAACGCGTTTGCATTTATTTGCAAAGGCCGAACGCTTTAGGCGCCGGAGACCCCTCGCCCCGCGGTGAAGCACCCGCGGAGACCCGCGCTGGGGGGGCCGGCGGGGGAGGCTTCGTGCTGAGGGCGCCTCGAATCGCCTGTAGCCCTCGCGACGCGCGGGTCCGGGCCCTGCAGAGCCTCTGTCCCGCGAGTGACCCCCCGCCCTCCACTGTGACTTACGGAGCTACCGCAGAGTTAATATATGAGCCCCCCCCCTTGGTGCGCGTTAAAGTGGTGTTTTATTAGCGCAGGCCCCGCCCCCCGCTGCGGGGGCCGCCCAACCATCGAGGAGCGGCTGCGCGGGAGGCCCCCGTGTGGCCGCTCCTTCCGGCTCTATGGTTGTGGGCGTGGCTTAAGCGGCGCGCGTCGCCGGAAGGAGAGGGTTCAGTTCCGGGCGGCAGCGGCGCAGGCGGGAGGAGCGGGGCCGGGCCGGGCCGGGCCGGGCCGGGCCGTCGGCGGGCGCCATGTCGATGTCGCACCTGTACGGCACGGACGGGGAGGATGGCGTGGAGATGGAGAACTTCGAGGTGTCGGACTGGGACCTGCAGAACGAGTTCAACCCCCACCGGCAGCGCCACCGGCAGAGCAAGGAGGAGGCGACCTACGGCATCTGGGCCGAGCGCGACTCGGACGAGGAGCGGCCCAGCTTCGGCGGCAAGCGGTACGGGCCGGGGGCGAGGGGCCGCCGGGCCGAGCCGTCCCCCCTCTCGCCCAGGGCTACGCGTCTGGCGGCCGCGGTTGTGCCGCGCTCGGCGGGTGGGCAGGGCCGCGCGGGCAGGCCCGGCTGGCTGCCCCGTTTCGTGGTGGTTTTGGGGCTGCAACCGCCCTCCTGAGCAGCCCAGCCGGGACAGGGGCTGCGCTCAGGGCGGTTGTGGGGCGCACAGAGCTGCCTGTGGACAGTTTGCCTGTTGCAAGCGTGTCCCTGCTGCCCAGGGGGAAAGAACGGTTATTTCCTGGCAAAAACAGCGTTAAACTGCTCGTCAGTTTTTAATACTTTATTTTAAGGTGGGGTCTAAGGCACAGTGGTCCCCAGGCTTGTGTAGCAATGCGCACTGGTCCGCTGGAACAGAATTCGCTCACAGGTCTCGCTTTGGTGTAGCTCCAGGGATTACTCGGCCCCCGTGAACTTCATCAGCGCCGGGCTGAAAAAGTCAGCGGGTGAGGATATGTCAGAAGAAGACTCCGATGAAGATGAAAAGCCTGTTAAGCAGGAAGAAATCCCTAAAGAGTTTGTGCCGAAGAAGTTAAAAACAGTGAGTGTTCCAGGAAATTCTCAATTCTGTGTAATGTATTTCTGGAACTTAGGCTGAAAGAATAATAGAGCACTAAAGAAAGGGAGAAAGAGTTAAAACCAGAGAACCAGACGTGACAGCATGCCGTTAAGGGAGGTGTTTTCTCTGTCTTTTGGAGTTATTCTGATGTATCGTTGTGTGTCCGTGGGAACATCAGTCCTTTTGGGCCCTTTTATCTGCCTTAATATTCCTTTGGGTCAATTGATGTTAAAATAAAAGAATGTCCATGGTTTACTGCCTTTCGAAGACTTCTTTAATCTCGCAGAACAGTATGGCAGATCTAGGCACGTAATAGGTGAAAAATCAAACTGTTATTTTTCAGTTACCAAACACAGAAAGAATCATGAATCAGCTTCAGCTCAAGTCGGTGTTAGAGCCTAATAACTGGCAGCTTGTCAGTCAAAGCTAGTTGGGACGTTCCTTTTCCATCCAAGGAATTACGGGAAACTCCTCAGATGGCAGGGAGCGTTCGTGGACACACAAATCATGATATAGTGAGCTGTGCAGTGTGGTGACAACTGAATCGCTTCTGGGAAGAACCTTCCTTTTGAGTGAAATTATACAGAGCTTGGTTATTAGGATGCCTTAAGGTTGTGTGGTTTTTTGTTTGTTTATTTGTTTTAACAGGGTGGTAATTTCAAGCCTTCTCAGAAAGGCTTTGTAGGAGGGACAAAATCTTTTGTGGATTTTGGAAGCTGGGAGAGACACACTAAGGGAATTGGGCAGAAGCTTCTCCAGAAGATGGGTTACGTCCCCGGAAGAGGTCTTGGGAAGAATGCTCAAGGTACTGTGATTGTGTGTTTGGTCGTTTATTGTTAACTAGTCATTTGGAGAAGAGATTGGATTCTCTAAAGAACTGCCATCTCCAGGTGGCTTACAACTTCCTTCTTGTTTTATTGTGTCTCTTGCATGTGATCTGGGTCCTTATGATAAGATTCAATTGTGTTTAAATCACCATAGGCCAATTTTATGCTCTTGTTATTTCGCAAGAGAAAAAGAGAAAGAAAAAAGGGAGATAAATTCCAAAGGTAGCCAGCTCACAGAAAAGGAGATGTTGTTGTATGCGGTGGAATAAAAAAGCAGTGAAATGCTGATGTGAATAATACTCTGCTCTGTTTTTTGTGGTGTGTGCTGCAATTAAGTGATTTTATAGGCGCTGAGAAATTAGTGAAGTGATAGAAGATAACATAGCGATAGAGGCAGAATACCAGGCTGGATGTTTGTGCTGATTTGATAACTTAGGGTACCGTAGGAAAAGCACTCACTGTTCTCTCGGTAAACAAACTGCTCCTTCTGATCTAACTACCGTCCTCTTAGGTATTATCAATCCAATTGAGGCCAAACAAAGAAAAGGCAAAGGAGCTGTGGGGGCATACGGCTCTGAAAGAACCAGCCAGTCTTTGCAAGACTTCCCTGTTGTGGACTCGGAAGAAGAAGCTGAGGAGGTATTTGTATGATTCTTGGTATATCTGTTTTCCTGTTGTGTTGTATTGTGTGTACAAAATTCTAATATCTTGTAGTATTAGCTTATGTGTCAGAGAAAACTGTTTGGGCTCAGTTTAGATAAGAAGCTAAAGACATAGCACATGAGTTTCATTTAGACATATTTTTCTTGTCACTGTAATGTTCTTTTTTGTTTCTGGCTCACTTTATTCCAGTAGTCTTGCTAAAACCCCACCTTCAAAGAGTTCCCCCAGGTAAATAGTCTTTGTCTTTTGTTTAAATTTAAAAAACAAACAAACAAAATAAAACAAAAAACAAACCCCAAAATAACAACAAAAACCAGAAACGTACTGCCAGCATTGTGACTAGGGTGGTTGACTAGACCACAGTATCTGAGCTGGTTTGTCACTGAGCTTTACCGCTTTCCCAATTATTTTGCTCATTCTTCATTGATCTGGTGGTTATTTTCCTGTAGAAGAGGCAAATTTGGGGCATGACAAAGAGCAGCAACGACAACTCCACTTTGGTTTTGTTTAGGAATTTCAAAAAGAGCTCAGTCAGTGGCGGAAGGATCCTAATGGAGGCAAGAAAAAGCCCAAGTACAGCTATAAGACAGTAGAAGAACTGAAAGCCAAGGGTAGGATCAACAAGCAGCTTTCAGCCCCTCAGAAGGAGCTGTCTCAAGTGAAGGTAAGGTTGATAACGCAAGAGGTGGCATCTCCGGGAAACAGTTTGTCCACTTCGGTATTGTGAGTGCTTTTTCGCCATCGGTAACCTTAATAGAAGCCAGTTCTAAGAACTGCCTGTCTCATGAAAACTGCAGCCTCATGAAACCAGCCCCCTCGGACTCATCACCGAATCATGTAATAGACCACTGTGTCACCTAGGACATTGGATTTGTTTTTAAGCAAGTTCTTTGGCCTCAGGAAAATGCAAATTAGCTTAAATGTGGTTTGTTCGGGTTTTTTTTTAATTGCAAGTTAAGTTCAATTGTTTCACGTTTGTCATAGATAAAACACTCCTCCACTTCTGAAAGTAGAGTTGTCCTTACTGGGATTGTGCAACTAAACATATAGTTTGAACCATCTTCTACCTAAAAGGGATAGTAAGGGATTTGTCTTGTATGAATGTAATAAAATTATTCATCTAAAATTAACATGTCCTTAATAAAAGTATAAAAGTACTTAAGACTTCTATGCAGTAATGAATAGTATACTACTTGCATCATCACTGCTTGTAGAATTACTCAGTGCAATGGTAAAACTGGGATCAGAAGAGGAGATTCTTCCGGCTCTGTTTCCAAACTGTTTCTTATTCATTCTAACTCTTCATGTCTGGAGTAGGCCTTTTTGGAGGCAATCCCCAGTGGCTTCATTTAGAATAGCAGAGTGTATTAGTAGCCTGCTGGAGTAATTAAGGTACTTGGCAATCTCCAGTTTTCAATTTGGAGTCAGGAATTTCCTCCTTTTTTAAACACGAGATACGATTTTTTGTATTTTTTGAGACATGTTTGTTCTTGTTTGTTGGAAGGTTATAGACATGACGGGCCGGGAACAAAAGGTTTATTACAGCTACAGTCAAATTAGCCACAAGCACAATATCCCAGATGACAGTCCTCAGCAGCCACTGGGCAAAGACTCCAAGCCCCAGGGGTTTGCCTTGCCGGAGCTGGAGCACAACTTGCAACTTCTCATTGGCATCACAGAGCTGGAGATCATCCAGAGCGACCGGCAGCTGCAGATAGAGAGAGACATGGTTGTCACCCTGACCCACGAGATACAGAAGATGTCTGAAGTTCTCTCTCACGAGGAGACAGCAATTAGCAATCTCAGTAAGGTGCTGGAGATGGTGGAAGAGTGCGAGAGACGGATGCAGCCCGGTTGTGAAAATCCCTTGACCTTGGATGAGTGTGCAAAGATTTTTGAGACGCTTCAAGACAAGTACTATGAAGAGTACAGAATGTCTGACAGGGTGGACCTGGCAGTAGCAATAGTCTATCCTCTCATGAAAGATTACTTCAAGAACTGGGATCCCCTCAAGGTGTGTGTTAGTTTGATTTATCTGCAGTTCTTGCTTGATGGCTTAAGTAGTCTTTATCATCTTGACTTGCCCCCCACTCCTTGTCCCAAATTCCCGATCAGTCTGGAGAGAAAGAAAAAAACCAAACCAGAACAAAACCCCACTCTCGGAGGTTTGCTACCACTGAAGGCTACTGTTCTGCAAAGCGGCTAACAATTTAGGAGCGTATAAGGTTAAAATCAATCCCTTTCATGGGTGTGGGAGGAGAAAGTAGATGAAAGCTAAGTCTCTGGTTCCTGTTTTTTAGCAAAAGCAGGAGAGGTCTTTCTTTCAGGTAGTCAGGTGTATTCTTAATGCCATTTAGGCTGTGATAGGTGAGAGTCTGAATTCTCTCTGTACACTTGAAAAAGATCAGACTATTGTCTTCCCCCCCCCGCCCAGAGGTATGTTAAATCCATAAAGTGGGATTTTTGTCTTGTGGGGCTTTACTAATCACAGCTGCGAGCTCCTAGCTTGCCTTTGGGTGAGAAAGCTGTCTGTAGCCAAGCGTACTATCGGCCTGCTCTTTGTAGATACCAGCTGAAATTAATGAAAAAGGATAAAGGCCGCTCATGCCTTATCATTTCCAGGACTGTACGTATGGCACAGAGATCATAGCCAAGTGGAAGAGCCTTTTGGAAAATGATCAGCTGTTATCACACGGTGGGCAGGACCTGTCAACAGATGCTTTTCACAGGTAAAGAGCAAAGGAGTTTTACTTTGTGCAGCATCTTCAAGTGCTGCTTCCTCAGGGATGGAAAAGAACAAATACAAGTGTGCTCTCCAGATGATTCTCTTGATGTGTCTGTTAAAATCCAGCTGTCAGCTTTATAAAAAGAAGTAGCTTTTAAATAACAGTTACCATTTGGTTTATTTAGGCCTGGGGCTATAGTTGAAGCTTAACTTTGATTTCCGCCCCCCAGACTGATGTGGGAAATCTGGATGCCATATGTCAGAAACATAGTGGCGCAGTGGCAACCGAGGAACTGTGGATCAATGGTGGATTTCTTGGATAGCTGGGTAAACGTTGTTCCTGTCTGGATCCTGGATAACATTTTGGATCAGCTCATCTTTCCCAAGCTACAGAAAGAGGTACAAAGAGAGGGCTGTGTTAGAATGAAGCTGTGCTCTGATCCAGTACTTGAATTTCAGTCAACTAGAACTTCTAAAACACCGGTTTGCTGCCTCTGCCGATATATTTGGGAGTTTGGGGGTTGCATTATAGCTCTTTTTGCATCTGGCAAGACTTACTGCTAATGGATGGACTTATTTTAATCTTTTCTGTTTTACCTCAAGGTCGAAAGCTGGAATCCTCTGACAGACACAGTCCCGATCCATTCGTGGATCCACCCCTGGCTCCCCCTGATGCAGGCACGATTAGAGCCGCTGTATTCTCCCATCCGAAACAAGCTGGCGAATGCACTGCAGAAGTGGCATCCCAGTGACTCCTCTGCCAAACTTATCCTTCAGCCCTGGAAAGATGTGTTCACACCTGGGTCATGGGAGGCTTTCATGGTCAAAAACATCGTGCCTAAACTAGGTGAGACAAGCCAAACAGTGCTGAATTTCTGGAATCTGCTAGTTGCCACCTTCCCCCTTACACCTAGAAAAAATACGGGTTAACACAGTTGCCAGTGTTAATTCAAAGAATATTGTTAGGGAGTTGAGACCAAGCTTGCGTCTTCTTTTCTGCTACTAGTACCATGCATTTTTTCAGAGGCAGACATTTTAAAAAATATGGGCAAGTGCTCTGATGATTCTTAATGTTTTCTGTCTTATTTTTCAAAATCATCTGATTTCCTCTGTTCTTCAGGTGACGGTAGTATCTGATAGCTGTCAGATAGAGACATTTTACAGTTTGGTTCTCTGTTACTCCTGTATTCTTTGGTCTATGCTTAATGCTTTCACCTTGAGATTCTGTAATTCACCATTCAGCTATGCAAACTGGCTAAAAGGCTCTGTAGTCTAAAAAACAATCAAACGTTTTAAATTTCTCAGTTCTGGCAGCAAATTGTAATTGCTGGAAATGGAAGCGCACTGTTTTGGTGGCAGGGATCAGCCAAACAGTTTAAAGATCCCGAATGTCCCTTAGGGTAATAGGCAATGCAGGTACTCCTCAAATGACGTTTGTTGCTAGTGAAATAGGTCAGGGCGCTGATAAAACTGAGAGTCAAGTTCTCTTCTAAGTCTTCTCCCCCTTTTCCAGGGATGTGTTTGAATGAGCTCATCATAAACCCTCACCAGCAGCACATGGATGCGTTCTACTGGGTGATTGACTGGGAGGGGATGATTTCTGTCTCCAGTCTTGTTGGGCTGCTGGAGAAACACTTCTTCCCAAAGTGGCTGCAGGTGAGAAACTATCAAGGCTGGGTAAACAGACTTGATTCACTGTGTTTTAGTGACTCCTGCCTAGAAATTAATGCCCCAGCGCTGAAATGGTTTAACTACCAAATGTGGTGATTTCCACTCATAGCTCCATACGTATCAGAACAGACTATTTCTTTTACTGAAAGCTCAGTAATAAACAAGTTAAGTGATAATAAGGACTCTCTTCCATAAATGTACCTGTCCGACTGCATTTGATCTGTCGTGTTGTTTTGCAGGTGCTGTGCTCTTGGCTTAGTAACAGCCCCAATTATGAAGAGATTACAAAGTGGTACTTGGGTTGGAAGTCCATGTTCTCAGACCAAGTGTTAGCACATCCATCGATCAAAGACAAATTTAACGAAGCTCTTGATATCATGAACCGGGCTGTCTCTTCCAGTGTTGGTAGGTGGCTTATGCTGATGGCTCCGCTTACTGTGACGGCAGTACAGCAACGTTTGGTTCTTGTGAGTCTCTATCTAGGCATGGCCCTGCTGAGCGGCATTGTAGCAGCTCCCATGAGCAGTGAAATTCAAAGTGTGTTGTACCTTGCTGAGTCCATAAATAACACCTGTAAGGTGCTATTTAATAATTGTGCTTCACTGAAGCAGAAACAGACTTTTGGCGACTGGCTGCCTGTGCCATTAAGCAACTGATTCTCTTTCAGCTTTGCCTGATTTTAGTGAGTTTTATGTCAGTCACTGAGAGACCATCATTTAAAGATGTTGACTTCCGAAGCTATAATTTGTTGGAGTTTTTTTCTTTATGGTGAGATAGTGGTTCTTCTCCTTGGCTTTAGAGCAGTGCCCTTTCCTTCCACATGACTCTCCCTGTGACCTAAAAGATATTGTTAGGAATTTGCTGGGAGTTAAACTGTGTAAAAGAGAAGGCTGTGCCTGAGGGAGCAGCACCTGCGATTTTCCCTGTCCTCCAAGACTGAGAACGCCTTTCCTGTGTTCCTCTTGGCTGCTTGCTGTAGACTGTGGTGGAGAATCTGCATCAGAAACATGGAGGATTCCTTGAGGTCTATTTTAAGTGTTGTGTTTATTTCTGTGGTAAAATGATACAACTACAGGCAAGCATTGCACAAAGAGGAGTTCACCTATTGAGAACTTTCTGGCGTGGTACTCGTGCAGCCAGAAAGTGAGCTGGGGCTGATAGCGAAAGCACTCCTGATGCAATACTGCTTCCTGCAGTGTGGTACTGCTCCATCCTGAGCCCGATTTTGCCATAGTAGCCATTTGTAACCCAGCGGTGGCATGTGGAGACCACAGGCCAGGTTTTGGCTTTGAGGAGGATTTTTTTTGTTGTTCACATTTTCCCTTTGCCAGTAGCAGTGCAGCATCCTCCTCTCCTGTGCATGCTCAGGTACAATTTGGGATTGTATCAAATCCTGTCGCTTCTGCTGCAGTTCTGAAATTCGCCTAGCTAGTCTATGGTGTATTAGCAATAACAGTAGAAAACTTAATGAATTAGAATGTGTAAAGGAGAATTCAGAGCATTATTGATTGACTTTACTGTATGTGTCCTGGACTGGGGTTTACCCATAGACCTTCCACCAGAAACGGACTGGGACCTTGTTTTCACGTTTTGTCTCTCCAAACAGGTGGGTACATGCAGCCAGGCGCCCGAGAAAACATCGCCTACCTTACTCACACCGAGCGGAGGAAAGACTTTCAGTACGAAGCCATGCAGGAGCGTCGGGAGGCTGAGAACATGGCCCAGCGCAGCATCGGCATGGCCGCCAGCTCCGTGCCAATGAACTTTAAGGACCTAATTCAGACAAAAGCAGAGGAGCACAACATTGTTTTCATGCCTGTGATTGGAAAGCGGCACGAAGGGAAACAGTTGTATACGTTTGGACGGATTGTCATTTACATTGACAGAGGGGTTGTGTTTGTACAAGGAGAAAAGACTTGGGTGCCCACGTCTCTCCAGAGTCTCATTGACATGGCCAAGTGAGGCCCCCGCTTTGAACTGTGAAGACCATCTTGCTAACGTTTTAACTGTCTTGGAATAAACAAGTTACAGATTTGTAAATAGAGTGAAACTGCAGCTGTGTGCCAGGATTTTTGTCTTAGAAGAGCTGTTCAGGCAGTGTCAAGAGATGAAATTACACGTGGAAGTCGGTGCTAAGGGAGGAAGAAGCAGTTCCGACGCTTGTGTAATTGCCACTTGTGACAGCGGTTTATCAGCAGGTTCGAAGGGACCACGGGAGGTGATTCTTTGCTCCAACAGCAGATGAGCAAGGGCTGGTCTAGTTGAGTCCTGAAGGTCTCCGGCGACAGAGGTGTCACAGCTTCTTGCCTGCTGCACTGCTCTCTCCCGACAGGGCTGTCCCTCACGCAGCGGGCTCCTCTCTGCCGCCCGCAGTGGGGCTCATCCCACCCCTCTGCGGGGGAGCTGGCGGCTCCTTCAGCCCGGTGCCTGCCCACGGGCCACCAGCCGCCTCCGGTGCCCTCTGCCCTGTCATGCAGAGCTGGAAGGGGGGGATTTTTTCCAGCAAATTCACAGAACGTGTTCCGTGGGACTGCAGCAGTTCAGGGCACAGAGGTGAGGAGAGGGAAACCGAGGCTTTTTTATTTTCCCTAGAGGGAGATGACCTGATTATTCACAGAAGAACAGATAATGTGCTGATTTCAGTAGCGCTGAGCAGCTGTAGGCCCCTGCCTATGAGAAAGCTTTTCTAAGCCTTTATTTGGAACTAGACACCAATACCTTCAACTACAACCCCCTCTCAAACAATTCGCCCGTCCTGATGCTTCGAAATGTGCATAGTACTTGCAAAGGCTTTGAATTGTTCATGAAAGGGGAGGGGAGCAAAAGAGCAATCATTATGCAGTACGGATGGCTTAAAAAGCAGGTTTTAGTTAAATTTGTTCACTGTAGTTAAGTGAGCGTAAGTCAAAGCACAGCTTTACCTTTTATTAAATAATTAAGATACAAAAATGTCCCATCACGCTCAGTGTTTGGGTGCTGCCGCTTTTGGCGGAGCACGATGACACTGTTGGTGCTTAAGCTTCATCTCGGCTGCGCAGAAGCTGCTGTGGGACGAGACGCAGCCCCAAGGCCGCCGCAGACGGCGGTCAGGACTCCACGGCAGCGGGACTGTGCCCGTCAGCTCCGTCCTCCTTTCTGATGATCTCCACGTCGTCGCAGTCTTGGTACGTCGGCTCCTCCACGAAGTCCCAGACCTCGGGGGAGAGTTCCTTCAGTTTTTGTACGGGAAACCAGTGGATGGAGGTGTCGTTAAAGGTGTCCAGGTACCGAGGGTGAGCGGGGAGTGCCACTTCCTCTGTCCCCTTCAAGACCTAAAGAGCATTTGGGGAAGAAGTTGTGTACGACGCAGAAGAACTTTTCTGCAAAGTTCAGGTATTATGTTAACCCAACCCCTGTGTGCAGCGTGTTCTGCAGGTCATGTAGCATGATCCTAAAGCGATTCATTTTTGTATTGTAGTGGTCAGGAAAAAAGGTTTTAAAAATAACCACCCTTTTCTTTCCCATTGCAATTTATTTCCTTTCTCATTAAAGGTGCTTTGTCAAAACAATAATGTTAAAAAACTAGTGACTCGTACCTTTGCTATGTAAGAATAATCTCTCTCCAATATTCTTGACAACAACCTGGAGTAACAGAAGGTAGCCAGCATCAGACACTCCTGTGACGTTAAGACAACTCTTCTCAACAGGGGTGTGGGCTAGAAAAGGTAGGGGATGGCTAATGACCGCGACCAGGACAGCAGGTTGAAAATGAGCAAAATCTGGAAATCATTGTCAGAAGCAATAAAAAAAAAAAAAGAGTAAAGGAAGCAAGGAAAGGAAAAGGCTGTGGGAAGCCCCAGAACCTTTCCCTGTGGGGGCTGCACGCACCTCTCCTCCATTCCTTTGAAGCTGTTCCCGATGATGACCATTTTGGACAGTGCCCCCGCGGACCAGTTCCTCCAGAGGAGGTTGTTGTACAAGGCTTTCCCGCAGTGCACCATGTAGAACAGCGTGGATCCCTCAACGCCGTGCTTCCCCTCCTGCAGGTAAACCCACGCTCCAGCCCCGATAGCGGAGGCAGGACGGTGCCCCCGCCCCGGGAGCCCCGCGGGCCGAGCCAGCCGGTCGGGGACCGGGGTTCGGGGTCCAGCCCCGCGGTCCCCCGCTCACCTCGTTGTCCGGGAGCAGCCGCAGCCCCAGCTGCCCCAGCGCGGCCGCCTCCTGGGCGGAGAACACCGGGTCGAAGAGCGAGCACCGGCCGGGCGGCACCTGCGGGGAGAGGGGCGGCCGTGGGCGGGGGCCGGGGCGCCGGTTCCCCCGCCGGTTCCCCCGCCGGTTCCCCCGCCGGTTCCCCCGCCGGTTCCCCCGCCGGTTCCCCCGCAGGTTCCCCCGCCGTCCTTACCCCCAGCTCCTCCAGCAGCAGCAGCAGGAAGGCCAGCTGGTGCCGGGCGGCCGGGCAGCCGCTGAACCGCCCCAGGCCGTAGCAGACGCAGCGGGCGGGCGGCTCCGCGCTGCCGCCCAGCGAGGCCCGCACGGCTCCTGCGGGCACGGAGAGAGGCGTCAGGCCCGGCGGGGGGGGCGGCCCCTTCCCGCCGCCCCGCTCCCCGCACGCACCGGCGCTCGCCGCCCAGAAGCCGGAGCTCAGCAGATCGTCCCTGCGGGGAGAGCAGCGTCAGCGGGGCCCGGGGCGGGGGACAGGCTCGCGGGACGGGGCCGGGACTCACCGCGCCTCCCGCAGCCGCCGCAGCACCGCGCCGCCCTCCGCCTCCCCGCCCCCCC
>VZTQ01003193.1:0-13141 GCA_013400755.1 Pelecanoides urinatrix
AGGATATGAAGTAACATTTCAACTGTCTGCAGCTTTGCTGTTCTCTTTCTTCCTACCCCCAAAATGTTGGAGAAGCCTGTAGAAATGATGGTCTTGCAGCTTGCATAATACACTTGTGGAAGAAGTGTGTTTGCAGAATTGCAATGGGATATTGTCGTGGTTTAACCCCAGCCAGCAGAAAATAAACGCCACGCAGCCGCTCACTCACACACACACCGCCCCCACCAGTGGTGGAATGAGGGAGAGAATCGGGGAGGGCACAAGTAGGAAAGCTCCCGGGTTGAGATAAGAACAGTTTAATAATTGAAATGAAACAGAAGTAGAACAACAATAACAGAATATACAAAGCAGACAATGCTCAATGCTTACTGACCCACATGTCCCAAACCGGAGGGGGGGAGCCTCACACACACCTGGTTTTTATACTGAGCAGATGTCACATGGTATAGAATACCCCATTGGCCAGCTGGGCCCACCAGCCCGGCCCTGCTGGCTGCCCAGCAACAGCCAAAGCTCAATGGGCCATTAACGCTCCTTTCATACCGAACCCAAACACAGCACAGTACACCCCCGAGCTATGGGGAGGAAAGTTAACCCTGTCCCAGCCGGAACCAGGACAGATACTGAAACTAAAAACTGTTGTTAAAATTGGGAAGGCAGACTATTTTCTTTCTACTTAAAAATTTCACATCAGATATATAAATTATATTTCTTATTTAACAGACATGGAATGTTTAACACTGCAGCATATTGTCTGTACTGTGGTTTGGTTTGTTTTTTTTCAAGTTTGTATTAAAAGACTCATTTCCTAGGTGCGAGAGATGCTAAAGATGAGAGATTCAAATGGAGCTCGCATGTTGACGTTGATAACAGAACAGTTCATGGCTGACCCTCGTCTGTCGCTTTGGAGACAACAAGGAACTGCAATGACTGACAAGTACAGGCAGCTCTGGGATGAACTGGGTAAATGCACAGACTTCAAAATCATTTAGGTGTTCATGTGTATAATGAAGAAACAATTACATATTTTGGATGGAGAGAAACTTTATTGTGATACTAGGTAAAGCAGGTTAGAGTTTTCTGCAGGTTTGCTTGTTCATTTAAGGTTGGGTGAAATTGAATTTTTGATCTACTGCATGAGACACGGTTGGAGGAGAGGAAGCATGGTACGAAACAAGTATGATTGCAACAGGTTGTAAGTACTTGAGGATCTAAAAAAAAAAAGCAAAAAGTGGAAATGTAGCTACACAACTGAGGGTAAGTATATAAGCCACTAGCGCTAAACTGGAAAGATTAAGGAAGAAATCAATTCACAACTAGAGAGAAATAGAGGGCAAAAAGAGAAGATTCATTAGAGTATGAGAAGATAGCAACAAAGGAAAGCAGAAGTCCATTACTGAGCAAGAAAGGAGATCAAATAACAGAGGGCTATAACATTTAACACTGCTTTACAGGAAAGGTCAGTTGTGACCAAATACATGACTTGTACAACAGAGAGAGGAACACAGGCTGAAATGGGAAAGGAATATTTAAACTGGTAAAGTCTGAAGACACTTGCTCTAAAGTGTTCCAGAAACTCGCTGACACAGTTTTGAACTGCTGCGTCAGAAGTTCTCAAAATCTATAGGAATTTGTGGTAGGGAGGGGAAATTCAAAACAACTTGAAGGTAAATGTCACCAATATTTTAAAGGTGGGTAAGTGAGTGGAAAGAATAATATTAAGTAACCACCAGCATTGCTTTCCTAGATGTAAGGTACTGGAACATACTACTAACCAGTTGGTATGTAAGCATATAGAAGAAAAAAGCGATAAAAGACAACCTGAATTATTTAAAATACAGTGGTAAATCTATTTTTTTTTCTCTAAAAGATAATTCACTGAGTGTATGAGTGAAGGGATTAATGTGTATATCTTAGCTATAGTAAGGTTTTGGATGATGTCTTGGAGGCTTTCTCAAAGCAAGTTGAAGACACACAGCCTAAATGGAATTGCCTTGTGATTCATGGAACTTGGAGTAGTTACCTGTGATCTCACTCAATCTGGAAAGACACTTCAAGTCTAGACTTACAGGAGTCTGTCTTGAGATGTGTTCTGGTCAATATTGCTATTCCTGACTTATGTGGCATGGAATATTAAAATAAATATATATATATAAAAAAACAAATGAACAAACAACAAAAAAAAAAACAAAACCAACAAAACAACAACCCAAAACTTACTGATGACACCCCTTGGGGTGTAAACACTGTGGAGAACAAAGCCAAAATCCCTAATGCTCTTGGTACATTTTAAAGGTCCAAAATCAAGCTAAATGAAATAAAATCTAAGCAAGAATAACATGCTTCATTTAGAAAGGAAAAGTCAAAAGCAAAACTTAAGCTTTCCACTGTTAAAGGTTAAAGATGACCATGATTGATTGCATATTGTCTGGTGGGGCTAAGACTGGATATAACCTGTTTAGCATAAATTATGTTCATTCTAAATGAAGCATTAGGCTAATAAAGCACTGGCTGTCTATATTTGATATTATAGACTTCTGTGGTGGAAAGCCTTAATATCAGAGCAGGCAAAGCTCTGTCAGAGAGTGTAGGCATAGCTACTTCGCCTTCAAGTATACCAACCCTCTTAGTATGTAATTTTTATGATGCCTTAGCTTGCTGGGGAATAATGCTTTTTGCCAAGCTGGACATGTACACAGCAAAATTGTATCCCATCATACTGAAAAACGGAGGGTCTCATGCTTCGTTGCTTATGTGGGTTGAGCTGGTAGGTGGTGGGAGAGGCAGAAATGTGTTCTTCATCTGTTACCTGTAGCAGTCTTACCACATGCTGCCAATAAACATAAAAGGTTCTGTTAAATTTTCTTAGCAGCTCTTCTTGTTTCACCAGTTCCATATTAACATCATCTTCTTGACAGCACCTATCTGAAGGTGGAATCTCTGCCTGCAGCATCCAATAAGCAATATTTTAGATTAATCGAATTTATTAGTTTACCTCTGTTTAATCAGAATTGTAGTTGCCACTCCCAAAAAGCTGCAGTGCGACCTCCAGTCTCACCACTACCTCAGCTGCTGTATTTGCAATCTGAGGCAGACCCTGTTTCAGTCCTGAACTGCTCTGCCTCCTCTAACAGTATCAAAATATGTTGATTGTGTACCAGTTTCAATTGCAAATACATTTCAATCACTTCAGGTGTGTAGTAGGCTAAGGATAGAACTTAACTTGGTTCTTCCACCTCCAGCTTGTGTTTATGTTGCTAAACTGTCCATTTCTTCCCTACACCAGTAGGATTCCTTCCATTGGTGCTTAGCAAGTTCCCTGAAAATTTCTGTTAATTGGATGAATCTCTCCAACTTGACTCCTGCCTTGTGTGAAAATTAGAAGTTGCTGCCATGTTTTCGCTAGGATTTCACCTTGAGTTTCACTCTAGTTAAACACATCCCTTTTTCCAGGTGAAACATGCATGTGAATGTGCAAAAGTTGAAGGAGGTTTTAAGGGAGACCAGAGTTACGATAGCAAAGTACAGAAGGAAGAGCAGGATGTCCCTGGAGACCCTTGATCTGTGCCAGTAGTGGCAGAGAACTCAGACATTGGGTTTAAGGGGGCAATGGTATCATTATGTTCTAAAATAATGTTGGTTTCCTATCTTGTCACCTTCTAGGATGTCAGAGAATTAAAATATCAATAAAGGGAGTGGGACAGGCCTTTGCATACTTAACTTTTTGTATTATCTGTTTAGAGTAATCTGGGAGTGGCATATATGTATGTCTTTAAAAAAAAATGCTTTATCTATGATCTCATTTATTTCACAGATAGGTAGCAACATTGTAGTTATGGAGATTTTTAGGACATGTAAAGTATGTAAATATAGACTCTGCTTAATAAAGGCTTGCTTGCACTGGTATGCTGTCTGCCAACCGCTAGGCATATGGCCACTTTGTCAGTTCCATCCTGGCGTAGGTTTTTAAGCATACTTAAATAACTTCAGCTTTGCTCCTTGACTGGGTCACTTGAGCCTTTCATTAGAACTTAACTGATGCTTCCTGCCTGGCATTGGGCATTGGCCAAGGATACTGGGAGGACACATTGGGCTCTGATCAGAGTTCCTGCTGAAGTTTATGGTAAATTGTGTTGACTTCAGTAGAAGTCAGATTGGGTTTGTATGTTTGAAGATGCTGATTTAAAAAAACAAAATTAAATACTTCACATCTAAGTATGAGCCCGGCGATTTTCTAATACAAAGTCCTAATTCTGTAAGCAATTTATGATTCAAAGACCTCAAGTTAACTAGCTAGTTATATGTAAGGCTTTTTTGTTGTGTTTTAAAGCCTCTAGATCAGGAGGAAGAATATAATTATGCTCAGCAGATTCCCCTATTGTACATCGAAGAATAGGTTGAGCTAAATGCTCCAAAGGTGTAGTATTGGAAAGATTAAGATTACAGGTCAAAGCTATAAGACTTGCTCATATACTTCTCGTGCTAGAAGAATTTAGATGCAGCTTCAGTGATGCACTGGTGAACACTTCCAACTTGCCACAGTAATACATGAATGCGCTTTCCAGAGTTTAGAGTGAAGTTAGAATTCTTCATGTTGTTGCTGTTTAAATGGTGTCTAGGTAGGTAAATTTCACATGCTGATCTTTATGCGTTTAACTTTCTGTGACCATGGTTGAAGACTTCAGTATATCAGAATGATTAACTATCTGAAGCCCCTTGGTTTATCTTTTTAATTAAATTGCATTGGTAAAATGGAGGAATACAGAAATGCACAGTAAATATCTGCTGATGCCTGTTGAACTGAGATCTCAGATTTGAAGAAAAGGTCAGTTAACCTTCTTTGTACTCTAGAGGGGAAAAAATGGTCCATGCAATCTTACTACAGCAGTAATTCGTTAATATTCATCCATCAAAAATTAAGTAAAAGTTTCTCGTTCTCTACGAAAGTGAAAAAATTTCCTTAATAAAAGGGGAAAATTTGACTTTGTGCCCCAGCCCAGGGATCATGATGACTGCGAGGCTCTGCTTTGGAATTAAATGTTGAGCACTGCCAGATGCCAGACATTGAGAAGAGGCTGAGTTTTGTTGGCAAATGGGATCTGCAAGTTAATTGGTGTTTTCTGCAGGCTTCTGGCTGTGAAATGAAATTGGAAGCCCTTTAGCCACATGGATAATACAGGACCTGAATACAAATGTCACATGTCACCATCAGGGCCCACTGTGAAACAATAGTGTTCCCACTCGAACTCTGCACCATTACAGATCATTTAAATATGGGGATTACATTTAAACTAAAAGCCTCATTTGCCTTTTACTGCAATTTAAATGTTCTCTTAGCAAAAGCTAAGTGACAAATTAAATGAAAAAAGCCCCCACATTTTTAAAGCTGTAATGCAAAACAACCTTTTATTGCTTCTCATGTGTCCCGAATGAATCATTATACTTGTCAACCCTAAACCAAGCCATAATTGGAGCAGCTACTGTTATCAAAGCAGGGCTGCTCTTGTGACAGCTTAATAAAGCTGAAATTGTTAAACTAAATCCCAGATGCTTAACCTGNCTATGGGGAAAGTTAGCTCCATCCCAGTCAGACCCAATACACATGGGGAAGACGGTATATCCAGAGAGCTCTTGCAAGGCAGGGCAGTGGATAAAATTGGCAAACTTGTTCTGGGTTTTCCTCATGCTGATCCTGATCTCTGTTGGTTCTTGTATTTCATGAAGTAGAGGAGAACTTAAAAGATATTCTGTACTTCCAGCTGGGTACTCTCCACATTTTAATGCGTAAGCTTCTCCTGTCTATCTCAACCACTTGTTGGTATCTAAAGTTTTTAAGTGTAGGAACCTCTCACGATATTGCCATGAGCCTCATTCATGGTATAAAGCTTTTCTGGGTGATGTCCTTACAGTCCTTTCTGTTATGCATACTAAATGGCTTGTTCTCAAAGGTATTTCCTGAGTGGAATAATATCTCTTTGCCTTAGTAGTTCTAATAGTCTTAGTCTTAGTAGTTTTTCACTAGCACTTTGCCCTATTGTGGGCTGCTTTTTAACTGTTGGAACAGCCTGATGATTTACTTTGAGTTCACATTGACTGATATTTTGGACATTTTCTGGATTAGTGATATATTTTTGTGTTAAAATTTAAAACTAAAATATCATTTTACAAGGTCGTGTCATGCAGAGAAATAGTACAATATATTTCTTGAAGGATCATGCCTAAATTTTATTAGTAACACTTTGCTCCTCATCTAAAACTTAATTCTAAATGTTGAGTTTAGGCAAGGAATCATTATAGATCAATTAAGAGTGATTTAATTACCATTTTGCCATGAGCAAACTAATGATTGAGTGTTAAATAATGCTTTTTTGATTTGGAAACCACTCTGAATTTTTCTGATAAAAGTTTATATTTATCTCTAGAAAATACCAAGCTAGATTCTTTTAACCTTTACTAAATGAAGCTATTCTCCATCTATATTTCTATCTCAGACATTCCTTCCCTTTGCAATTAGAGAGACAAACTTGCATGAATGGGACATGCCAGCTGTTCTAAACAGATTATCTCTGCTTAGTACTTAAGGGAGGGGAAAAAAGGACAAAAGCAGCTAGGGTTGTTGCCAGTATGCCCCTAGAGAAATTCCTTCCTGATGCCAGATTTGGTGACTACTTCAGGGCTGCCATGAAAAAGAATCACTAAAGTTAAGCATTCATTACAGTTTTTGTGTTCTAATACCATTTTTCTGGAGCTGCATACTTCATGCAATCCCTTTGTAGGATCCACTGTGCAGTAGAAACAGTTACTTTTCCCCATATTTTATGGTATTTCAAAAATGGTACAGCAAGACTCTAATTTTGAAATTTGAGTGCCAAGCTTATATCCGTATTTACATGATTTCTTTGGGTATCCGAAGTTCTAATTGAATCATGTTCTGCCTTAAATCTAAGGAGAGTACAAATGCCCTGCACCTTCAAATTTCATAGTTTAGATTAATCAGTTGCGCATATTACATTTCTGGCCTTGAAGTGAAAGCTGTAGGAATGCCCATGTTTCAAAGGAGGTGGGATGCACCATGCTTTGCACCATTTCCCTTCGTCTTTCATTGTGGGGCTTATGGGTGGAGTGATATCTTACACATAATTGTGTCTACAACTGTGTCATATCCAGTAGGCTATCTTTGCTTAATTGATAATCCTTTTCTTACTGTCAGTTTGCTTAGTCTTAGCTGCCATGGTGTGGTTGCCATACAGTTACAAAACACATGTGCCTTCAGTTCATGCACTTAAGGTCACATCTCTTTCACAGAATAAGCTGTTAATATATGTCAGTGTATTTGAATGATTTATGCTATTGGAGGCACTAAATTAACAGTACTTCTGAGTTAGCATCTCAAGACAGTTTTGTTGCTCTAAGGCCTGAGTTATGGATGACAACTTCAAGAAATTGCTGTCATGGCCCTGGAGTGTCTCAATTGTTGCTGTCAAGTTCATTTCCCTGGTGAATGAAGCCAGGCTGCCATTGTGCAAAGATGGGTTCTGTCCATCTTTTTTGAGGATGATTTCCTTCCTCCTTCATTACAAACAGTAGAAGATTATTGGCATGTGCCATAATGGTATTTGAAATTGAGGGTATATGAGGCTGGAGTTTGACAGTAAGCGGGAGCTATTTTCAAAGAGGGTATTCTTTCCTGTGGTTAAACTGCATTTATCGAATTTGAGGAATAATGGTGAAAGTAATTAACTTCAGTCTATAAGCATAGCTTGAGGGGTTTATTTTTAATGCCGTACAGAAAGTTTGGGTTTCCATTTAGTTCAGTTGGATGGAAAGTACTTTTACAGTAGGAGCCAAATTTCTTCAAGTACCTACATTAAAACAGTTTTTGAAGTTTTTATTCCTAAGCTATTGAACTGATTTACTTATAAATGTTCTAAAATGTTCTAAAAAATTGTTCTGTATTGCAGCTGATACAAAACTCATTGTAGCCCTAACTGTAGAGTTGTGACTTCCAAGATTAAGGTCAGAGTTTTACTGTGAGCCCAAACTGGTACTTAGCATTATTTTTTTCCTTCCTCTATTTTTAATACTTCAATAACGTTAAGGTGCCATTTAATTTTCTGATACCACTTCTAGTAAATACCAGAGCTAAAGAGAAGTAATAGATCTATGGAGAGGAATTACTGAATCTTCACTAATTTCTGCAGTCCAGCAATCTGGCCTTGTGATATTTTCCAGTTTTCTGTCTTGAATGGATACTGGAAAAAATAACTGAAAAATTGGAAAAGTAATCTAAAGTGAGAGATGCAGGAATCTCAGTCTGCTCGGGCTTTGTCATGCAAGACAAAGGAGGATGATCTCCTTCATGATTTAAGAGACCTACATAGACTAAAAACTTGATAGTGAAGACACTTCTGCCAAGCAAACAAAAGGTAGCTGAAAATTGTAATTGGAGCTGGACAAATTTAACTAGAAAACCTGAAATAAACTTAGAATTTTGAGTCATGGTAGCCAGGCAGTATATCAGCTAACCAGGAGCTGTGCTAGATTCTCGTATTGGAAATCTTAAAAATTGAAGTGACTTGCGGAAAACAGACTCCACTGTAAGACTGTAAGACTGTAAAGTAGGTATGTTTATTCAGCGCTGGGCAGCACGGAGGGTAGTCCCACCAAAACCGTGCGCGCCCCAACGCGGCACTCACCATAAATATATATAGCAAAGTGTTGTATATACATGAAGTTTCGCAATACGCCTATACATATGCATGACCTGTCCCCGCTTCGTAGTAAAATGAGTTCCTGGAAGTCATTTCCATGAACCCCTCCCATCTGCGCTTGCGCACTGCCATCGGGTGGTCGTCTGTGGGGGTCTTTTGGATGAAGGCTCACAGTCGTCTNATACTTTCCCCTAGCTTTGTAAACTAATAGTCCATGCCTTGCTATGGTGATTAGGTTATAGGGTACTATAAGTGCATAGAGGGGCATCTAATGGACATATGACAGATACCTAAATGCTCTCTTAGGGAGATTGTAGTCTCAGGCTATGATACTGTAAACTGCACCTTTCAAGCAAATTTCTCTTCTTCTGTGAAACCCTTTGGTCAAATGACAGAGTGTCCACAAAGATGCAGCAGTTTTTGAAACAAACTGAAAAAGGTATGCTCATGCAAAATGACAGAAGTGCTTGGTTAGTTCCTTTTTCCATTGTGCTAAAAGTTGAAAATGTAGGAAGATGGGAGCAGGAGTTTTTTGTTACTTGACACACACAGATCAGAGCCTGTACTTGATGATAGCTTAGAATAGAATCTCAAAATGTAAATACCTGTTTCCTTTCAGCTGAATACAAGTGTGCCTTTAATCCTTGGAGAAGAGGTATGCAGCAAGAGAGAAGGGGAAACTTAAGGAATTAGACAGTTTTTTGTCCCTGGATTACACCTCCACTCCCTCTAATGCACATTCAAAGTTTAGTGTGCAGAAGGGCAATGATTCCCTCTTGCCATCAGTGCTGCAGGTAATCTATTGCTTTAATCAGCCAGCTAGTGTGAAATGCATGGGGAACGATTATACTATCATACACAATACAATCAGCATGAAGCACTTGTCAAGACCAATACATCAAAGTTTAATTCAGTAATAGAATGAATTAGAGCAAAATGAAACATTCTGTTCTCCAAGAAACACAACACCCATAGAAAGCCTTTTTTTCTGAAGGCTGTACAGAGAAACCAGAATGCATTAAGGAATTGTTTTTATGAATAAAATTGCAACTTGGATCCAACTGAATGCCGAGAGTACTTTTCCTTGGGGTTCTTATCAAGGAGAGAACAGCACTGAAGTGCTTTACCTATCTTCACTATTCCATAAAAACAACTGTTTAATTGGAGCATTCTCCAGTGGGACTTTTGATTATGCTTTGTTCTAATGGAGATCTCTCCGTTCCTGAAGGAGGGAGGTGGCTTTGCCAGTCATTCTAAAGGCACTTGTCCTTGTTAAGAAGCAATAAATATCATACACTACCTTCTTTGAGGTTTCCAAGTGACTGTCCCAGTGAAAGTGCATATGTGTTTAAAAACTAGATGTAAACCACTTTAAAATCCTTTGCTGACACTTCTACTTTAAAGGGGTCATAGGTTCCGTCTCCTATTATTGTTTCTATTCTGGCACTTCCAATGCTGGAAGATGATGCTTTTGTAATAGAATTGATTAGGCTCAAATGGGGCACAGTGGCAAGTGTACAGCAAGTGCTGAAGCTGATTTGTCTGTTGCACAAATAAAATCTTGATTACCTGGCTCCATTTTCTTTGAAATAATCAAATGTTACTAACTTGGTAGCTTTTGGGGTTTTAGTTTTTTAAGAAAGAGATGTGCATTAATGGGAAGAGCAAAGGCATGTCAAACGTGCATCAGTTTCTTGCATATTTTAATTTTGCAAATGAATGGATTGACCTTAAGTATATTAAACATAAAATTCCAAGGCAAAGGCCAAGTTTCAGCCACTGATTACACAGGTATTGTAAATGAGGAAACACTGACCCAAACTTAGCTACACAGCAGCCCTGACAAGGTAGCATAATATTTCTAGGAAAAGCAGATTTCTTGGGAAGACCGTAATCAAGCAGTCAAACAGAATTGTACGCTGGATCTTCAGTCATGCTCAGTGTCCTAGCTCCCACTAAAACTGTTTCCACCACCACCCTCCCATTTACTGGTACAAGAGTAAAATATAATGGGATTTATGAAAACCGAGCAATACTTAATCTCTTGGGAGAGTCTGTATACATTCCTTGCACTTTCTTTGGCTTCATGAATTCATGCATACATAAGATGTGTAATTATTACAACACCTACTTTTACAGTGACTGAATACTTATTAATGTTTTTCAATTTGCATGTTTAAATTCTAATCAGTGTAAAGAGCATGCTGTTCCTTTCTCCCTCATGAATTCAGAGGTATGGATGTCACTGAGAAATACAAAAGTACTGATGTTCCCCCTGTATGTACAAGGCATGCATGCATTGTGTAAAGCAGTAATTTAACCTATTTCTTTGTGGTGTGAGGTACACTAAAGATGAATGACAACCGTGCATTTTCAAAGAGAGGACTATTTGAACCAAAGGTCTGTTTTGGCAAAGCTGGCTTTTTCCAGGTCAAAAGGATGTTGAACCAAAACAGGCAATTCCTCACTGCAATATGACAGTTCTAATATTAATTCCCTTGTGAAATTAATATCAAATTGCAGTCACAGCATGACTTGTCTTCCAGTTATCTTCTGAGGGAAAAGAAATTTGCATATTGGTTTGTGATATTTTGCCACTGTGCTGTGAGGAGCTTCATATTGGAAAGACATGGGTCACAGTCAAGGGATCCAAATCAGAACTTTACTTTTGGTTTAGTTCTGGGGGGGATGTGTCAGCCTTCTGAGATCAAGTATGAAAAGATATCTGGTGCCTGGGGGAAAGGGAGACGGGAAAAAGTTAGCTGTGTTAGAAAAACAGAATATGTAAGCACAAACACATTCTCTGTTTGTTTTTTTTTTTCTTTTTTTTTTTTTCCCTTTAATGAGACATTTGTTCATGTTGCGCATGGCATTGGTGACATCATTAAAACTAGTCAAACAGGTAAACTTACTTGAGAATGCCAGGAATGTATTTTGGGAAACTTCTTTTGAGTATAGGCTATTGTGAACAGCAGTTTCCAGGCTGAAGTCACTAGAAATGGATTTAGATAAGTTTCCAACAAATTAATTACAAGTAGCTGCCCTTCATTTTTCCATAAGCCTTGTCTGTAGTAAGGGGGTAAATGTGATCAGCAGTTTCCCCGTATGGGAGCCATGAGGCAGAAAATAGAGAATCTCTTGTTTGAGGCCAGTGTAAGCTTTCAGGTTGGTGGTGACATATAAGGGCCAGCTCACAAGGGCTTCCACTGAGCAGCATTAGAGTGAAATAGGAAGAATATCCTCCGGGCTCCTCCCAGTAGTAAAATCTGGGCACAAGCTAACATTTTCCTCAGACCTTTTCAGTGCTAGGAGCAGGACAGGAACCAGTAAATTGAAAGAGCCAGAATGGAGCAGATGTCAGGGGAGGGGGAAGGCGCTTGGGGAGAAGGAGGAGGAAGAAATATGAATACAGGCAAACACACATATGGGGGGGGTGGGGGGGTGGGGGGAAGAAAGAAGAAAAAATCACACACAAAAAAACCCAACCAAACACACAAAAACTTGAAACCCAAATAGGCTGAAGACTGTGGGGTCATTAGCATTATGCTTCCTTCTCCCAGATGGTAGCCTTTGTAGTGCTACAGGAGCTGAGCCTGAGGCTCTTTCTGTTCCCCTCTCTTCTCAGTGGGGGAGTTTTGTCTCTCACTCCACTTTCTGCAGGGAATTGGGCAGCCGTGAAAGCTGGGCAAGACCTCAGATGTGCATGCAGCTTGCCCTGAAGTCACCTCAAGCAGGGTGCAGTTGATCTATTGAAATTTTAAGTGGTTTGTGTGGGGTTTATTAGAAATACACTTGTCCTTGTGCTTCATTTGCATAAAAATAGCATGGATTTCTGAGACAATCGCTGCTAACAACGTAGTTATGCTTGACATAGTCTCCCTCTTTAAACCAAAGAAGTTTTTAAAGGATTTTGGTACTTTGGGGTATCTCTTCCCTTTCCTGCCTCTTAGATGTACTGCATGCATAGTGGAGCTTCTGAAGAAGGCAAGTGAATTCCTTTGCTTCTAGTGGTGTTTCTGAGATGCAGAAAAAGAAAAGGCCACTCATTTTGTAGGGGCATGGGGTAATCAGTAGTGTGCGTTCCGCCTTGCTGGATGATTGAAATACTTACCACATGTGGTTAAACTATTCTACTTTGCTTTTGCTTCAGTCTGAAAACACTGGGAATCTGGTTACAAAGTATTAAATTGGCTTTTTTTTTTTAAGATGCTGAGAGGTACAGTGTCTCCTCAGTAACCTAAAGTAATACTTGATTTTGAAAATAAATAAGTAAACCCAAGATAACTATTCTACAAGGCTTTCCAATATTCCCCATCTTCTGTTTTGTTTTGTACATTACAAGAAATATAGTCCTTTTGTCTTGGGCAGTGCTGAATGCATTGATGCTTAATAATAAGAACCAGTTGTAATGCCATCCAGGGGGACCTGGA
>VZTQ01003194.1:0-10520 GCA_013400755.1 Pelecanoides urinatrix
TTCTATGATTCTATGAAAAACATTTTGTTGTTTTCTTTCTGTTACAAAATCATGGAAGGAAAGGAGGTGCTTTATGTAATCACATTTTAACACACCCATTTAATATACAACCAGAAACTCATAGTTGTCAAAGCATTAATATAGCATAATCATCACTGAAACATCATCTGTCCTTTATTAGAGGCCTTAATAATTTGATTAGCAGGAGACTGTTACCATTCCTGCATTTTACAGATTCTCTTCTTTTGCCTTTTTACAAGATGAAGCTCTTCATCAGTTTCTTGACAGATCAAGTCTGAGCTAGTTCCTTTGATTCTCAGATCTTCTCAGAAGATTCCCATATCTTCACATCAAGATGATTTAGGAATGATTATTTCCGTGCTCTAGAAGTACTCCACAGTACGTTACCCATTAGCACTAAATTATTTGACTAATATCCACAGTGAAGAACAAAAGCTCATGGCAAAGACAAACTAGAGGTCTGCAGCTATGGGATTTCATAACCAATGGCTAAAAGGTGATGGTTTTCACGGTTTCACACCTAACCGAACATACTGTGTTGGGAGGCTCTGAAGGTGACATTCGTGAAGCTATGTTTCTTCTGAAGCAGCGAGTCTCTGCTGGCCTGGCAGTTGTCAGCCATGTGGGGAAAAGTCCTTGCTGTCCTTGGAATGGGCTGATCATTGCTGCATTGCCATCTTCCAACCACCTGTTTTTTCTCCTAGGATTTTACACCTTTTCATAGCAGTGTTTTTTCCTTTTGAATCCTTGAACTGCTAACTATCCACATCTCAAGCTACCTGCTGCATTTTGCCTTTCTTATCTCGCATGACTGTATACTTTCTCACAATGAAGCGATTTTTTCAGAAGTTTCTTGGAGCTGGTGCTATCAGAACTAGGTCTTGGATCGCAGACAGCTGAAACCCATAGGAGAAGGTCTAGACTAGCTATGTGGGCAGTGCTAATGAGGGGCTACAGCCCCTTTTCACAGGAGAAACCTGTGATTGCTCTCTCTGGATACTGTCTCAGATTTGAAGCCACATTTGGCTTCAATACCAATAAAGAACACCAAATAACACTAGTAAGTGGTGTTTTCTGTTACCCTGGCCCTTCCTTACAGTGAAAGGAGCTAGGCAAAATAGCTTTAGAACAGGCTTGTACAGGCATCTTGGGATGCATTATGCCGGGTAGGAGCGGTCAAAATATAGAGCATATGGGCAGCTCTGTTGTCAACCACGTTCCTCTAGCGTGTGTCGGAGATGAAGGATGGTGGTAAGGGTACAGAAATCTAAAAGTATCTCCATAAAGATGTTTTATGATCTGTCGGTGCTGTTGTGAAGTATTTGGTGCGTAATAACTATTGGTTTCACTGACAGTTAAGTGCTGAAATTCCTCCAAAAATCATGTTAAGCATTCAGTATTAGAAGATGCCAGGTGATATCAACATTTGTGCTTTTTTTAACCAGGATGAAATGGGTATACAGGGCCAAATTCTGCCCATTCTCATAAGCTGTGCCACTGGAACTGTTTGGGTAAGTAAAGGAGGTAGGATTGAGCTCCTTGAGTGCACGTGAAGCCATAAACAATGAAACCGCTTCAGTGTTTGAAAAGTAATCTTACTAGAATAGCTTGATTTTTGAGACATTGGCAGAATCATAAAATATGTTTACATCTTAATAAGAAAACTGTTACAGCATCCCATTAAATCATACTAGGGAATAAACATTCATGATACTGCATGTGATATGTGGACTGACAATTTGATGAAAGAGAAGTGATATTGCTTTATATGTCATTTTGGAAAGCAAAGTGTTGTGGAAATACCATAAGAATTGAGGATGCAGAAGTGCCTAACTCTCTAGTGAGAGCAGCAATACCAATTATCAAAGAGTGGTTACAAACATGGGCAGCAAATACAGTGAGATTGACCTTGGAAAATGCAAACTAATAGATCTTAGAGAAAACTGGTACTTAGTGGCAGGAAGCAGCCTGCCAAACAGTGCATCTGAAGGATATGTGGGTGATAGCAGATAGCTAATTACCGCTTTGCAATCCTATGTGGCAAGGAAAAGCAGTCTCCTTGAATCATGAATTTACCTCTTTCCTTACTGTTTTGGTGTGGGCATACCTTAAGTGTTACATCTCTTTCCTGGCAGAGGCATGATGATTTTAGTACAGTTTTGCATCTCTACTTTCTGTGATTTCTTTGCCTGAGTTTACACTTGCAATTCTGAAGTTACTATTTCCAGTCAGTCTGCAACAGAGAGAAAAACGATGCAGGGATTCTTCATGGCTTCTCAAAGAAACCTAGTCCTTTTGTGGTCCCCCGTTCATGGATGTGGTGCAAGTCCAGGCTGGATAGGAAAAGAAGATGGACTTGGAGGAAGAGAGAATATCCCCTTGATTTTCCCATTAACTCTGGGAAGGGAATGTGTTAACGTTTCATAACACAACTCACTTCCAGCTGCAAGTCCCTTCAGGGAAAATTAATAGATTATGAAATACTCTTGGCCCCTTCACAAACCCTTGATCCAAGAGGAAATATTGGATAAACTGCTTCTGCTCTATCAGCGAGACTGAGGGACGCAGCCTGAGCAGACCGGAGCGGCATTCAGGTGGGATTCCCACCAGCTTGCATAGCTGAGCAGGAGACGTCTTCGCCTGCAGCAAGTATGATCCTAACGCAGAACTCAGCCTGCTGTTTCTTGGAATGTACTTCACCAACAGTAGTAGCACGAGTGCTATTTTTTTCACACTGAGTTTATTTTAGGAACTCAGGTATACAATCGCTATTATAGATCAGCTACTTTACTATTAATAGCAAGGATCAGAGCTCCTTTCGATTAATGATTTACTTCTAATGTGTTTTTTAACCTTAAAATAAAGCACAAAATTTAATTTTAGCTGTAGCTTCCCCATAGCTACAGAGGATAATATGATCCATGCCTTGAGCAAGTCTCTCAAGGAAAATTCAATGGACTTTCCAGTTACCCCACAGAAAATTATTATGTGCTGAACATCAGATATGTTTCAACACTAGTATATCCAAATAGCATGCAGGCTAAATAAGTGGGAAAGACTGGCAAAATACCATGTCAGAAGAATTAAAAAAGAAGTAGGTCTTTAGGCTTTCATTTCAGGGAGCAATGGGAAGACAAGACAAGGTTAAACATTGCCAAATTTTACGCTTGATCTTAAAAGATTTTAATATATTACTCCTAACTCTCAATTTCCATTTGTTGTATTAGGAGCTGAGGGCATTAAGTATTTCACATATTGGGATCTTTGTAATGTGCATATTGACAGCAGTTAAGTGTACTTAGCAAGTCATTCATATGATATTTACCTGTACTTGTCAATACGGATTTCCATATATGAGGGAGATTTCCAAGACCTGCAGCAGCAAAAATCTATTCCGCTTTTCACTTGGTTGGTATAATTTTGTATCACCTTTGCTGGTTTTGAAAATTAAAGACCTTGCTTCTTTAAAAGCCCTTTTCTTTTCCTATCTTATCTTAAACAAATGACATTATACTAATTGTGGACTAGCCAATCCAAACCAAAATAAATTAGGGCAAATTAGGGAGTCATGTAGCATAGCACAACCACCTCTGTGTCTAATTTTATCACAACACTGGAGGCTTCCAGTTCACAAATGCTGATGCAGGATAGTGGTATAAGGGAAAAGACTATTCCTTTGTGAATGCATACGATAGACCACAACACACCATGTAGTATTATTTTGATATGTTAATCAATGGACAGTAGACTTTTTAGTAATATTGTAAGTGTAGCTTTATAGAATGAACATCTGTCATTGCTGATTATATTAAAATTATTATGTACACAGCCTGATATATAGAGGTGATCAATGTGTTGCCTGTAACATATATGTATCAACAAATATCTATCAGTAGTCCCTTGCCTCCTACTGGTGCTTGGCACAAGGTTAGTGGGGAGAAGGAATATTTGCTTACAAGCGAGCTTCATGCCTTCTGGGTTCCTGGGTCAGGAATTGGGAAATCCCACGGATACTTGCCACATCTGAAGCATCTAGCAGAAAATTGAGGTCCAATAAAAAGGTAGGTGTTCCACATGCACCAGCTGATTCACACTTGCACATGTATGTATGTTCTTTATCTCTGTCATGTTTGCAGGTTTTGACAGATAATGCCATCACAGGTAGAGGACAAGGTGACCACGCACTCTCTGTGGACTGGTTAAAGAACGCCATGGGGCATAGACTGTTGTCCTGGGGTCACTGAAACCTGTGTCCTTGCTGAGGTGAATGGTTAGGGCAATTCTATAATACAACAACATTAGAGCACCAGAGGATTTTCCAAGCCTTGGGGTTGAGATCCATGGACTTTTACAGCTTCCTTGAATTGGTCACATGGAGTGTGCTGTCCTCAAGCAAGCATCACTCTCACCTGCTGTAAAGGTCAGGAAGGACTTATTTAAAGGAAACAGTCTGCGTGCAAACAACACACCACACTGGCATCATTGCCTTAATCAGGGCAATAATTTGTCAGCCTGCCTGTCTTCTCTGATACTCTTATATATGAAGAATCTTGTTTAGCTCTCCTGTGATGGTAAAATCTTAAACATTCTTACTATGATTTTCTTTGAAAAATGCCCATTGCTCTATTTATTAAATTACATAGCTTGCCTGTATGTAATAAAGCATTAATCAGCATGATAGTGAACATGAGAATTACAGGCAGTTTTCCTGGAGTCTCCTATAGGAAGGACTGCTGAATGCTTTCCTTTTTTTTTTTTTTGAGACAATTTTCATGTACTTTTAAAGTTACTGGTCTTCACAGGTTCATGAGGGGAAAATCCTGCTTAACTAACTTGACTTCCTTTTATGACAAGGTCACCCATCTAGTTGACCAAGGAAAGCCAGTAGATGTGGGTTTTTTGGATTTTAGCAAAGCTTTTGATACTGTCTCTCACAGTATCCTTCTGGACAAAATGTCCACCACACAGCTAGACAAGTCTATAATAAGTTGGGTAAACAACTGGTTGATGGGTCGGACTCAAAGAGTTATAGTAAATGGGGTTACATCAGGCTGGCGGCCAGTCACCAGTGGGGTTCCCCAGGGCTCAATTTTAGGGTTAGTGCTCTTTAATGTTTTCATAAATGATCTGGATGCAGGAATCGAATGTACATTAAGTAAGTTTGCTTATGATACTAAACTAGGAGGAGCTGTGGACTCCCTTGAGAGGAGAGGCTTTAACTTCCAGAAACAATGGTTCCACAAAAACTGTTTTGAAAAAGTTTAGGGTAAAAGACACTATTTTTCTCCTTTAAAAATAGTATTTTAACCACCTCCGTATAGCACTTCCAGGCTTTGGACTACAGATTTGAAAGCTGGCAAAGGACTAGGAAGGATTTTTTTTCTGTAATTTTCACATGAAACTGGTTAAATTTGGCAAGCTATAAATCTCTGCAACCTTATTTCACACCTCCTCAGCCAAGATTTTGTTTGGAACTGCTGGAGATATCTTCTGAACATAATTCAGGCCAGGGTTTCATTTTTTTCCCTGAAATCTGTGCCCTTAACTACTCTCATCCCCTTTGGCCAAGTACTGGAATTCTAACTTTCCTGTGCTCTCCATGTTCCTGCTGATGGTACCCAAGCAGGAAGGAAGGTGCAAATGCAATGACAGAATTTTGTCCGAAGGACAAAGTTTGGCTTGGTAAAAGGGGTGACGTGGCAGTAAGTTGGCAGAAAGGCCTGGAAAATGGAATTACAGGCCATTTGAACATACTAGTCAAAATAAATTGGGTGGGGTCAGGAAATCAGAGGGGATTTGGAAATCAAAAGGAAAAGAAGAGGAATGAGATATGGAGACAGCCACAGTCTTCCCATTCAGACTAGCCTGTCATCTCCAGGAGATGGTGAGTAGAAGCTGCATTGTGAACATGTTTGTTTTTAATTTATAGTGTTAATTTTAAATACTCTGACAAAAAAAAAAATCAAACCTTCAATGTCTCAGATGAATTACCTGAAATTAGTGCACAGTTCCTCATTCTAAAATTTCACATCATCTCCTCGACAGGGTATAATGCAGATAGATTAATCCAGGTTTGTAAAACAAACCAAAACTAAAAGGAATAAGAAAATTATAATATTCAACAGTGGAGAAAAAGAGAGTTCTTATTTTATATAAGTAATTAATTAAAAATTTGCAGTGAATCTTAACTATACACAATTCTTCCTTTACCCTTGATTAGGAATAAGGACTGTTGCAGTCAACTCAGGGATGCCTACTTCCTCCCTAAAATAAAAAATAGAGTAATTCATCCTTACAGAATCTTACAGATTCAAAAGACACACTTTTATCTTTGAGCTAAAGGAGGATTTCTGCTACAGAACAATATTTGAATTCTTCCTAAGCAAGCAGATACAGCAGAACATACCCCTAGGAATATAACACTTGATTCTTCACTGCATGGAAAGGTCACTCATTAAAAGCAAGCCCAAATTTGAGTACAGCAGTATTGGGCTGATGCAAAGCCAGAGTAAACACAGGAAACAAGACCTGTAAACTTTGATGGGAACTTTATCTTACCTTTCATCATCCTTCAAACTATCTAGGTGCCACATCTCTAATTTGCCCCCTTCACCTGTTCTCCGACAGCTTTGTAGACAGCTATCACATTAAAAGAAAAAGACAGCTGGGGAACCCATGCCCCTTATCTTCTTGCTCAGTTATTTGAAGTACTTAGGGAAAAAAACAGATTTAGCTAGCAGATCACAGCACTCTAACACAATTCTGGTCATTATTACTACCCCAAGATAAGTTTACTTGTGAAGAACTTCACTTTTGATGTGGAACCTCCACATGTATGAAAATAACTTCCCAATTTAAATTGGGTTAAGTCACATTTACAATTGTTTGTAAATATTGTACCAGAAATGCTTCTGCTTTGTAATGGCAGCTCTGAGATATGTCAACGGGACATTTATCATGCCAAGTAAAGCTCTTGGCACTGATATTTACCATCTGTGGGTTTGCGAAGTCCTGTTCCTTGTTGTGTCTCATCTACTTCTTTCACAGCTAAGCAGTATTATTTCACAGTCTTCTAGTGATAGCAAGGTCAACTACACAAGAAAAGGAGCTTGAGGTCAATATGTTTATTAGAACACTTGGAAGACATGGTTGTTAACTCTGGTGTGCTATCTGTGAACACTGCTTTAAAATTATTTCTTTTGTATGACGCTCAAGCCATAGGTATCACACACTTTTATACTGTTGTAGTTTTGTTTTATTTTCCCAAGAAAAGCAGCAAATGTAGACAGTAACTTGGCTGGGGACTATTCAGTTTTTCAGATGGAGGAATTTTGTAGCCCTTAAGCAAGTGGTGTAGGAAGTTATTGCGGTTAGTTCCTAGATTCTCATCGGAGATGGAGGGACAGATTACAAGAGTAAGTGGCTTTTAGGCCACTGCCATGCCAGGTAGGATGGATTTGCATAGATCCTCACAAGTTCATTAGGAGCACTAACCTCTAAGTAAAGGGTGGTAACTCTTTAAATCACTCTACCAGAACCACAAGCCCTAGTGCAGGTGGAAGCTATCCATTCTGGTAATATGATAGTTTTCATCTCGTTTTTTCCCTAACAGAGTCCTTTTCAAACTTGTTGCCCTCATTTCCCTAGTAAATTCTCCAACTTCTCAGAAAACATTTGGCTTAAGGTGAAATTGCTGTGTCCAGATCATAAGCATGTTCAAGAGCCCCCTGGTCCACACCTTCAGCTTAAGCTCAACAAAGCAAATAAGGAGCATTTCTCTTTCTTGATGATGTCTCCTTCCTTCTCTTCATTCTTACTCTTAGGTTTATGCCCCAGGATTTTCTGCAGAAAATTTGAACAGGCTTTATTTCTTGGAGCTTACACCTCATTTCAAGGTCTATTAGAGGACACAGGCAGAGGAACTGATATTTTTACTCAAATCCATGGGAGGTAATCAAATATCCTGATATGCAATAGGTATAACTTTGGATTTTAGGTTCCGATTCTGCATTGAACAACTATCCCCTGCTATTGAAACACATCCACAAACACAAGGTAGCATTAAGGCAGACTAAGGATTTTGTTAGTGACTTTATTTTTTTCAGGAAAAAGGCACTATGAAGGGACCTTTCAGGAGTCAAGCACTTTTCCCATCTGATCTATGAAGGCAAAAGCAGCTGGGATCTGCAAATCAGAATATTTCTAGATATTAGTAATAAAGGGATTGTAATCATTGTCAAGCTTGATGTTTTTAAATCAAATGACACAATTGAAGGAAATATGATGTTAACAATATTGATGCTCTCCAACCTTAGCCCACGTACAGCAAGCTCCTGGAGCCAGGTCCTGTAGCCACCAAAGTGTGACAAAACTTTGCCACAGACTTCAGTTGTGCAAGCCTTGTCCTGAAATGAACGCATGTACACATAAGGAGTCTTAGAGCTCATGCCAATAGGGGAGTTGATGAGCAGGCAAGTTGATTACAGCACTTTGACTCATTCCCCATATGGACATTGTATGTGGGGAGGCCACTGCACCACCTATTCCAGATTAACAGTTTGCTTTGAACAAACCCTGGGGAGTCAGTGAAGTGCAGGCAGCACCCTGCTCTTTCAATCCCCAGCTCAATTTGTTGTAGGACAAGCTGTTAGTCTTTATGTACGCCCCAAGGCTTGTGAGAAGGAAGGAATTTAACAGAAAAGTCCCGTTGCTAAACCAGGGTTTTTAATACAACTTTAAACAAAGGTTCTGGACTCATCCTGCTATTCTTTGTGTGCACATTGACAACAGCAGTGATTTTCAGTGCTTCATAATCCGGCCTTTATCTTCAACTCGTTTGTTTATTTATTTAGGGGGATTATACCCAAAGTCTCCCATAATGCCTTACAGTTTTCAAATCTGAGGCAGACTAAGCGTGCATTAAGGATTGCAAATTGGCTTTAGCCCAGACTTTTCTGCTCTGTAGCTCTAATGCAGCCTGTTATTAGTTGAAGACAGCACTGTGTGATTTAATTGTTCCTATGTAGGAACAAGACCATATATAATAGCTCCATTGTCTCTCCTTGTCTTCCAATGCCTATGGGCGTTAGGCTCTGTTGCGGGACTTCTGGTTACCTCCAGTGAACAGAAAGATTAACTTGTGCAATCCTAGGCTCCCTCACATGGGCACGTCTCTAGTTTGCCTTCTTTTCCAGCCCTTCCTCTAGAGAAGCACAAGCTCTGATTTGGCTCCTTCTCCCTGGACAAGGAAAGCCCAGAGCTTGTCTTTCACATCCGTCTCACTGTCACAGCAATGCCACATTGCTCGCAATGCATGCCTCACACACAAACGGTACGGAAAACAGCCCTGTGCTGACACAGCCAACTTCTGCTACCCAAGCTGTGTTACTCACAGCTACTTGGACTGCCTCTACACCGCACAGCATTGTGCCGTGCAGGTTGGCTGCAAATTTAGTGGGAGGGGAGAGAGGAAGAGGAAGATGTAGAGGAAGAACAAGGGGGCTGTAGCCCTTCCTTCCCCTGTGCCATCAGCACCGTCCTCTTCCACATGCACACTGCAGGCTGCATGCCTGCCTGCGCACACGTCGCTGTGCACAGCACAGCAGCTGGGGCTGGTCCTGGGGCACCAAAGCATTGTTCAGAGTCATCAGCTTCCCACAGTTTCCCTTCGCAGCAACCACTCATGATGGGCTGACCCCCAGCGTCATGCAAATTTTAAGGGTAAATTGTAAAGTCCAGAGGCGGTTGAGTTAGTCCAGTGTGTGGTTTGGTTCTTCTGATTTACCAAATCAGCTTTGTTGGAGCCAGTTCTAGTCACATACAGCAGCTCAGTCATCGGAGCAGTGTTGAAGGACCCACTCTGAGACCTTCCCAGTGCTGCTGTGGGTTGTCACCTTCAGGAGCAGATGCACTGGTACCGCGCAGGGCATTGGGTCTGACTGGCAGTCTTGTGATATGGCAATCTGCAACCGCTGCCCTGCCCCGGCTGTCTCTGCATGAACGAGAGAAAGGCTGTATCACTTCTGGTCACAGCAGAACTGCACTTAAATTCCCTCTCAGCACATTGTATGCAGTTGAGATGCTATTTTATAGCAACATAAATATAGTCAATACTCTTGAGCTCAGGGAATGAAGTATGTTAGAGCTGGCCCCCAGATGCTTTTTCTGAACGATAACAAAAATGCAGTGAATGAGATTGAAGTGACATAAATCTGCCCCTCTTCCGGGGAAGTCAGTCAAGTCAGTTCCGCAGAGCTGCTAGTCATTCTACCTGTCTTTCTTCTTCTCACCCGCAGCCTGAAATACACGGTCTCTCCGAAAATCACGTCAGAAAAGGAAAACGAAGGGGGGTGTCCCCCACCGCTGCGCGCGGAACCCCTGAGGGGCGCTGACGGCGGGAGGCCGCCAGGGGGCGCCATAGCCCCGCGGCAGCGCTCCTGCCCTCTGCGCGCGCCGGCGCCCGCCCCCGCCTCCCGCCGCGGGCCGCCCGCCGCGCTGCG
>VZTQ01003194.1:10775-107858 GCA_013400755.1 Pelecanoides urinatrix
TGCGCCCGGCGGGCCTCTGGCGGCGGCCCCCGCGGCGGGTCCCCGTCGCCCCCTGCACCGGCAGGCTCGTGGCCTGCGCGGGCACCGCCCGGCTTGCAGCGCTGGGCAGCAACGCCCGTGCTCCCCTGCCTCCCGCGGGAGTTGCCCCAGCCCGGCGGCCCCCGGAGCTGGCCACCGCGGCGGGACGCTCGCTCCAGAAACCTCCGTCAGTCACTGACTGGCAGAACGGCTGCCAGGTAAACGCTTTAGTCACCACAGGTGACAGGAGGGGGAGGGAGGGAAGGAGAGTCACTTCCGTTATCAAATAAGCATTTTTAAGATCTCGCCCTTTGTAATTCACAGAGAAATCTCTGAAATGAGCCAGGTAACGGGAACACAAATACAGCACACACTTCCTGAAGTCGGGATTAGTGGGCAATCATGAAGCAAGGGTCGCTGAAGGCCACCAAGTTTGTTTCCTGGCCTGTGATTTCTACTGCCGCTCCAGCTCGCCCGTGCAACGCTCCCGCCTGTATTCCTGCAGGCCCCTGTAAGCTCCTGCAGCGCAGACGGCAGCGGTCGCACCGCCACCGCCTTGCTCGCCTGCTTGAAACGCCGGGGATGTGGTAAAGGATCCTGCTGAACTGGGGAGGGCCTCAGCGGTAGTCAGTTCAAGCACGTTTTCCAGGTGGTACCGGCCCCAGCCTGGGGCCCAGAGGCTGGGGCTCGTGGAGAAAATCTTAAGACTCACTAGTCTAGAGAAGGCAAAGGAGACGTGACAATGTTTCAACAGGTGAAGGCTGCTACAAAGACATGGGGAGAAAGTTGTCCTCCAGACCCACAGCGAGGAGGACAAGACCTACTGGGCTTCAATGCAAGCAAACACCAGTTTAGGTTGGATGCCTGAACAACCTTCCTAACACTCAAGGTTTTCAATGGTAGGCTTGTTTTGGGTGGTGGTGGGAATCGTTCGTTATTGCAAGTTCTTAAGAACCTGTTGTGACAGGGACAGACAAATGCCCATCCAGGAAGCAGCCTGGTGACTTCCCTGGCAATCTGTTCAGGGGCTGATTCAAATGTCGCACCAGGTCTCTCTTTTCTACGAACCAGAGATCACTGAAGACAATGGAGCGACTCTAGCTAATATCACCATCACTGCTATCAGTTCCTAAGAAACCTTATGTAAAAATAACTTGTCAAGAAAGAGAGAGAGAAAGAAGAGAAAGGAAGGGATGGAAGGAGGGAGGGAGGGAGGGAGGGAGGGAAAAAGAAAAAAGGGAGGGAGGAAGGGCGGGCAGAAGTACTTAGCTCCCCTTCTTGCTCCTACCCCGTCCTGGAAACACCTATTTGATTTTGCTGAAGAGCAGTGTCATGTGCATAAGGAACCTTTCTGACTCTCTACACAATAAAATTACCTCAGATATACCATGCTGTGGCTGGTAACTCTTCAGCGAGGCTCAGTTTCGGTAAAAAAAATTACACACTTTTAAGTAGAGTTAAAACACTGAAGAAATCCATGAATCAGCTGCCAAGCGCTCTCTTCCCTACTGGCATCTGCCATTGACCTCAAAACAATGCCACATCAACAGTGACATATAAAGAAGAAAATATACAAAGTATTAAAAACAACTGTTAAGAACCAGATTTATATGTTACACTGGGCCACTTAGCAGACACCAGTGACCCATCTTGCAATTGCTAATTAATGGGGCATTCAATTACCGCAACCCTCTGCAAATACGGATCAGAACACAATTTGCAGTCACGCATGCTCCCACAGTGACACCACAGCTGTCAGTGGGATCACTGGCACAGTCCTGGCAAGAGAGCGCCTCTAACGATACCAGCGCGTCTGCTGCTGGCAGAGCTGCGGAGCCCTGCACCCCTGGGATCGCCGGGCATGGAAGTGCCAAGCTCTTTGCGGTTTGATAAACTTCTTCCCGTTTCAGTGCTCCCTTTCCGTTTTCAGTGTTGTGCGCCACAGACCAGGCTGAAAAGGCACAGGCAGAATATTCAGCCGCCCTGTTTCATGTCAGTAGAGACCTGCATCTTACCTTGGTCCTTGCAAAGGCATGTTCAACCACCACAGCTCTCACTGAGCCAGCAAAGGAAACACTGCCTGAAGTAACCGTATGTGAAAGCACCAACACTGTTGACGTAATCAGGGTGCAGCATCATGAGCTAAAGGAAAAACAGGCTAGCAAGGTTCCCACAAGCAGAGGGCTTGCCGATCAGATCAGATCAGATGAGGTGAGGTCTTTCCTGCAGGCTAAGGCAGTGCTCCCCAGTTCTGACCAAAAATCATTGAACCTTTGCAGCTGAAGCAGTGGGAAGCTTGGGAACACGTCTGTAGTCTATCAAGGGGCTCACAAAGTTTGCACAAAACAGCAGCAGTGGTGTAGCAGGAGAAGCTGCAGCTCAAAAAATGCTGAACTATCTCTCAAGATGTACAGCTTGAACCAAACACATTACACTGCAAATAACTGGGGCTTGAGTGTAAGCCTGGCACACGCTGATAGTTGAGCAAATCTGAGTGAGAGAGGATAAAATGTATGATCGGCTGTGTAAGGGACACTAGTGTCACTTAAGATTCAGATTGCTAAGCAGCGGGAGACCTCTGTCACGTGCTGCTTAGCCAACACTACACAGTGTTACACCTGCTACCTGCCACGCTACAGCCCCGCAGTGGATCCAGTGCTATGGAAAGCTTGAGGCTGGGCTAAGGCTGATGCCTAGAAGAGGTGGGATTAGAAACAGATTCAGAAGCAAGCAGCTGTGGTCAGCGGGGAGCAGCTGCATCTGGAAATGGCAGTACTCACAGGGGGGATGTCCTTGGATGCCAAGAAAACCATCTGGCACAATCCCCAAAAGAAGCAACCAACTTGCTCTTGTCCAGTTCAGTGTCCCATCTTTCTGGTGGCCTTCACCCACCAGTTGTGAAAAAAAAAGGTATTTGAAATCTGTGGACTGCAGTAGATTAAAATGCTCAAAGTGAAATTTTCTTCCTTATCTGTCAGACACTGGATGGCTTTTTTTCTCAAAAGTGAAGGTCTGCATAGCTTATACCTTTATTTGATTACGTGTATTTTGAACGTTCATGCATGAAATGTCTGCTCTGTGCTTTTAGAGCAAGTTCGAACTAAACGGGAAGTGAAATTCCCAACTGTCTCAACATGTCTGTACTTGATTTCTAGATACCACATACTTCCAAGCTCAGCCCAATCCTAAACTAGCCCTGGCTAGAATATGTCCGTGAAGTAAAATATTTAAGAAAAGATCAGAAAATGTACCCTCAACTCTGTTCTAATAAAACCGTATTTAGATAATAAACATGCGCTCAGACTAAACGGGTGTTTTAGCCATACTGTTACTGAACTGTGACCTATCAGAAACAGAACAGAGAAGCAGGAAAATGGATAGAGACAATTTCAGAAAATAATCAGTATCTATGATCAACTCTTGACACGTCTTTCTTGGAAAAAAAAGGTATTCTTGACCAATAAAATATTTTTATGTGTCAGCCTAGTGATTTGAAGTACCATCAAACGCTGCTTGTGCTTAAAGAGGTGGTGCAACACGTATTTTTCAGGTTTCGTGGGTGAAACATTTACTACTCTCTAGCAGAAGAGGAAAGGTCCACTGAAGAGAGAAAGCCAACGGAGGGAACAGCAGCAGTAAGCAGCAGGACTGCACGGAGAGGAAGTCACGGGCAGGTTCGGCAATGAACGTGGTTTGGAGTTTTATTTCCCCACATCTCCCACCTCCATTAGATCCAGAACCACGGCGCATTCTCACGCGGACACCCCGCGCAGTCCCACACGTAAGGGTGCTCTTACCCCTGACGCCTGTACGCTCTTCCAAACCGCCTGCAACGGCGGCCACGCAGCAGCCAGCACGCCACGGCAGGAGCCTTTCCCTTAGCAGGCACAGCCGCCTGGGCAGCGCTGCAGGGTTGAAGCCCAGGACGTGAAGATCGGTACCAAACCAGACCGAGCCAGCGCGCCGAGCTCGGCAGGCCTGGCTCCGCTGGGACAGGGGCTGCAGCGGTCCCAGAGTGCCGCTTCAACGGAACCGGGACAAGCGGCCTCACAGAGGATGCGGCTTCACCCCCGCCAGAAGGCCCCCCCGCTCCCCAGGGCAGCTGAAGGGACTCGGGCACTCGCTGCCGACACCCCCGCACGCTCCCCGCTCCGCCGAGCCATTCCTCGCCCCAGGGTTCCCGCAGAGACGCCAGCAAACCCCGGGAAGCCCCTTTACTGCCACTGACTCAAACGGCCTCTACGAGCCGGCCCTCGCTCACAGCCCCCAGCCCGGAGCGCGGAGCGGCAGCCGCCCGGCAGGCAGGAGGCCGGCGGGCGCCCGCGGCTGCCGGGCCCCGCGGCCCACGCGCCCGCGCGTGCGGCCTGGGAGCTGTAGTCCGCTGCGCCCGCCGCCCCGGGGCCCGGAAGCGGCGGGGGACTACAAGGCCCAGGCTGCCCAGCGGCGCCGGCCCCGCCCCCCTCTATGAATGACTAATACAGCGTGTTGCCCGGCTCGTGTGCCCCTGCCGCCGAGCTCCGCTGCGCCGCCGACGCCTCCTTCCGCAGCGCCTCAGCCAGCGGCGGGACCCGCCGACCCCGCCGCCGAGCACGGTAAGTGAGCGAGGCCAGGCGAGGTGAGGCGGTGGCGCCCGCTGCCTGCCGGGTCGTCGGGCGGCGGCGGCGGCGGCGGTGGTGGTGCCATGTTGGGGCCGAGCCCCGGTGCGGGCGGTTGTGTGTGAGAGGGAGCGGGGGGATTGTAGCGTTTCCCCCCCGTGCTCGGTGCCCCGCAGGAGGGGAGGCGGCTGTGAGCGGCGCAGCCGCTTCTCTTCGCCGCCTACCCCCTCACGTACCCTCGGCTCTGCCCTTCCAGGTGGCCGGCCCGGAGGTACCGCCGGGCAGCGCCCCGCTCGGGCGGAAAGGCGGCCGGAGCGCGGGGTGAGGCGGCCCGCTCTCGCCGCTGGAAGCGCTCCCCGGGTCTCGCGCCCGCGGCGGGCGGGCCGAGAGCGCTGCGGCCGGCGCCTCAGCGCCCGCGGGGAAGGGCGGCCGGGGCCGGTTCGGCGCTGCCCCGCCGGTGACCCTGCGGGCGGGGGGNAAGAGGAAAGGTCCACTGAAGAGAGAAAGCCAACGGAGGGAACAGCAGCAGTAAGCAGCAGGACTGCACGGAGAGGAAGTCACGGGCAGGTTCGGCAATGAACGTGGTTTGGAGTTTTATTTCCCCACATCTCCCACCTCCATTAGATCCAGAACCACGGCGCATTCTCACGCGGACACCCCGCGCAGTCCCACACGTAAGGGTGCTCTTACCCCTGACGCCTGTACGCTCTTCCAAACCGCCTGCAACGGCGGCCACGCAGCAGCCAGCACGCCACGGCAGGAGCCTTTCCCTTAGCAGGCACAGCCGCCTGGGCAGCGCTGCAGGGTTGAAGCCCAGGACGTGAAGATCGGTACCAAACCAGACCGAGCCAGCGCGCCGAGCTCGGCAGGCCTGGCTCCGCTGGGACAGGGGCTGCAGCGGTCCCAGAGTGCCGCTTCAACGGAACCGGGACAAGCGGCCTCACAGAGGATGCGGCTTCACCCCCGCCAGAAGGCCCCCCCGCTCCCCAGGGCAGCTGAAGGGACTCGGGCACTCGCTGCCGACACCCCCGCACGCTCCCCGCTCCGCCGAGCCATTCCTCGCCCCAGGGTTCCCGCAGAGACGCCAGCAAACCCCGGGAAGCCCCTTTACTGCCACTGACTCAAACGGCCTCTACGAGCCGGCCCTCGCTCACAGCCCCCAGCCCGGAGCGCGGAGCGGCAGCCGCCCGGCAGGCAGGAGGCCGGCGGGCGCCCGCGGCTGCCGGGCCCCGCGGCCCACGCGCCCGCGCGTGCGGCCTGGGAGCTGTAGTCCGCTGCGCCCGCCGCCCCGGGGCCCGGAAGCGGCGGGGGACTACAAGGCCCAGGCTGCCCAGCGGCGCCGGCCCCGCCCCCCTCTATGAATGACTAATACAGCGTGTTGCCCGGCTCGTGTGCCCCTGCCGCCGAGCTCCGCTGCGCCGCCGACGCCTCCTTCCGCAGCGCCTCAGCCAGCGGCGGGACCCGCCGACCCCGCCGCCGAGCACGGTAAGTGAGCGAGGCCAGGCGAGGTGAGGCGGTGGCGCCCGCTGCCTGCCGGGTCGTCGGGCGGCGGCGGCGGCGGCGGTGGTGGTGCCATGTTGGGGCCGAGCCCCGGTGCGGGCGGTTGTGTGTGAGAGGGAGCGGGGGGATTGTAGCGTTTCCCCCCCGTGCTCGGTGCCCCGCAGGAGGGGAGGCGGCTGTGAGCGGCGCAGCCGCTTCTCTTCGCCGCCTACCCCCTCACGTACCCTCGGCTCTGCCCTTCCAGGTGGCCGGCCCGGAGGTACCGCCGGGCAGCGCCCCGCTCGGGCGGAAAGGCGGCCGGAGCGCGGGGTGAGGCGGCCCGCTCTCGCCGCTGGAAGCGCTCCCCGGGTCTCGCGCCCGCGGCGGGCGGGCCGAGAGCGCTGCGGCCGGCGCCTCAGCGCCCGCGGGGAAGGGCGGCCGGGGCCGGTTCGGCGCTGCCCCGCCGGTGACCCTGCGGGCGGGGGGGGCTGAGGGGCCCTCTCCGGGCCAGGCGGGCGAGCTCCTCCTCGGCCTCGCAGCGGGGAGGCTGAAGTGTAAATCCCCGCTCCGGAGGGGAGGAGGAAGCCGGCAGGCCGCTGCTCGTCCCCTCCCCGCCGGAGCCCTGCAGGGAGGCCCGACCAGCCGGCCAACGAGCTGCGAGAGGGCACGAAACCGGGGGAAACGCGTCCTTCTGGGCCGTTCTTTAAGGTCCTGGACCCGTGTGTGTTTACACCAGCGGCTGCACCTTTCCATTTGCGTCGTTATGGCCGTTTCCCGGCTTGGGGGTTCCTGGAGGTGGCAGCATGGTGTGGGCAGAGCACTCCGGGCTGTTGCACGTTGTCTAGGTGTTTCGTGATAAGCAGGTGGGATTCGTTTGTGGTTTTGGTTGTGACGGTGAGCTAGAGAAGAGAAAAGCAAAGACTCAAAGTTTTTCTGCTTTCTTTTTTTGGTCTCTAAACAGTTGTGACTTATTCAGACTGTCTGCATTGTGCATCACATGCAACGAAGTGTGAAATCAGGATTTTGAATTCACCTCTGAAAACGGTTCTAATTAACCCAGGTCTCGAAAATAACTTGTGTCCCAGGCATAACGTGCTTTTCTCTTGAGGAAAATACATGTACTGATGGTCCTGTACACTGGTGTCTGTACAACGGAGGTGTTTATTTTTGGCTAGCTTTCAGGAAGAAAGAAAATGTTTTTGTTTGGTAAAACTTTGCAGAAAGTTGCAACTGCCGAGTGGTTGCTGCTGGGAAAAGCGATAGGATGGGCTCTTAAAAGTAGATGCTATTTTGGCCGTGTGGTGGTGTCCGTAGCAGTCCCAAGAAATATCAATGGTGCCTGGAGTGGCCTCACGTCTCCATTTTGTAGAAATGTGTATCAGTGTACCTACTGTTCAGCTTGTTAATGCATGTATTCCTTCTTGGAAAGTTAACAGAGTAAAGCAAAAAAAAAAAAGGAAAAAACCAACCAACCAACCAAAACCAACACAAACAATTTCGGGGGGTTTCCTGCTGTATTTTAGCAGAGGATAGACCTTAAGCAGTAGGGGAAAAACACACATACATTTAATTATCCTAAGCTAAATGAGTTTATTCATTGAAAATGCTTGATTATGGCTTTGGCATTGGTTTGTGCCGTGCTGTTTGTGGCTTTCGGTAGACTTTCAAGTTTCAGTAACTTGAGTTGCTGATTGTAAGTTTGTTAGCCATCACAGTGTCTGGCACTCTTGTGTCTTAACTGTAGACTCAGATATTGTTTAATTCAGTGCTAGGAGAGTTGTATGTATTTTTCAGTACATTCTTTCTTCCATATGGTAAATATGATGAAACATCGCTGCTGCTGCCACCACAACTGTGAATAAAACACAGTGGTATTGGCATCTTATTTGTGGGATAGTCATCCGATTGCTTTTTTTAAAATAGTACTTTTCAGAAAGCATCTTCTTTTTCCTTATTTGCTACTTGGGAAAAGTGAAGAAAGAGATTTGGGGCAGTCTTAGAAAATGAAAAAATGAAAGCAGGCCGGAGATAAGTGTGCTCCAGATTTAATGGAAGCAGTGTGCAACTACAGCTCTCTGAAGTGATACTGCAGCACACGCTTTGCCAGCCAGTGCCGGTAGGAAGGAGGGATTCTGCAGCTCTCCTTGTCCTGCCAGGGAAAGTCCACGCTGGTTAGCAGCACTGGTTGTCTGTCAGACAATTTAGTACTAGATCTCACCAATATGTTCTGTTGGTAGTGGTTGTTACTAGATAGATATTTGCAAAATAGGTTTCCAACATGAATCGTTTCTGAAGTCAGACCTTCAATATTGAAGGTTTTGTAAATAGCCACTCAAATTTGAGATGCTGTGAACATCTTAGTTAACACTGTGGTTCTGCATTTGAACTTAGAAACTCTACAAGTAGGAGTGAATTTTTTTTTCCTGCCTGCAAAATGATTTGGGGGCATATAACTTTAATATTAACAGCAGTTCATAGATTTGTGTGAAAACATGCATGCACTTGGTGACAAGTGCTCTTCCTTTCCACTTCTTTTTCTAAAAAAAAAAAAAAGAGGGGCTGTTTTCTCCTCCTGCCTCCTTCCTTTCCCACCCACCCCCCGCCCCCACCTTTTGTTGATGTACTATGCAGTTTGATTGAAACCACTGAGGGATGCAGGGACTTAGCATCCCCACATACAAGAATTTAAGTGTCTTGATGACACCACGTATTGAACTGCAGGAGAGACTACACTGGAGCTCCAGGAGTTCATGTTTTCCAGTGGTTAAGCCCTGCAGGCTGGCTACAAAATAACCTTGTCTGTACAGACAGTGCAACGTCGCACACATGTGTTGAGAGGCCTGTCTCTCTGCAGGAAAGGTGTGCGCGCTTGTGAGAGGGAGCAAGAGGCTGCACCGCAGCTGAACAACATGAATGAAGTTGCAAGAAGGTCTCCAGTCACCTGTGCAGTACATCTGGAGATCCTGATCTTGCCTCAGTAGAACGTGTATCTCACATGTGGCACAACTGGGAGCCGTACTTCAGAAGGACAGTAAGACAGCTAGTTACAGGGTAACCGATGAAGAAGGCCTGTGTGTGAAGAACCAGGATCAGGAATTGGTGAGGGGTTTTCTCATCTCATTGAAGGGCAGCAGATAGGAATGGAAATAGGGATAATCTTTTGAGGGAAGATTTTTTTTTTTAACTACTGAGCTTGTCAGGCACAGGGTGCTTTACACATTAAATGAACGGTGCAGCAGCTGGATGAAGTTGCAAGCAAGACAACTTTCTTGGTTAGTGTGCGTCTGTAGTGCTGAACAGTTAGTGCTAACGTGGGGCTCCTGGGTGTGCAGGCTGTCAGGCTGGAACTAGCTTGCTTTCCTGGAGCTTTATCTCTCTTAGGTCTGTCTTGAAACCTGACCCTCTTTCTTCAGTTCCCTGCTGCAGCAGAGCTGTGTGTCTTTGCTTGTTGCCGGCACGTGGGCCTGTGCCACACAACAATGTTTTCGGCTTTTGTGATCACCTGGTGATTTTGAGAAAGAGTAGATCAGCTTGTTCCCAGCTACTGTTTGGAGACTAGAATGGAAGGGGCAGGCAGAAGAGAGTGTTTGGGAGTTGGGCAAAATTATTTTGTCCTATATAATCCCAATTTTACCATCGTAAGGATTGCATTTAGAAGTGTTCATAACAATATTAATGAATGTGAGTGTCTGCCAGTACTCTTGAGACCCAGCTTCTCAGCACACAGCATTGACACGTGGAATAAATGTGTATGTGGAATTTAAGAAGACTTTGGCAACAGTTTTGTGGGCCACAGTCAAATATCTTCCAAGCCACTAGTTAGTTGTCCATGGCAGAACTTTTCTAACAATCTCCTTTGCTGGCTGCTTGTAGGTAATGAACAGAGAGTGGAGAATCTGCTCCTTGTAGAACTCCATAGAAACTGTGCATGCAGCAGCTGTGCTATTTTCCTGTTGCTCTGCTTAGGAGTGTTTTGCAGAGGGTTCCCCAGAATCAGAAGTATCACTTGGTTCATAGTTTTGACTGGCCTGGAGGGAGGAGATGTGCTGAGTGGATATTTTAGCCCAATCTGCTGATCGCAGGAGAGTCTAATAAAATTATTTTGGTTCCAAATCTTTCCTGAACTCACATGATTCATACTGGAATAAAACAGGAAAGTGACTTGGGTAGGTGTGTACCTTCTAAGACAGTGTGAGTTTCTGAGTGGCTGGCCAGACTTGGGCCATGTCACTTTGGTCTTTCTGTCCCATGTTTCTAAATTTAGCAACCTCTTTACAGCCTCTTAAAATAGTAAGGATTTGGCCTATTGTTTGTTCTCAATTCTGCTCTGCATTAGCATCCTGATTCACCTCGTACTTATTCATTTCATCTAGTAGCCATAGTCAATGTAATAGCAATAATTTCTAAAACCACAAAATATATATGAAACTGTCTTTTTGTCTTTCACTGATAAACATGTTTCAGTGCATCAGTGTCCCAGGCCAGATATTCTCATGTTCCAACACCTCCTTTCAAACAAAATTAATTTAGTTGTCTGACTTTTCTCTTTTAGCTTCCAAAATATGCAAATGGATGTTGGCTCTAGTGTGCAGGTACCTGAGTTTAGGCTGCATACATCAGCACAGTTAATGTTGCAGGAACAGCTCATTGATGCTCAGAGGGTAAAAAAAAAAATCTGTGTTTTGAAATTTATGAACTTCTGAGTCATGAGAAACCAGAGCTGCAATCTACAACCATCTGTGATCAACAGAACCAGTTGCTCAGTTAAGTTTCAAAGGCGTGGGTTGTGTCAAAGAGATAGATGCAATACGTAGCATAGGTCACCTTGGTGATGGTTTTGAAATACATTCCAATTTCTGAGTTTGTAGCTGTTGCATTAATTGGCAGTCAGGTTTCAGCTGATGCATCCTTCTCTGAGTATGAGCAGTCTATCAACAGAGAAGACACACCATTTGGAGCTGATGATTGTTTGTAAACATTTGTAAGATTTCTGTGCATAAGCATGGAAAAAGCCTCATCAATTTTAAATACTCTTGTTCTATTGCAGAGGACGGTGCTGAGACCTAAGTGGGTATCTGTTGATTTGGTTTCGCCTTCTTAGTAGGTTAAATATTAAGCATGGAAGGTACTTCATTGGGTATTCCAGACAGCGAGTAATGAGTGCAATGGTTTGTCAGTGGGAGAAAAGTTGTGTCTGTATCTTCTGAAGTATTGATAGGCCTCTTCTGTTTACATAAAATAAGTGGTGCTGTTAATGGGTAGCAGCATTCAAATGAGATGTGCTTATGCAGGGCATAATATGAGTCTGAAGTGCACAGGCTGTACCAGGTAAACCAAATATCTGTTGCTAGTGAATCTGCAGGTTTAGAGGATAAAAGGAACATGGCACACTTAGTGCATGTAGATTTAAGTAATGCTCATGCCAAGCAGATGGAGGCTGTGTTCTGTCCAGGGATAGTGGTGTTAGAGGGCTGGGTCAGGAGGCAGTTCATGAAATAGTCGTTTGTGTGTGCCAGTGGCTTATGTGCAGCACAGGTTCTGGCTCAGTTATGGCATGACCTGTGTGAGGTGTGCTATATTCTCACTGGAGAACACCTGCTTTATTGTTTGACAGCTTGCTCTTGAATCAAATTCAGTCCTTAACCTACCTCTTGTCTTTCCCACAGTGACTCTAGAGGAACAAGGATGAGTGATGTTGGCATGTTACTGTGAGGAAGTGCTGTCCCGGCAGGTGGGGGGGATCTTCTTCTGAAGGGCCAATGGTTAAAAACAAAGGAAAATTCACATTGCAAAAACTGAAATGCTTTGGAAGCTCCAGCAGCCTCCTAACTACTTGTTTAGATACCAGAGGTCAGGTTTGTAGATGTATTTAAGTATTCATATGCCTCAGTTCCTTATTTGTAAAATGGGGAAGTACGTATAATCCCATCTCAGAGGCTGCAGGATTAATACTCCGAGTAGTGAGAGATGTGGATACCTTCTGCAATGCTAGTGAATATTGTAACTGTTGAAAGCGGTAATATGTGCATTTAGATTTGTTGGGGGGGAGCGGAATCAAACATAAAAATTGTTGACTTTCCCTTTCAATAGAAATTAAAACCAGTTATGATAGTTTTGTGGCTCCTAGTTTCTTACTAGTTATTCTGATGTGCGTGAAGCGCATAGAAAATACAGAGCAGTTAAGACTAAAAAGAACTTTATTTCCCTCTTGCAATGTCAACATGTTGAGGAAAGTAAATGCTGCTTCTGAATTTCTTTATAGCTCAGAAAGAAGAAAACATTCAATAAAAATCTTCTTTAAAAAGAGTAGCAGACTAGGCTGTTTTACAGGTAGGAGCATGAGAGTTTTTTAAAAAGCTTTTTTATTGATTCAGTTGAATCGCTGTCTGAAGGAAGCAAATTTAGACAAGACAATAAAGGAAGAAATTCAGTCCTACTGCAGGAGGATACCTTAATGAACTGCCTGTCCATCCTTTTGTGTTGTGCTTGAATTTTCTTACTGAACCGCCTAGTTGAAATAAAATGGGAAAGGGCATTCGTTCTTTTAACGGTAGCTCATGTTTTAGTGCCTGTAACTTGCCTTACTAGAACCCCTGACTTGTGAGTGTACCTCTTGTCTACTCGAGACTGTGAGCTAAGAGAGTTTCAGATGCCTAAACACACAGCTAGAACCGAAACACTTTGGTCAACTAAGACTACCCAGTATGAAAAATGAGCCAGTAGTTCAAGAGCAGATTTCATGCAAAGAGGAAGCTCTGCTGAAGCTGTTTTACAGTAGGAAAGCTGGAGGACTGATGTGAAATAGCATGGCAGGGAGTTCTTTCTCACTCTGCTTTTGTCAGCCACTGTGCAGGATGAGCGTTGCTTGAAGATGTTGCACCTACCTGTGTGCTCCTTTCTGAACTTGTTGTGTTGGGGGGAAGAGAATAATCCCCGAAGTGTGGGGGAAGAATACAGCCCCTTTTCCACAGTGCTGTCATCAGTGTGAATGGTTGCCCTGTGTGTGTGTGTCAGCAGAAGAAAACCTTGAAAGGAAATAGGTGCCTACCACTAAGATGAGTAATGGCTAAATTCTAGCCTTGCAGTTTGTTGGGTGGTCTCAAAAATTCTTGTTTGGTTGCCTGGGTATCTTAAGAGTTGGGGAAAGGGCTTCGTTTGTTCATATGTGCATACATAAAGAACAATTTTTCTTGCCCAGTGAATGGCAAGCCCCCTAGGACTAGCAAAGATGAAACAAGTAAAAGAATTCCACTTGCTGGGGAAAAAAGGTGGTTGAATTGGGGATCGAATTGGGGATTCAGTCATCAAGGAGTCCTTTCAAGAAAATTCCAGAGGCAAAACCCAGTCTTGCTGGATCATAAGAAGCCAGATCAGATTCCTTCTTGTTTCTTCTTGCTCCAGGAATTTTCTTGGTGGCACACTCAGGAGGAGGAATGAATCCCAGATTAAGACAGTCTCCTGGCAGATAAGAGAACAGAAATACTTTCAAATCTCTGATCTTTATGAGTGCCTAGAAGCTGCATCTCCCGGTTTGAAAGAAATGCACTGTCATATCTGAGATTTTCAGTATGTGATTTATCTCATGAGGGCCTCTTACAGGCCTTAGAAGTAGCTGGAGGAGAGGGATTTGATTGGGTTTGCATGTTCATGCCAAATCCCATGGTAAGTAGAAGAACTTGAGGTTATGAGATGTTGTGGTATATGTATTATGGAACACTATAAATAATTGTCTGAACAGCTTGTTTTGCCTGTGGCTTTACAACTTGGGGTTGAATTTCCTTCTGTTGCCTGGCAGGTTCTGCTGACCTCCTCTTTTTCACACGCACATGCACCACTCCCTGTAATCTTCAGTAATCTTTTTTCCTGGAGGAGTAGGAGCAGTGCTGTGCACTGCACCTCTGAATGACTGAGAGACTCTTGCCTCCCTGCCAAGTTTGTTTAAAATCCACCTATGGGTTAGCAAGCCCAGACAAATAAGCTCTGCCTTGTTACCTAGTCTCATTTCTTTAGGAAGTTGAACTTTATTTAAAAAAAGAAACCGCAAGGCTCAAAAATCAAGCTCTAAGAAATTTGGAAATGCTTGGGTTTAAGTTGTTTAGACACTTGCCAGGATTTGATCTGAATCATCACCATTTTTCTTGCTGTTGGATGCGGTGGGGGGAATTGCGTACAGATTCATATGTTTGTTCCTTATTTGCGCAACAGCAAGGTATGTTCAGTCCTCTCTGAGGTTTCATGGTTAATATTTCAAGTATCATGGGATGTAGATATTTTATGTGACTACATAGGTGTACAGGGATGGTAACTTTTCCACGTAGATGAGCTAGGTCAGCCTGGAGTCCATAGTATTTGACTAGTTCCCAGAATGTACTTTCTCCTATGTTGTTGACGAGGACACTGGCTAGCTGAGTAGCCAGCCACCTTGTCTGGTGTTGACATGTTTTGTGCCTATTGTCACTCACACTAAGCAAGAGCTTGAACACACTCAGGTTTTCACAGCAGTGAAAGTTGAGTTGTAGTGAAAGTTGAGTTTTAGTTTGCTTTTGACAACCAGTTGTAAGAATTTTCTTAATGTTGACTGAATAACCTGAATTTCTGGACATGTTGTAAAGGGGGGGGCGTGGTGAGGAGAAAAACCCAGAGACAGGTCTTCTGCATGGAAAGTTTCACCTCCAGTGGATTCTGAGCAGATCTAAGCAATTGAGAACAAGATCTCCTAGAAGAAAGCGGTGGCAGACACCTGTTGCTGTGGCTGTCCAAGTCTCTCAACTGACCCTCATGATGTTGTGCCGTGGGTTCTCTGCAGAGGCTGGAACCCTGTTATGGTGGAGCTGGGAACCACGCTGAACAAACAGCTTTGCTTTTTCCAAAGGTTGTACAGGTCAGATAAGAAGTGATGCTAGTTAGCATGAGTAAACTTCAGAGAAGATATCTTGTACTCTTTCTCGCGCGCGTGCTCTCTCTCTCGCGCACTCTCTCTCTCACCCCTGACTGATGTTGTTGTTGGACAAATATTTTCTCAGAGGGCAATGTTAGTGTCAGCATCTCTGCTTCATACTGTCCCTTCAGTTTTGCTGCTGCAGTTGTTCCTGCTGCTGTTTGGGTCATCTGAGCTTAAAATGCCTTGGTAGGGTGGGGAAAAAAGTTGGTTTTTTAACCTGAATCTGCTCTCCAGTCTGGTTTACTGCACAAGTCTACAAATAGTTAAACCAGTCTATGGGAGACAGGACAGCATAAAAACAGATGCTGGGTTCACTTAAGCTCACAACACCACCGGACAACTCTGGCCAGGCTGTCTGGTGTGAGGTGTCAGTGGGCTGGCGTGTCCCCGTTCAGGTTCCGGGTCTCAGAAGAGGAGTTTTCTTCTGCTGTGCTTATTTGGAGCTGTCCAGACTGCATGTAAATCGTGGAAACACTGAAGCAGAAAAGAGCACTTCAGCTTCACCTGTTGTTTCAGCTTACTCTGACATTCAAGTTTCCTTCACTTGATTCCTTGGAAAGGGGGAAGGCATGGTCATGGTTTTAAATTTATGTTCTGCATTGTAGCAAAAACAATGGAGTACTTGGGAAACTGTGTCTCATGTTGCCAGTGCAAACTTCTCGCATGTTTTTGAATAGTTTGTTATTGAACATCTTGGACTGTTTGCAGTGTGTAGTTTGTGTTTCAACAAGGTATTTGCCTCCCAGCTCAGGAGCTTTGTCTGTAGCTGTTGCCTACTCGGGGCATGGGGCTCTGTTGGGTGATTTTGCTCTGTTGGGGACTTTGCTCCAGGGAGCATGCAGAAGCCAGGCTCTTGGTCGCTCTGGGGTTTTGCTTGCCCAGCCTGCAGCTGTGGTCTGTGGTTCGCTGGCTGACCACCAGCAGTGGATAGCGTGAAGGCATGAATTGCTGAAGTCCCTCCATACGCGCGTGGAGGGAGGCGTGGCGGTTGTCTGAATTACACTTGCATGCTTCATGCTGCCCAGGCGAGCGCTCTTTTTATGGGAACATATTTTAAGCAAAGCTAGAAAGCAGAACAACTCACTTGAAAACAAAGGCTAGAAACCAGGATGCAGAGCACTAATCAGACTCAAGGAGACTGTTGCATTTGGGAAGGGGGGGGGGGGGCGGGGGCTTTCTGTGTGCTGGAATATGCTGTCACCCAGGCTCCAGCCAGCTTTTCTCCAGCCTCGCCTGGGCATATTGCAGGAGCCTAACTTGTTCCTCCGTTCCTCAGAGCGGGACTGCAAACATATTGTACAAATAAATTGGTCGGGACTGCTCTCTGGTCTAATAAAATAAAACACTGTTCACATGTACTGTGAAACAGGTCAGAGGGCGATAACCCAAAATACTGCAGTGGAGAAGCAGCACTTTCTTCTACGAGTGCTTTGATTTTAGTGGGATAGCATGAGAATAAGCAGAATGAGCACTAGTCATGTGTTCAGTAGCTTGTGCAGTACTGTCAAAGTTGAATCATAGCACTCTGCCAGCTTCAGGGAGAACTTTTGGACTTGAAAAATATGGGTGGAAGAAGAAGTAATAAAACTAAGACATGGAAACCATTCACTAAGGGTTTGAAAACCCAATTCCCAGGGTTTTTCACACAGGTGTGATCTTACTGATATTCTGACCCTGGCATATTTGTAAATACATATATGATAACATGATTCAGATCAGATAACAATGCATGTGGCTCTCTAGTTGAATATTAAGACCTTGACTGCTCTCCTGTTCCTTGTAGCAGTGAAGTCCCAGAAACACAGATGATTCCTAAAATTTGCCTAAAAACTGTCTTGATATAGTTTGTTTGGACAAGACAGAACTACTGATCTAGTTGAGCAAGATTTTTACTATTGCTGAAACCTTTTTGACAGCCATCCTGTATCTTCAATTACTTGTGAGTGATCTGGAGGAAAAAAGGCATTTTTGCAGAATCTAAGACAGCAAAAAAAAAGCAAATTCTGAGTTCCCATGAAACCCACTCTTGTTTATCAAGGTATTTTCTCTGTGTGTGAGAACAGGACTATGCTCTGGATTTAGAACCAACTCAAAAACTGGATTGAGACAGGCTAGTTTTACCCTGCTGATGTTTTGTTGGTTTTTTTGTTCTGTTCTGTTTTTTGGGGTTTGTTGGGTTTTTTGGGTTTTTTTCTTTAGCAGCAGCAGAGTTGAAAAGATGGTATTTGTGCATCTTCAGTTTGCTGCTTTTTTTGCTTCAACTTTTATCAGAGATTGTAGAGACACCTCTGCGCTTTTTTTTTTCCCTTCCTCGTCACAGTTTTTAAATATTCTGGGTTATGCCATTAATTTTTAATTCTCTTCCATTCCTTTTACTTCCTACAGTTCTTGTGTGGTTGGTGAAAATAAGCGTACGCTGCAGGGATGCAAGAGGAGCAACAGCCAGAGGTAGGGCTTGGAGCTGCTTTTCTTCTCAGTAGAATTGCAGGGAAGGTCGAGACTGAATCAGCCAGGTTCTTCCACTCATCCTCAGGGAAGGCCTGCAAAGTCAGGGGTTGAGACTACCAGTGTAGGGGGGTTGGGGGCTGAGTGCTATTGTTCTGCCACATTTAGGCTGTTCTTTTCAGGGTCCTTTTCCCTACAGTTGCAAAAGCTAAAAAGGGTCTTTTGTATTAATTTACTTGCAAGTGAGGAATTGCACAAAATTGTCTAACCTATGAGCTTAAACCTGTAGGAAGAAAAAATGTTTTGTGAGTAAATTACTCAAATTGTATATGAATGGTCTCACTGTACATAGGTTAAGTACCTTGCCAAATTAAACTGAGGTGCTTTTTTGTACCCTTTCTGTTCCTTTTATTCTCCTTTCATATCCACATATCTCAAAATCTTTTTCTGGTGTAATAAGTGAAGCTCAGGAAATTTTTTTTCTTAGGAGATATAAGAATGTTAGTTCCTGTGTCCTGTTAGTTAAAAAAAAAAAAGCGGACTCTTAATGTGGTGCTTAGTGCTTTTCCCACTGCAATGCTGTAATGTTGTTATGATGACAAAGCCAGCATAAGTGACAGGATTAATTCCATATGTTACAGATGGATATGTTTTTAAAAATATTTTTGTGACTAGAGTTACATATGCAAGCAGTAGAGTCAAGCCATATGTTGTCATCAAAAGCTGAGCTGGTGTTAAATTAGATTTGTGAATGTAATTGCAATTTGTGGTGTAATTGCAGTTTACAGTTGTCCATGAACAGACTTTTGCTTTGTACTGAAAGGATGATGTGTTGCTGTGAATGTTTTAAACTTTGCACTGTAGAGCTGTTGTACTTTTTGGTCTTACTCCATGAAATGCATGATAAATTTTGCCTTGCATTCAGTGGGGCAAGGTAAGACACTCAGGATTTATTATCTGAAAATTACTGTTTGGCATAATGGAATGCTAGAAGAAATTAATTACTCTTGTTGAAAGCTCTTAACAATTGGATGTGCTTTGTACAGTCCTGTTTTAAGTCTTACCAGGTTAAGTACAAAGTAAATAAACCAGTCATTCTAGCTAAAAAGCTGACATCCTTCAGGAGAGTTTGGCTGCCTGCTTGCTGACTCATTGGTACTGCCTCTCATTTGGAAGGATGATGGATTCTCATCCTGTCTCTAACTTTTTGACTTAATGTTGTTCAAGAATTCCAAATTCTCCCAGTAGTCATCCTGATTCAACCTTGAATTAATGTAGTTGTCTAAAGGTAGTTTATAGTTGAGCTTTCCCTGATTCCGAAGTCTCTGTTTTCTGCACTAACTCTGCCTCTCCAGCTTGGATGACATAGGCTGAATGACTGGGATTGTTTGGATTCTATGCACGGGTTTTAAAACTTGCCTGTTAGTTAAAAATAAGAAAGGGTTTGTTAGTCAAAGACTTGCCTCTTATGCTTCTAGTGATAATATTTTAAAGTCAGTCTTCGGGAATCTTCTCAATTAACTTCTGATCCTTTAGGGAACAAAGCTATGCAGATGCTTTTCATCCTTTTAACTTTGATTTCTTATGTATATAAAGTCAACATACACATAAATTTTATAAGATTGGGTATGCATATTGTTTAATTACCTTACACTTATTCTAACAGAATAAAATACTTGAGCAGACTCTTCTTGAATGGATATGTGTATTCTTGTCAGTGCTGATTAACTTTGTCAGACTCCTGACAGACTAATGCTGACTGGTAGTTGAGTCAAATATGCCATCTTATAAATGGCAATGGTATTATAATAACCAGTGCACATTTTAGTTTCCAACACAGAAAACACTATAGTAGTGTTAAAGATAAATTTGTTCTTTTTATTCTAGAATCAGATTTTTTTAAAAAGGTATAAATATTATCTTTTGAAATAGGCATGAAATAGTTAGTTTTTAATATGTTCTTTCCTACACTTACCCAGCTAGGAGAAAAAGAGTTGTAAAACCACAGACGTTTTGAACTGTTGACACTATGTTGACACTGTTGAATATTATATGTATGTTCAAATCGAGCAAACTCACAAGGGGAAAGATGTATTTAAACATTTCATTATAATTCCCAGCCTCCTTTTGAATTTATCTCGTACAGGCTGCTGCAGATCCCATGTCCTCCTCTGATGCACCAGAAGATGGCCCAAAGGAAACGTCAAGTGTATCGCAGAATATCTGTATGTTTCTGGTTTGACTGGGGAGGGTGTATCACGTTGGAAGTATATTAAGCTAAATGTCCATGCCTTTTCCTTACTTAATAAGAATGTGACTGTTAGCACAAAAGGGAGATGTGAATGAGGTCGTATGTGACTTAATCTATTCGTGATTTGTACAAAGGTCCAGTTGCATAAACCAAATTTGGAAAGAGCAATTGATTGTCAGTTTGCTGCTGCCATGCTTTCAAAAGAAAGTAAATGGGTTTTGATTTAATAGATATACTCAGCTATTGTTTTAAGCTTGGTTGTTGCTCTCTAAGCCAGAGATGGATAAATACATGTTTGTTTTGGTGTTCTGACACCTAGTCTTATGATGTCGAATCAGTCGTCCCAGGTAGAATACTTTGCCCGTGCCAGCATGGTGGTATTTTGGTATGAAGGCCAAGCCTGCCAGATGTGGGAATAGAAGTATTCCAGCCAAAATTGTCTTGTGAAGCTCAGGAAGAGTATCAGTCCTTTTAGTGGTAAGGGTCAGATAATGACAGACATTTTTTTCTCAGGAGGAGAAAACAAAGACTTCTTAGGATTTGCTTTGTCTTTATTGATATACTGTTGTGATGTTGATGTATACAATTCTCATTTTGAACAATAGGAACATTCAGATTGTGCTTTCTGGCAAATAATAGGCTCTAAACCACCTTATGGTGAATTAGTGGGTAACAGCAATGTTACTGTAATGCTGAAGTTGCTGAATAATCCCTAGGGATCACAGCTTTCGGAAATAACAATCATGGGAGCAAACAGAGCCTTGACTAAAGCTATGGGAAAAGCATTCAGACCTAAAGAAGCAGGTTCATTTTTTATGTTGCCTTTTTCTCCAGATACAGAAGTTAGTTTAATAAAAACTGTAGCTGCTCCTGAGAATGTTTTCCTTGCTCATGCCCTTAAATGGCAACATCTGGTACTGCACTGTTATAGCAGTTTTTCTTCACATGAAACATTATTCAGCCCAGTTCTGGACATATGTATGAGGTGAAGGCTGGAAAATTAATAGGAAGGAAATCCTTTAAGGGTTACTGAATACGTAGAAACCATTTTCAACTGAGGTAATCTGAGCCATAAGTGGCTTTAGGCTGGGAGAGTATTTGGAGAAGGTATCATGCACGCTTCCCCATTTCCTATACTTCTCCTTAGCCACTTTTGACCATTGTGGGAGGCAGAATATTTGCTTAGGTCGATTTTGGTTGATCTACTATGGCTGCTTCTATGATTATGTGACTGAGAGTGCTACAAATGCAACAGCCCTACCTCTTCTTCTCCTTCCTCTTACAGTCATGTTTTCCCCACCCCCTCCTTAGCATCACCATCTGTTTGGCAGCAATGTAGTCTTAGATCAGACTGTATTGATTGCAACACACCGTGTTCTTGGGTATTGACCATGAAGTAGTAGGCTGCTAAAATGCTAACTGAGAAGGATGTTGGAGGGTGGCTTTTGTTTTGGGTTGTGAGGGGTTTTTTTGACATAAAATCTTGAGATAAGTATTTGTGGGACAGATTTGGGGCCAGAGCCACATAGTTAAACCAGATTCATGAAACGAATGAATGTATGGTAGGAGACTGTAACTTATCTGCATTCTTGACATCCTGCCTGCAAACTGTTCACTAACCTTTGTTTTTTTCCTGGGACTGTGATCCTATTCCAGGATTCTGGACCACTTGAGACCTCTGCTAACTTGTGCAGCAGCTTGCCAGAGAAAGAGAGTTCGTTGGAAACAAAACTCTGCTTTCCTACTTGATGCTTTTTTTTCTAAGATGCATTAATTATAACTTAAAGAGAACTCATTCAAAGTTACTATATTTCCCATTGATGTAAAACTGAAGCTTCTCTATCTCCATTAATGAGGCTTTCTGCATTTGCATTTAACAAGTAATTGTGTTAGATCTTCTCTTTTCCATGGCAAGCTTGACATAGATGGGCTGAACTCATGTTGTAGCATTTTGGTCTTAAATAGTTTGTTGTTGAAACCAAGGAAGAATGATTGTTTCCTGACCTGAATACCTCTTAAAGTTTAATTTTCAATTGTATACTGATCCCTGTTGTGTTAATCACAGAAAAGGCTAAGATTGGTACTGTAGGTATCCTGTATGTGCCAATATGTGCAGGTGACTTTACCAGCATACTCACACCATTGTACATGTGTTGCTATTTATACAGATAAAATCCGAAAAGGGAACACTTCTGTTCTAGAATTAAAAAAATGCCTCTTTTTTTTTTTTTTTTCTCAATTTGGTGTATACCTTTTCTAAGTATTCTTTGCTTCTCTATCCACCTCACTTGCCACACAGCTTCTCTCTTTCCCTTACTGAACTGCATGGACAACCTGTCCCAGTGTCCACAGGGTAGGAAACCTGGACTGAGACCCATGCTTGGAGGCAGCCTCTCCAGTGGTGGCACTCTCAATGATGTAGCCTCAGAATTGAATGTAAGATTACAGTGGTAAATCAATGGCCTTTTAGCTCTGCTCTGCTGTCTAGTGGTGACATTTTTATTTTCTGTTTTACTTACCTGCACTTTAGAGTCATCTGTGCTTTTCTTTTCTATTTTTCTTTACATTTATAGCTGATGCAGATGCATTTAAAATTCTTTTGGAGATGAAGATGAAGAAGAGGCAGAAAAAACCTAATTTACCAAGCACTGTGACTGAGCTTGACACAGAGGATGGTTCTAAAGTATATGTGGTTGGAACAGCCCACTTCAGTGACAGCAGCAAAAAGGATGTAGTGAAGGTAAAGACTAAGTGGAAGTCCTTCAGCAGCATGTTTATGATGATGTCAACTTAACAACAAGAAGAGTGAAGTCCAACTCTCTGGCTTGGTTCTTTGCTATAACCTCCAGACTCTGTTTTTCTCAGCTTAGCTGTTGGAGGGCTAACAGTGCTGTAGGATGAACTAAGAGGCAGCCATATTATCTTGGTAATTTTTTGATGCAATACATTGCTCTCCCATCCCAAATACTTTATTTGCCCTTAAACAACAAATGTAGATACAGTGCCAGTGTTGAAAGTAGAAGTCTCACTAGTGAAGCTTACCCTGCCTGTCACGATAAAGCATCACGTCACACCAACAGTGCATACTGTGGTTGTTGCATACTCACAATGATGGGGACATGCTGAGAAGATGTGAAGCCTAGAACAAAACTGCAGTTTACAGCTTCTCTGTGCCCGAAGTGTATAATACTGAACTGTAAAACCATGCTGCCCCAAACTTGAGAATGGAATACAAGATACAAATAGGTCCGAAGCTCTAGTGAAAGTAGGAACTATTTCATACTGTACCTCATGCAAAGTCTGCAGTTTAGAGTGGCTTTATTCTCCAGGAGCTAGAGGGGGAGGAATCTTGTGCCAGAATCATCAGCCCTGGCTCTTAGAAAGCTTATTCTAACTCAGATTGGAAATGATCGCAGACTATGGTCAGAGGAACTTTGTGAATGTGAAAAGTTTAACATCAAGTTCCTTCCCTGCCCCCGCACAATTTGTTCTCCATCTTCCTGTCTCAAAGCATTCAGTAGCTAAAGCATTTCACTGTCATCTTCCTCAGTGTTTTTTCTCAATACATGGCTGTTTGGAAAAGTCTTGTTTACTCTTTCTCTGTTCTTCTAACTGAAAATAATTGCTAGAATGTGCTTTTAAGTCCCTTTTCTCTTGAAAGTATCGATATTGGCTGCATTTCTGTTTAATCCTTCCTAAACTGGTGTAAATAAATTCATGTTTTTCAGACAATACAAGAAGTGCAGCCTGATGTAGTTGTGGTGGAACTATGCCAGTACAGAGTTTCTATGTTAAAAATGGATGAAAAGACATTACTAAAGGAAGCCAAAGAAATAAATCTGGAAAAACTTCAGCAAGCTATAAAGCAGGTATGATTCCCACAGTGAGAATTAAAGGTTTCTGTCGAGCAATTTGTCAGGTTACAACCAAAACCAGTCTTCCCACCAGCTGGGAACCTAATACTGTTCACCTAGGTGAGAGTACCATTACAGTGGCAAAGTTAGGTTTGGTATTTTATTTTCAGCTGGAGTATTGAGGGCTTCTGTTCCACAACAGGATTGCTTGGGCAGTTGTTGACCTAGGCAGGAATCTTCTAGGGTTAAACAGTTGCTCCATTTGCAGGATACAAATTTAACTTTGTAATTGTAATGCTCCACTAATGCACTTTAAATATGATTATTATCCCTGCAGTCTGCATCTGTATCACAGCTATTTAAGGAGCACTTAATTTTGGTGTTGTCTGTCGTGATCTGTTTAGTTGCATTCCTTCTCCATCCTAGTGTGTTGCTCTTTCTTTTTAATTCCCATCCACTTGTCTTTTGAGTAGTTTCTCATTGACAGTGGGCCTTAAGGGAGGTTTTTGAAAAATCTGGGCTGAAAACTATGGGATTCTATTCAAATTATAACTAATCTGGCAGTTTGACACTGTCTGTGATGTGTGCGCAAAACAAGTGTTGTCCTGTATTTTTTCAGTTTCACCCAGTTAGCTTGTATTTAAGCAATTTTAAGCTAGGCACAGTGAAACAGCACAAAGTTGACTTAAAAATGACAGGACACTTGATTAGAAGGGCAGTATGTGGTCAATAGTAAAAAGAGTTCCCAGTGTCCAGCTAAATGAACGAATTTTGGTTTTGTGGTAATGATATATTGGAATTGTCTTATTGATGCAATTGGGGAATTTCCAGGATTGCACCCCTCATAAGAATATAACCTGCATCCATGCAGAAGCACTTGCACTGGCTAGGGGCTAGTCTACGTGTGTGTGTGCGCACATGCACATAGTGTCTTAGTGCAGGCTTTCTGACTTGTAGAGTTAGTCAATAATGTGTCTTTCCCATTTTCTTTATTTCTGTCCTATCAAAGGAAAGAACATTGCAAAACACTTGCATATTGCATGAATTACTGCATCCATCTGTTTATTTTAGGTAAGGTGGATTGTTCTGATGCATGTAGCCAAAAGAATGCATGTTCACAACAACTAGAGCAGCATAGCTGGGGGTCTTCTGACCTTGTAAACAGACACAGAAGCCTTTTTTTTTTTAATATCAAAGCTAAATGCAACAGTTTTTGCTGTGCTTCTATGTTAAAAGGAAAAGGACAATGAAAATAAAATAGCAGACTTTTTTCCTCTGTGATGTAAACTGGTGTTAGCAGCTTTGTAATTAGCACCTCCTCCCAGGGCTTGAAGTGACCTTGTGTGCAGACAGTAGGAAACGCAAACTGTGTTTGCTCCAAAGCCAGAGAATAATGCAAAGATCCTTCCTATTGTTACAACTCAATCTTAGTCTCCTTTGTCACCAGAAATAATGCAAATAATAAAAGTTGGACAATGTGCCTTTTAAATAATATATTTCTCCATCTGTAGTCTCAACTGAAAAAACCCCAACCTTCCCCCTTGGATTCAGTAGCAGCATGGGTTATATAGGGAAAACTAGGAAAAACAGTCCAACTGTCTCATGCTAAACTATAGTTTCCTTGTTGTTCTCTAGTAAAAATCAAACCAGCTGGTAAATTGCTCAGTCATGCTTCAGTTGTCCCCTCTCACTGAAATGTGCATTCAGGCCCAAAAGTTACACCAGAAGTCAAAGCTGCTTATAACTTTCATCCTTGATTATCAAGTTAGGAAAAGAAAACTTTTTATAATCACTTGTATGAATCTTAAGCAGTAAAATTGCATTTCATTGCTTTTAATTGAAGTTGGAAACTGAGCAGAGTGTTAATATGAAACTATTACACACTTGCAATGTGTCACTGGTATTCACAGCTTATCAAGCAACTGTTGCAGGTTAAAAACAGCCCTCCTCCAGCCCCTCCTTGAATTTCAAAAGCCTTACAGTTGTTCACAGAGAACTACCTGTTTGCTTTCCATTAAGCAAAGCAACACAGTGCAGACTGGTATCTGGCTCAGATGCGGATTACCTGAAGCTGCACAGTAACAGTTGGCTTAAACCAAACTGGTAAGACAAGTTTTGTTTTATCTTCTCCCCTGGTTTCCTGTTTCCACTGTCCCTTCTGTGTCCATGGCCGCGTGGCAGTCTGAACAGGGCTTGCTTTTTAGTTGCGTCATGTCCCTACGTGGCTGTATGATTGCTAGTCCTGACACAGAGAGGAATTGAGAAACCTTGTTCCGGGGTAGAAAAGAAAGTGAGCTGGTGGCAGCAAAATCTTAGTTCAACCTCACTTTTTTAACCTACTCCTTTAGGCTGAAGTTACCTGTGCAGGAATATATTGTAATGTTGGGTTTTTTTAATGTTTCTGGCCAGTGAAAAAGCTCTTGTTTTGCACTGTAATACAGCCCTCCATGTTTAGGTAACCTACAGGATTGTCCTGTTAAATAAGATGGGTATAATGTGAATTGGTAGAAGACAGGTACATCTGTATGGAAAGGAGCAGGCTGCTGTCACTTGATAGCTTCACTTTAAAGTCTAACCTCCAGTGCGCTTGCAGCAGTAGGAAAACCAGTTCCAGGCTCCAGGTGACAAGGCTGTGTTTGCACAGGGCTGTGTCCGTGGGAATTAGGGTTTTGAAAAGAAGAAATCCAGAAGACTAAAATACAAACTGTTTGTTTCTGCCTGCAGTTCTGCAGTTAGTGCTGGATCTGTGACTTGTTATACAGTTGAAGAGTAGCCCCAAGGCCCTCTCCTTAGATTGTGTTCCCACACGTAGTATAAGTGTTTCTGTGCTGAGTCCAGTGGAAGATTTATCTGCTTCAGAAGCCCTCTGGCAGCTGCCAATTACAGATGCCTGGGGAAAGGCATTTGAACCTGCAGTTGTACTTTGCCTGGGTATTCCTCTCTCTTCCTGTCCTTTTCACTGTCTCCATGCTAGTCCTGGTGTCCGATAGAGTGTATCTTCCTCAGTCATCCTTTCCCAAGCCTCATGAGCATATAATATGTTTAATATCTTCTCATATGTTTGGCATTTCTTTGCACATTTTCTAGTTCAAGTATCTTGTTTTCAAGATGGGAGTCTGCTCATGATTGTACAGCAGTGCATTGATGTTCCTATTTTGTTCCTTTCCTTGGTAATCCCTCTCACTCTTCTTGCATTATGACTGCTGTTGAACACTGGGCTGATAAAATCAGTATTTCGCTTTCTCTCTCCTGTGTGCTAATAGTTCTGCATCCCTCTGCCTGTACAAGTTAAGTTTCTTTCTACTTGTGCATTGCTTTGTGCTTATGACTGTTGCATTTAACCTGTGAAATTATTGCCAGCCACTCAGGATTTAATGTTATTTTGTGGACAGCTTTGCTTTGTCTGATATTGAATAATCTGGTATTGATAATAACCTCTTTTACTGTGTTGCTCCCATTGTTTTTCTGTACGTTTTGCTCTTTATTCCCTAACACTTACTTTCTGGCTGGCCAGTTGTTGCTGGTTGCGGCTACATGCGGTTGCTTGTCACCTTTTATCTCCTTGATGCTGAGCAAATATGGCAGGCACTGAGTTTCATGCAGGTTAAGGGCACAGATGACTCGGACACACTTCAAAGATGCATCCCTCTGTTAGTCAGCAGGGTGAATCTTTCTGTCACAGTGTAAAAATGCAACTTCAAATATCCTGAAGGAGAGATCAGCCAGCAAATAACCTCAGGCTGCATTATCCTAGTTTTCTTTGTGGGCATCTTTTCTGAACTTCTGGAAACCCTTGTCCCTCAGGCTTTTGAACTGAATTTCAAGGATGCTTGAAAACCCTTTTTTGCACTGCCCTCTTTTTTTCTTTGTCTCTCCCCAGGAGCCTAGCACTGTCTTTCTGCCATCCTTGCTAGTTTGTAGCATGATAAAGCAGGTAATCAATTGGCGTTGAAAATAGCCCCTCTTTTTTGCCAGTTCTAGTCCTCAGTGACTCTTGAGTCATACTCGGGACTGTGAGGCCTTTTCTAAGGTCTTACGTGCTGAAGTCATGCACAGCAATTTCTTGCACAATACTAGATTCTCTGTGTTTCTGTGTCTGTTAACCTAACCAGTTCCCAGCCTAGTGTTTCCCAGGATTGTGGAAGTGTTTATGGTTAGACCACTAGCTATTTCCCTTTCAGTATCTCAATAATGTGGCGTTCACTGCACATTGAATGGAATATACTCTTGTGGTCCCTTTTTTTTTGTTGTAACCAGATAAATCAAGAAAAATTAAATACACAGTAAGAACTGTTTTACCATTCAGTTATTCAGACACTTTCTTCAAGCAGGTGGAGTAAATATAGACTGAAGTAAGTCTGGCTGCCTTCCTTTCTTTTCTTAGCTCTGCCATACATTTTTGTTGAAAGGGAGAATACTTTGGCTGCACACTGAAGTGAAAAGCTACTTCATAATTGATACAAACTGAAACAAAAAAGCTGTATTGATCAGTGAATTGGTTCCAAAAGGTAGCTTCAGTGCTCCTTCTTCACTAAGATAGTTAATGTTTTTTTTCATGACTGTGAACAGTGCATTCTTCTGAGAATCAACAGCTTATTGATTTTTCCTTTTTTTTTAATGTTTTTCTCCCTCTTCTGCCAGAATGGAGTCATGTCTGGATTGATGCAAATGCTGCTTCTGAAGGTTTCTGCTCACATCACAGAACAGCTGGGAATGGCCCCAGGAGGAGAATTCAGGGAGGCTTTCAAAGAGGTGCGAACTTGAAATGGTTTTTCTGAGGTCAAATTACTGGCCTTTTGCTCCCAGAGTCGAAACAAATAAAACCATTTGTTAGTGACTAGGAAAGAGCACTTTGGCCATACTTGTGCTGAAGTCTGTGAAGTAGTAAGAATCATCTTTGGCTTCAAAGTATACTCGAAAGTACAGAGGTTTGTAGCCCGAAGTGGCATGAAAGCAACTCCAAAAAGGCTTCAAATGATAAGAGGTTTTCCTGATGATATTTCTGATGCATTTGTTTTCATTTAATTAATAGTTTATTTATTTTATTCCTGTTAAATAATTGCTTTTTAATTCTGGATATGGATCCTGGTCCCACTGTTGGTGCTGTCAGGGTTTCAGGCTGTGAAAACCAACTTTAAAGCATTAATGAGATCTAACATACTCATCTAGAAAGATTGTTTGGGGAAGTGAAATATCTGACTGGTCTGTTAGTCCTATTTTGATCTCTTAACATTCTGTTTGTACTACTCCCAGCTTGTGATACTGGGAAGTAAATAGTAGCTGGACTACTTCTGTGTATCACAGCTACTCTTTTTTTTTTTTGTCTGGGAATACCGAGACACTATTTTTACTGTATATATCCACCTTGCAGAATGTATCTTGCTATTTTTATGTAAATTGGGTACTAGTAAGGAAATCTGAGATAGCATAGCTGTTAAAGAATCTGGAATAATTAGGTGTATTTATCCTTAATAAAGAGAAAACTGTTTCAAGGTTTTTTCCCTGAGCATTCCAGACCAGAGTGAAACATCTTAAGTGTTTCCCATTTTAAATGGGAAAGAAAAAAAAAATATTAGCTCTGTCCTGTTCTAAAACGGTGGTTTGAAAATTTTAAACAGGTGTGCATAGGAAAGAATTTTCCGGGAATTCTGTACTGTGCTCAAATTTGTCAGTCTAAGCTACAGCAGAGTCTCACCTCGCATTGTCATATGGTATCTGGCATCAGTTCTTGTTTCATAAGCTGCTTCTTGAATATATTTTACCATGACAAACTGATATGTTAGTGATTCTGACAAATCCTACATAAAAGCAAAATGACACAGTTGTTTCACTTTAGATTTTATTCAGATGCAGATAGATATTGAGCCCCACCTGTTCACTTTAAGTAGTCATAAGCAGGAGCTTTCTGCTTAGGTAAAAGTAACCTAAAGAGGGTGGCATTACAACTTAATATTTTTACTGTAATGCCTACTGCATCTTATAGCTGATGTATTCCTTTATGAAGTAGTATTTTGGCAATTTTGTTTACTGCAAAGCAAAAATGTTTTTTTGATGTTGAAGTATGACACTGCTTGCTCTTTTGTAAGATAACTTGTATAACACAATAAAACAAACATTCTCTTAATAAGGATGTACTGTGCTGCAGTATGAAATGTTGACTAGTGATTTGTATCTTCTCTTTCAGGCCAGTAAAGTACCTTTCTGTAAATTCCATCTTGGAGACCGACCCATCCCTGTTACATTTAAGAGAGCAATTGCTGCACTTTCTTTCTGGCAAAAAGTCAAGCTTGCCTGGGGCCTTTGCTTCTTATCTGACCCAATCAGGTATGAATAAGCATCCCATATGTTTATCGGGGTGAATTGTTCAATTCTTCAGTTTGACTTTAGTATGAGCTGGAAGTCTGGGTAGGGGTTGAAAAGGAAAGGTGTTTATAATTGGGAATTTGCTGGGGGGAGAGAGATACTGTGCCACCCAGCCATCAACATGTGATTCTACAGAAAATGGAGTAATAGTTCAGCATCAAATTTGTGTCAATCTGATAGCTTTTCTGTGATCTGTTGAAAGCTAGCAATGTATTTCTCCTTTTGGTTGTCCCTGTTAACATTTGTAGTGTTCTTTTGATCTTGAAACTAAAAAAAGCACATTTGGCATCATTCTTCAGTAGACAGTGATGCAAAAACAGATGATTCTATTGCCACAAACTATGACTGTACCACAGCTGTGGGTGCAAACAGAAGGTTAGCAGCATCTATAAAAAATATAAAAGCTCCTTACATCTACTCCTGCAGCTTTTATTTGTTTATTTCCTGCCTATTTCCTATTCTTCTGTTCAGGGAATTGATTTATAACTTTGACTTCCCTGTTGAAGACCTGCAATTGACACTAGCAACCTGCAGAACTCTTTCCATCCCCTCAGAATGTGCCTTACAGTGTGCTTTTTTATGTTCCTTAAATAGAGACTCTGCGTGTTCAGTGATCAGATCTGCTTGTTCAGGAGTGCTCTGTGTTGCCTTTTCCAAGCTTATTAATATACACTGAAAGTGGGGCACCATGATAACTATTTCCTTTGAAGCCCTAGTGCTTTTGCTCAGTTGAGTTGTCAGCTTTTGATGTGGGAAGGGTGAAAATCCAGTTGCGCTGCCTAGAGGCAAGTGACCTCTCTTCTTTCCCTTTCTCTCACTGTAGGGGCATTGTTAGGTATCCAGTTTTACAGGTTTAGGGAGTTTGTTTTGCTTTGGAAGAGGAGAACTGGGGGAGGAGAACTGTAGAGTGTGGGTTTATGTGAATAATGTGTATAATACCCAATTGTTTTTATTCATTGGTTTGTCTGTATTGGGCTTTAAAAGCGTTACAGATACTGAGAAAACTTATCTTTCTTTCAGTAAAGATGATGTGGAGAAATGCAAACAGAAGGATTTATTGGAGCAGATGATGGCAGAAATGATTGGAGAATTTCCTGATCTTCATCGAACAATTGTCTCGGAACGAGATATTTACTTGACCTACATGCTGAAGCAAGCAGCAAAGCAGATAGAACTACCTCAAGCTTCAGAAAGTAATTGTTTTAAAGCAGATATCGTAACCAGCAAAGTGTTTGTACTAGTCCAACGTTCAGTTCTTCTCAGGAAATCTGGGATGTTCTGTTCTACTCATGTGTGCCAAATGTCACGTAAGATTACAGTGCTTAAAAAATTAAAAAGGGATATTACTCTTCTGTTGCACTCACCTATAGAAGTAAAGAATATCTCACTTCCACCTTGTTAACTCACCAAATTAATTGTCATCACTAGCTGCTCAGGAACACATTTGTTGCTTGAAACATGTGTGACTCTGACATGCATCAGCAAGATATAAGCATACAGAATAATTGCATTTCTCTAGCCTTTGGAAGTATTTTGCTGCTGTATGTGATCTGCATGCCCTTCCTATATATAAGCATACTGGGGTATGGGTTACTTCTTATTTGCTGTCTTAAGGTACTGTTTGTAGTCACTTCTTTGTTTAAACACAGTATTTTTTGTTAGCTTAGTTGATATGGCTGAAAGAGATACAGATGCATACAGTTACTTGGTCCAAAGAGCAGGCTGAAAATTTAGTTTTATTGTTGGTCCTGGCTGGGTCATGAGCCACAAGAGGAACTGTTTAGCAATTCCCTCCCACGCACACACCCCCACACACCCCCACCCCCCGTTAAATTTACCTTCTTAAAAGCTCAGTCTTTGGATCACTGGTTTAGTGATTGCCTGTGAAACTGGAAGGGGTTTATATACATTTTGAAGGACTTAAAATAGAAGATGGGACCATAAAAGACAAGAATGGTGAGGGACTACCTGACTGATAGTTCTCTGTCTCAGTCTTTTAGGTAACAAGAGACAATGCCAGAGACAGTTCTGTTTAGAAGCTGTGCATTTGTATTATATACATATAATCTGTTCTATGCATTCATGCTCACCAGTGGCAAAAAGTTATTAAAAAAAAAAAAAACACACAAAACAAAAACAAAAACCAAAAGGAAACTGTTATACTTAAGATTCGTAGTGAAATACAAAACCCCACAATTCAAATGAGCAGAAATAGGGCAGAAATCACTGTTGTCCACTTTGGACAGGGGCAGCTGGTGGAGAAAGCGCTCTGTTCAGGAGACAGCAAAGACCAGGGCTGTTCCTTAAGCAGTACAGAAACATGACCCACACAGGGAAGGAAGGAAATTAATTTAGCTTGCATCTGCTGAGCCTCTCACCCTGAGGCTGGAGTATGAGCCCTGACCAGGTCTGTTTACTGAAACAAACATTTCCTGAAAATTCAGAAACTGTGCTGATTTTTTTTCTAACTTTCAAAATAAGAGGCAGTAGGTGAGATGAGTATTAACTTTTAGTATGTAACAGAGTTTTAATATCTAGTAGTAAGAGTCCCTCCCTCTTGGAAAATTCCGTTTTGTAATCTCACACATTACCTACTTATTTATAGCTTGAAATCAGTTCTTTTACTGAAGTGTTCCTTTCTCTCTATCTCTTTCTCAGCTGAACCTAGAAAATATATCCCAGCTGTTGTAGTTGGTGTTGTTGGGATGGGTCATGTACCTGGAATTGAAAAGAACTGGAACTCTGACTTAAACATCCAGCAAATAATGAGGTAACAGTCATCCTTTCCTACATGTTGATGTAACAGTGTCTCTTGCTAAAAGGCAGCAATAATTGGTTTGTTTGGGGTTTTTTTGGTTGTTTGTCACAGCTTGAAGAAACATCACTACTGTCATCCCTGCCCTGTCAGCTCACTGACTTGCTGTGCAGTGCTTGCAGATTGTGCTTACAGCAAAGGAAAAGAAAATATCAAAGGAAAAAAAGTAAATAGTTGGATATCGAGGGAAGTAGAGATGAGAAGATGCCCTTGTCTAGAAAGAAAATTCATTGATCCACATTTAAGGCCTTTAAAACAAGAATTCAGATGAGGGCTGTAGAAGATGGTGAAAACAAAACCAGGCTTCCAGTCTAGCTTAGGTAAATATAAACTGTTGGATTCAAAGCTTTTGTTGTATCAGGACACTGCCGGCTCTGGCAAGCTTACTATCACAGTTGCTCATCTCCTATTTTTAACTGTATATATATATGTAAAAGTAATAACATGTTTTAATGTGTATACCTAAATATGGGCTGATGTAAGCCACATATCTGGTGAACTCTTGTTCCAAAGTACCTACTAAAATAGATGTATGTGCTTTGTAAAGAAGAAATTAAGAACCAAAATGTTCAGACTATGTGTAAGCCACAAAGGTCAGGACTTTAAAAATGTAGGAGGAATCATAGTATGACCTGGTAGTACTGGTCTGCCGTGGTTTACGATAATAGAGCCTTTCAAATATTGTCACTTTATCTTCTCACATCTGTTTACTGTGTTTATGTGTAAGCACCTTGCCCATCTCTTCAGAGGCTCTGAAAAACAGAAAAGACTATGCCTCACCTTAACAGTGTATTTAGGCATCTAAAACATGATTTAGAGGGACTTCTGGTGTCTGGATCCAAGAATGCAATGTACAGAAGCCCTGCCTAGCCATTTATAAGTCTTTTACAAGGCTAAGCCTCGCCTGGCGTCACAAACTAGATGTCCATGTTCCTCTGCACCCTCACAAATAAGCCGTAAAATGAGGTTGCCCAAATCTGCATAATTGTATGGTTCATGTTGGTTGCATCATTGACATCACAGAACTGAATAGCTGAAAGCCTGACTATGTGTTTTCAAGTTTACGTAGAGGGACTTTTTCATCAAAGTTTAGACTCTTTGACTTGATTGTCTTTATCGTGCCAGTGCCATAACTAAGTGGAATCATTACCAGTATCTTCATAAGACATTAATATTGCAGTAACTTGACGTTCTAAAATAATACGAAGCAAAGATTCCTAAGATTACTATATTTGAGACTCATTTCTTGTTAAACTTTTTTACCCCTCATGCTGTTGCACTGCAGTTGCAGAGCAGAGTTATGGGGATTTTTTGTCTGTTAGTGGTTTGTCTGTTAGTGGTTACACTGCACTCTCTAAAGTGAAAAGTTTTTAAGACTTTTACAGGTATTTAGTCAGGTTTTACAAGTTGCAAAGTGATCTTGGAAATCATGTGGATAGAAACATATACATTTACATTTCTCAGACTTCCAATTTTTAAGTTCATGCATTGAACCTGACTCTGAGCAGACCTTACTATTTGCTTCAGATTGTTATGAGTTGATTTTTTTCCAATTGCGCTGAGGGACTGGAATTGACAAGGAATGACAGAGAAGCACGTAAGAAAGTGTAAAGGAATGCCTTTATCCCATCCTTTGTTCAGTGTGTATGCTTTTCTAAAACTCTTCCTGTATATTCCCTCAATATGCAAAAATCTTACCAGTAATAACTTTGCCCTAGTTTCAACACATGGATCTAAACTCAGTCTAGTTGTATCCTAATCTCAGCGCATCTAACCTGGTTTGAATGTGCCCATAATATTTTTGCACTGCTATAACTGATTGCTTCTGAATACATTAGAAACATTTTCTGCATACAAAAAATAAGAACTTGTGGCTTTTTTGAAATGACGTGCAGAGACCTCTCCGTCCCCTGTGAGAGGATTATCTGAGTTGCCGTGTAGGCATGCTGTGGGTACAGGGCCAGCTGAGGTACTGCAGAGCCTGTTAGTGAAGGTGCAGGGCTACATGTGCATGTTGCTGTGCTTCCAAAGCCAGCTTTATTCTGAAGGTAATATTAACTGTTTGCTTCGTACACTAAGTTAATAAGACTGCTTGAAGGCAGGGGTAGACCAGGTGTGCCTGTTGTCCTCTGCCCTCCTGGTTCCAGGTGGCCAGTGCAGATACTTCCAAGTGGCTCTGTGAAGATCTCAAAGCCAGCAATATCTGCCAGACTGGAGACAGTTTCATGCAAAGCCTCTCTGATTTGTCTGCACTGTCCTCTGTGCGGCTCCGGAGGCCAAGAGCACTGCAGGGGCTTGGCCTCTGCATGCTCATGGCTGGGAGCTGCAGCTAGGCTGGTAAGCCTGCCTGGTATCCAGGGGTTCACCTTGCTGAAACACCCCCCGAATCTGTGCAGGGCCTAGCCTGGCTCCGACTTACCCCTTCTGGCCGCACAAACCTGACCAGGCCCTGACACGCGTTACCCAGAATATCCAAGCTCTGTTTTCCTCCATTACCCTGAGTGACAGTGAGTGGACTGTACAGGTGTTGGACTTAGGCTGTGTCCTGTGGTTCTTCTGACTTTTGTCTCTGCACAGAGATATGTATAGTAATGTTCGACAAACGATATTAACTGCTAGTATTCTTCAAGAAGTCTTGATGTTGTCTTAGTTATTTTGATAGGGTGATGGGCAAGTCAAGGTCCATTAGCCATTAAGAGTGGCATCATACCTAAGTGGAAGAAGCTTTATTATTATTTATTGTTGTTGTTACTATTCAATTGGATGTAGCCCTTGAACATGAAAGAATACATTGTTTGTTCATGACACAGGTTATCTGAAAGTCTCCTGTACTATAACGGGGAAGGGGAGAAAAGATCCTTGTTTTGATTGGAAAATGCCTGTTCTTTCCAGCTATCCAGGTGTTAACATTGTTTTATCTTTTGCTTCAGTGTGCCTCCTCCATCAGCTTCAAGTAAGATTTTCAAATTTGTCATAAAAGCAACAGTTTTTGGACTGATGGGATATGGCTGCTACCGAATAGGTCAAAGGACAGTTCAGTTTATTCTCTCGATGCCAGCAGCACAGAGCTATCTTCAGAAGCTGACAGAAATAAGATCTCAGCATTGAACATCGAGTGGAGGTACTATGTGAGGAAGGTGGCTGAAAAAGGGTGATAGAGGCAACAAACGTGAGCTGGACTGAAAGAAGAGGGAGATGAGGATTCTAGTCAGAGATGATTGATGCTGAGCAACGCTGAATCGCTGTATAATAAAATATTTGATACTAAAGTTACACCAGCTATGATCTAATGAATAGGTTTGATTCCTGGTAAGTGTGTTGCATGAAACCACATGATTCCAGATTGAGGTAAAAGAAATATGTACGCAAATGTATATATTATATATATATGCATACTGTATATATAATATATATTACTCGTGATGTAGTACAGACAGCTTAAGGGGTGTATGTTCATGACTTCTTTTCCAGAGGAACAGAACTACACAAAGTAACCTAATTGGCTGCATCTGCTCCAAAGAATCTTGAGTGATTCTTTGCTTTTTTTTCCTTAGGTATAGTAATACCTAGTGGTTGTTTCTGGTGCCAGACACTTTTACACATAGTTTAGAAGGACATCTTCTCAATGTGCGTTTTATACTTAAAATATTTAGGCTTTTTTTAAACTTAAGAGCTTTCCAAAAATTTCAGAATTGTACAGGCTGTCATACGTACACTGCTCAAATTTTTTACAAGCCTTACTGAAGAACAGGAACGTTGCCTTTAGATTGCGTTCCTTGTTACGACCAACAGTTGAATTGTCTTTCTCCTGCATAGAGAAGGTATAGCCACACCATAAGAATGCAATGTGGTTTGTGTCAGATGTTTACAGGACACTGTGTTCCTTTAGATTAGCTTATTTAAACTGTATTATTTAGCCAAATCCTGCTGGATTCAGTATTGTAAATTTAAGAGACTAGAACTACTGTACAATTTACTTTTGTTCCTCAGACCTTTCGTTATTGGGACAAGAAGTCTGGAATCGCTAGTACCTGCCCCTCACTTTTGATACATGAAAATATTTTATTTATCAATGTAATTTCTCAGTGGATGAATATTTTAATCTATTTAATAGAAAAGCAGTGTTCAATTTAGTTTTTCAAATTAGTTGTAGCATTTTATTTGGATTACCCACTATTTATACATAGAATTATGGGTACTTCAAACTACTGTGATTTTCTTTCTTAATTATCCAGGACAGCCATCCATCATCGGTTTTGGTTTTTTGGGGGGTTTTTTGTGTGGGTTTTTTTTTTTAATCCCAGGTTCATATTTCATAGGAATTTTTTTGGTACCCTTTATACAGGATTGTCAATGATTGTAAAGTGCCCTCTGCAATCAGCTAGTCCCAGTTCAACAAAACAAATAACTGTAATTGTCATATCAAAGTTTTATTTAACCTGATGTATTTGAATGGAAGACTCCATTTGCTCCTCAGGCTCATATACAGTTGCTCGTGCTTAAAGTGAAGTTTTTATCTGTATTAACTTCTTTTGGGAATGAAAGATAGGAACCAGTGTGTGAGGCAGGAGGAGGAAAAGGTGATGATGTGTTTTGTGGTTTTGTTGTTTTCAGTTGGTTCAATAAAATCAACAAACTGCTTTTAGTAGACTGTATTTCCAAAGCCTTGTGTTGGAAATCGCCCCATATGGTCTATTGTTTGCTGAAAGTATGTACATGGATCTTCTGTGCAGTGTTGTCTTTTTCAGGCTTTTTTAATTAAGGGTCTAATGCTCTTCTCTGTGATGGCATTGACTTTGCTGGGAGCTGGTCTGTCCATGCAACCTGATGCTTTTCTGCCTTGCACTTTGAAAGTTTTATGAGTCCCAGTGCAGCAAATCATTTAAGTGCATGTTTATCTTTAGACCTATTAAATCTAACCCAGTCCTGCAGAGCTCTTTAAGATGATGCTAGGTGCTTTTCTGGGTCTGGGCCTTACAGTTGTGCAGGGAATAAACTTTAGCAAATAAGAATGGCAGTGATTCACACTTCTTGGACACAAAGTGTAAATGATAATATAGAATACAGTGGAGGCAGGTCCTTTTTATTTTCCACCTATCAGTGCTTAAGAAACCACCAGCCATCTCTAGCAAGAGGAAAAGCAGCATTTGTAAACAATTTATAGAAGACTAGAGTGACTGCCTGAATTTTGATTCCTGATTGTTTTTTTTTAAAATGTTTAATGTATTGTTTACAATTAAGCAGTCCTATTTGAATAATTCTATTACATTTCATGTACATTTTTAAAAGATGAAAGCAAAAGCTTAAGCTCATTCTCCTGGCTTTACTGACCTACCAAAATACTGTTCTGTTGGTTGGTTTTTTAAGAATTTTTAGCTGGTAGAATTCAATATATTGATGTTTTGCTTTAAGTTATCTACATATTTCTGAGGTATCTGCAGATCTAAAAGCTCTGTAGATCTTTGATATCTGTGCTCAGGTAACTTTACACAAAGGAAAACAAATCTAAGGTAAATTTTAGATATGAGCCTTAAACTTGGGTGGGACTAATGCTAAATGATTGTCATGGAGCATTCTTGCAGACTTAATGTTTTATGCTTTTTAGCCAGAAGTGATTACCAAGTAAGTTGTCCGTTCATTATTCAGTTCTTCTCTCCAGTTAATACCTTAAGTCTATTGTTTCACTCTTTTTTTACAAAGCATATCAGCAGATTCTTCAAGGAGCCTATTTGTGGACGGAGAATTTGCAATTTATCTTCCCACTGTTGCAAACTGGCAGATCATAGGCATGCACTGTTTACTCAGTGGCACTGGAAAGCCTGATGAATTTGCAGAACTAACAATCCTATGAATCCATACACGAATGCTCAATGTTGTATATTCAATGTGTTGTACTGTTTATGTAACATAATCAGTGTTTTACGTCCATTCTTTTCTGTTCTAGTCAGTCCTTTCAGTGTTAACAGCATCCTGTAAAATTTAAATATATGTTGAATTGTCCCAGCCCCGCCTCAACAATATGAAGCCATATTGTATTTTTTTTGGTGACATGTACATTTGTTTTATGCATTTGTACATGTGATGTAAATTTGAAGTATTTTTAACAATGTGTGCCTTTACTCTGAAGTGATTTAAAGTAAACAGCAGTATGTTCTATGATATAAAAAATAAAATATTTTAACCACCATTTCTGTTGAAAGCATTTATTTTCCATATTAATCAGGATTTTTACTGAGAACAAACACCAGTTAACTGGATACATGATAATTTCACCATCTAACACATTTTTCTGAACAAGAATGTCAGTTGGAGTAAGTACCTCCCACTGAGGGGCATCTGCATGTAATGCTGAAGTAGGGAAACTAGTTTCTCTACCTACCATATGTAATCGGTTAAGAGAGGGAAGGACGAGTTTCCCTGCCCTACTGAACATGCAGTGAGACTGGCTTCTCAGTGTGAGTACCTAAATTCAGAGTCCAGAGTTAGGTGTGGTGAGTTGACTTTTTTGTGGTGGTGTTGCTTTTCTTTTAATGTCTCCCCAGTGCTTAGTCGTGCAAGGAGCTGATGGCCTTAGTCCCAGTCCAGCAAAGAGCTCAAACACTGGCCTAACATCAGGCACAGTCACTTGCGCTTAAAGTGCTGTCCTCTGCGTGGGAATTAATGACCCGTTAAGTGGAAAAGAAGTTGAATTAGTGGCAAAAAGAGTTTAATCTTTCAAATTGAGCCAGGTAAATCAATATGACCATTACTTTAAAAAAGAAAAAGCTATTAATAAAAAGACCGTATTCATACCGAAAGTAAGTATATATGATAAGCTGTATTCCATACAGATAATGTACCAGCTGAGTAGTCTGCTGATTGTACACTTTGTCAATCAGTGGTCCATACTTTTTGATTGTACATGTGTGAAGCAAAGTGCAGTCCTGTTTTCCTTGATCGGGCAAAGCTCGCTTCGGATGTGCTTGGAACTGTGTCTGCAAAGAAGTGCTGGGTAAGCCACTTAGGTGGAAGAAAAAAATTTTAAATACTTTACTCAAATAGTGTCCCTGGGACTGGCAGATGATGTGCTGCACAGCACATGAGCTATCCAGCACTGCTCAGTCAGGCAGCCTCAGTTTGCACAGCCGCACACATGGGAGGCAGCTGCCTGCTTTCGGACTGTGGTGTTCACCAGCGTTACGTGCATACTGCTGGCCTAGGTCATGTTTATGATGTGTCTTCTCTATACCGAATACTGACCAAATTAAAAAACTGATTTTTGAGGTGGATTAATATTGCCCAGGTTTCCACCAGAAGATATTTTTCTCTGTGTTGTAAAACGTCCAAAAGGCACTGAGAAGTACATCCAGTTATCTCAAAGTGCCAGGCAGTAGTGGGAACTACACATGGAAAAGAAAACAATGCACTGTCACTTGTGTAACTCATGTATGTATTTTCCTGTTTCTTTCTGAAACTAAATAAACTTTACTTTTAGACTTGAGTGTTTTGAGACTGATTTTATTGCAAGATTTAGGGGTTTTTAAGTATTTGCAGGAAAAGTGCCACTTTTCTGGCTCTGACTGATGGACGGACTTCAGTGTGGTGCTGCGCCCTTTCACTTGGCTGTGGAACTGTGTGTGGAAGACATCAACCACAGGACACAAGTAGCTCCAAAGATACAAATCGGCCTACTGATCATTCAGGTGAAAAAATGCAACCTCTGTGTGTATCCCCACAGCAGCAGGTCTTTTGTGTCTGTCTGCATGTGAAGGGGGATGGGGAATATCTGAAGCAGCTGTCTTGTTCAGCAGGTCCTAGCTGAAGAGGCTGGTGGGGGGGTTCTGTAATTATCCCCTCCCTTGTTGCTTGCCTTCCACCTGCTGCAGTCTTACCAATGGGGAGCAAATGAAGCTTTCTGTACTCCAGGGAGGCGACAGCAGCAAAGATGGGGCTAGCCTTATCCTCACTCCCAGTAGGGAAAAAGGTGGCAACTGGGAGGTGTGTGCCCTTTCCCATCGCAAGACCTTGCCCTTGGGTCCTGCTGCCTGGCTCTGGCTCCTCTCGGGTAGCTCTGTGCTGAGGGCGGCTGTGGTGCAATGTGAGGAAATGCTCGCTTTTTCTTGTTTGATGTTTTGTCTGTTGGTTCATTTAGTACTGTTCAGGGAAGCTCTAGTGGTGTTGGTTTGAAGGGAGAAAAGATGCACACTACCACTTTCACTCTTGCCTCATCCAAGATACTTGGTGCTGATGCATCAAGACTGTTGTGTGAGGGAAAGTGGAATCAGACTTAATCAGACTTCAAAAAAAAAAAAGCTCTGTTACACACTTCTTTCAGTTTCAGTAGGTAGTGTCTCCTCCAGCTAAGTGACATTCTTTCAGTGGTAAAATGTCCCTGCTTTTGGCTACAGAGGTGATTCACAAAGTGGGCAAAGTAATTAAGAGTGATGTTTTGATTAAAGCGTGGTGGTTATTAATGCACTGTGTCTCTGCAGCAACTGAACTGCACACCTGCCCTTTTCAGGGCCAGCAGGAGTATTTGTACAGTCCCTGGAGCTGTGTGCGGCCAAGGCTGGCAGGACTGCTCAGTGCTTTACCTTCGAGCCAGTGCAGCAGGTTTCAGGCATGCACCGCCCGCCAGCGAGCATCTTCGCTCCACCTCCCTCCCTGCTTCCATCCCCGTGTTGTCTCTTGCCTCATGATTACAAGTTCTTTGGAGCGGAGTTTTATTTTGCCTTCTGCTTTAGCTGGAAAATACGAGTAATAGTAACCATTTAGTGCCATCTACCGACTGCAGATAGTTTACCTGGTATGTCTGTTTTCAAGTGCAGGTGTCTACCAGACCCTAAGGCTATTCTTCAGAGAAGAAGGTAAGTGCATACCTTGGAGAGGTTTGGTTTTGACTCACCGATGTGGTACCTGGTATTAACTGAAGCAACACAAAACAGGAGCATCCTGAATAATTACTGACTTGTAGTGCATGCCCATTTCTTTTTCTTCTTGTGATTGTATTGATGCTTGAGAGGCAGATTCTTGATGAATCAGCAATAATGTATTAACCTTTACTTAAAATTAAATATCTGCCAAAAAGCATGATTATGTTGCTTCTAGGGTACTTTGGTTTTTTTTTTTTAATTTGGTGCTAAAGAAGAACATCCTTATTACACCTTAATTTTACTCCTTTTTTAAGAATCATGGTTTTAAAACAATTGAAATTAGTGTGATTGCTTCATTTGTAACATTTCAGGGATAGACTTAATTTGCCCATCATGTAAGACCCAACCTCAGCAGACCTTTACTCTCATTCTTCTAAAAGTTTAACATATTTTTGCTTGTTGTGATGAGGGACTGCTGCTCTTCTAAGGCAGCTGGAGACTCTGTGGGCTTCTCACCCAAAACCACATCTACTGTGAACACCCTGGCAGGCTCTTGGTGCCGCTCTTTAACGTGGGGCAGAGTGGGAGGACTTGGGGAACCCGCAGTAACCTTGATGGTTCATCGCAGTTACCAGCAGTTTCTGCCTGGCCACTACACACCTGGGTTTCTGACTGTGCACAGGCAGGCCAGTAACAGCGTTCCTGGGCACGTGGCACGCAGACCTTGTCCTGCGCACGCTCTCGGGGATGCCCAGGCCTGTTGGAGGAAGGCTCGTGGCAGGCAGTGCTCCCACGGTGCAGACCACCGCTCTGTGACTGTGCCGGGGTGTGGCTCCCCTCTTCAGACCAGTTTCCCCAAGACATAACTGAGGCACACTGTTTATTGACTGGTGAACGTGCTATGAGGAAACTAGCAAAACAGAAAAATTATCAATAAGCTAAGTACCATACCATTGATCAAGTTACATATTTATGCAAACTGTAAGGCACAGCTATGAAGTTACCAGCTCTCGGCCTCAGATCTAATGAGTCTCGCACACGGCCAGCCCTCAATGGCTGTTTTGTAAGTCCCAAGGTGCAGGTTCATCCCCCCCATGCCATGACATGGTCAGAGACCTGACGGAGTGAGTCCAGCAGGTTGTCCCAGGCAACGCCTTCCAGCCTCCCAGGGCTTGAGTCTGCAGGTCAGTGTTGCTACCGGCTGTAGGCATCCACACTCCTACCATCAGCAGGAGCCCTCTGGTCTTCTTTGGTAGACTTTATAATTTCATCCTTCATTTTTCGGCACCAGGGCCCACCTCCTCCACCCAAATCCCTCCCAAATAAACAACCTGCCCGTGATTACTCCCTTCCCATTGCTCCCGGTTTTGCTACAGCCATACTTAACTGTGGTATTTCTGATGCCATTACTCAGGCAGTTGCAGCCTTACGTGGTGTACTGGCAGGGATACCCACTGCAGGCAGCCTGGTTCCCCACGACTCCCCCATGGTTGTCCCGTTGGGTTCAGTTTACCTCCTGCAATAGACACAACTATCCCATGTTAGCCTTGATCCCTGTGTGAGCTCTGACCAAGTGCTAACAGGACCTTATCTGGCAGTTTACATACCGGAGAGCAATAGCAGAGGCACTTGTTTGCCACCCTTCTGCCAGCACTGCTGGGGCCTCAGCTCTGTGGGGCTGCATGCTCCAGCGGGACCTCTTGCTCACAAACCACCCCCTGGTCTGCCTGACCTCCTCCGAGGACATTCAGACCACTCTGGGTGCTTGTAAGCTCAATCCCTTCCGGCTGGAAGCCACCACAACTGTTAGCAACACACATAAGGTGTTCAACTGGGCACATGAGCACACTCTTTCCTTTTGAAACAAGCAAACCATATATAGAAGAATAAAGAACAACATGACTTCTATCATAACTAATAACAAGTACAGGATTAAGTGAATTAAGTGCTGCATAGCAGTAGCTTTTTGAAATCAACCCATGATATGTCATACCAATGATGTACAGTTCACAATTTCAGTCTCCAGTCCTGACAGTTCCTTACTCGCCAAGGTGGTCCTCAGGCTTGCAACTGGTTGTCTTCTCTCCGATTTCTCAGCTCCCTTCTGTATGCTGTCATGTTGTCTGCACACCTCATCCCAGTGAGGCCTCTCAGCACCCAGACAGATGTCATTGGACCCTCGGTCTGGAACAAAATCCTGCTTTTGAGAACAGGCAAATGAATGTACACCGCCAACAGATGCAATGCCACATCTTTGGTCTTCTCCTGGAGCTACAGAGGTCATGTTATCCTCCCACTCTCCCATTACAGGTGAGGTGATGGCATACACAGCCTGTACTGTTACCAAACACCACTGGCATTCCCATGCTGACTTGCTCCACTGATGTGTGACAACATCCTCCTGTGGTCCACCACTGATTGTACACAACTAGTACATACATTTAATTTAGTTGTCCATTTGCAACAGCGGTTGGTGAAACTTCCCTTGTAATACGGGATCTCTTTGTTGTACTATCCATGAGAACAGAGCTAATCCATCTGACAAAGCTGTTTTAATAGCTAACAATTGAGTTTGAGTACAATAGATAGAGATAAAATTGAATTTAATCCTTATAGTCTGTTGTTTGGTTTTTTTTTTTTAATTTGGCTGTTGCTTTTACCACGTGGCATATTTGGTTATCCTAGGTAGTTATCATTGCTGTTGCATCAAACAACAGTCTGAAATTTGTTACCCGTTTACCTTGTATATGATTCAAAATTGGTGCCATTTTCACAGAATGAATAACAGAATGGTTGAGGTTGGAAAGGACCTCTTGAGATCACCTGGTCTAACCCCCTGCTCAAGCAGGGTCACCTAGAGCCGGTTGCCCAGGACTGTCTCTGGACAGCTTTTGAGTATCTCCAAGAATGGAGCATCCCCATATGTTGGCACACAGGGGGTCACACTCTGGATGTATTCTAGAATAGTTCATGCCTCACATATCAATTCCCCATCTCTTTCCCCATCTTATAGGATTAATATGGATACTGTCCTACAGGGTTTGTGGATACCTGTGGATGGTGTGATTTTAGTTTTGGATACGCACAGTGGCCAAAACTAAATCTGCACCATCTGAACAATTAAGAGCATATCAGGTGATAGAACTGCATCCCCCTATTATTACACTGGTTGCAAAGGTACCATTTGTATCCCGTGCAACTTCTGTGGCTGACCCATGTTGGGATCCAAGCTGAGTATCTATTTTATTAGTTCCATTTTTTTGTCCAGTCCATGCCCTCTTACAGATGAGGTCAGTTAATTCTGAAAGGACTATTAACAAATGCTTATTACTGGGAAGCCAGACATCTGAAGTCACCCCCATTGTCTCCAGGTCTCATATTAAAATTCCTTTGACATCTTTCCTGAAGGAAATAAAATTATTAACAGAAGTGGTGACATTCCACATCCAAACTATCACTGTTATACCTAGAAGCCAGCAGAACACACTGAACAGGGCCTGCAATGCTTTAACAATATTCCTGATGCTGTCTTAACACAACAATGAGCACCTTGAAGAAGATGGTTCTTGTTGAGGCTCTCTGTGGTCCACACCTATGATCGATCCACAGCTACATTTGATCCTGAAAACCAATCTTACTTACACATTAGTTAGAAACATTCTCTTTGATTTCCTGGCCGTGGGCCCCATCTACCCACGAACCCCCCTGTCCTGGTTTCGGCTGGGTTAGGGGTTAAATTCAGCATGTTATCAACATTTTTTTCATACTAAATCCAAAACACAGCACTAGGAAGAAATTTAACCCTATCCCAGCCGAAACCAGGACACCCCCACTTCTTTGTTTCCAGTTAGTTCTGTGTTTCCCAACCCATGAGTCACAATCACCCCTAAATTTTCTCTGGGCCTTCCCCTTCGTACCTGGGTGTGGACAGGACACATTTCCCAGTGGGGGTTGATTTTCATGTTGCTTTTTATTGGTATGCTTCTCCTGAGCTGTGTGACTCTGGAGAGCGGCACGGTCCCGTGCTCTCTGCTGACTGAACCTTGCTCCAGGATCAAATCGGTGTTGGGGGCACATGGCTGCTCACTGGCATCGCCACAGAGAATGTCTGTCTGTAGGGCAGGGCCACAGACCAGCCCATAAGGGCTGCAGCGGTACCTGGAGAGCTCTTTGTTCCCACAGCCCAGCATACAAATAGAAATGCTTCGTCCCAGCTCAGTTCTCTTTCTTTGACAATTAACTTCCATCTCACCTTGATGGACCTATTAGCTCTCTCCACTACCCTGGAGGACTATGGATGGTAGAAAAATGTGAGTTAACTGATGCACCCCCTACCCCTTCTAGGAACTTCTGGAGTGGTGCATCTATCAGATGGTTTCCTTTATCTGAATCGGTTAAGATTGGAAGACCACATCCATTCAATACTTCTCATAGACACCAAACCATGGTGTTAGCAGTAGCCTCACATGCTGCCATTGCCTCTACCCATCTTGTTGTTCTGTCAATGGAAACAAATACAAATCGATACAAAGCCTCCTTTGACCTCTTGAAGGGGCCCACATAATCAGTTTGCCACTGCTCAAGTGGTGCCCGCTCCCAAGAGTCAAAGGCATAACCCAATGTGGATTTACAATTTATCGCAAGAGGTTTCCACCATCCACACACTCCATACCCCTGCCTTTCCACAGAAATCATAAAAACAGGGATTTTTAAATCCCAAACCATTAAGCCTTCGTTGCACCCCCTGAGCTTCCTCACCACCTTTCAGTGCTTCAGCACCATATGGGTACTGGGATGGGAAGAGGGGCTCTCTGGCTGGAACCACCTCACACTCTTCATTTACTACTCCCGCTTCAGTTTTACTTTTAGACCGGCTCTTCACTGACTTGGGGACTCCTGTGATCGCTTCATTATCTGAGGCAGCAGCACAATACAGTTTTCCCTTGGACAGATCTACCTTGAACTGAGACAGGAAATTAATTCCTAAAATGTTTGCCCCCGCTTTTACCAATTTTACTAATTTTTAGAATTATCCACCCATCCAGTTTATCTTCCCCTACCCACAACTGGGCTTCTACTTCTTTTCCCCTCCCTTTTTCCCCTTCCCACTCCCAATATCTGGATGGATTTAGCCAGGAGTGGAGGACCCTGATAATCTAACAACATTGTCTCTGATCCCATAGCCATTAAGAAAGTAACTTCCCACCCCCACTTCTACAGACATTGTACCTCCGTGCAGCCCCTTCCCCCTGCACACTAGGTCAGTGGGGTGGAGATTAATCCCACTGACACCAGGGGTTGGGACTTCTAATCTTTAAGGTCCCCTAAGGGTGGGTATAGCTTTCTCTTTGGGATAGGGGGAGGAGCTGATGGATTCATCTGCTTCAGTTTTTCCCAAATCTCCTCTTGCTTCATCCCCTTTTCCTGAAGGATTTTTTTCATTTTGGCAAGTAAAACGCCTGTGGGCTGGCTATCTAGCTCTCCTTCATTCACCCCCTGGTTTATTAAATATCTCCAAATTGTCCCTCTAGGAATGTATTTCCTCCCCTTTGCCCCTGTCCCATCCTTCTTCACCATCCCTTTCCCCTCGGCTCCCATCAGGGTCCCCATGTTCTCCAAGGTAGCCATGCATTCACCGAGGGGGCGGCCGATTAAAGTAGACCCCAGGCTGATGAAAAACCCCTTGTGCAGCTCGGGAGCACGGCAGGCCAGCACCCCCACGTCCCCCTGCTCCACATTCACCCCAAAGATGTCAAAGTCAGGGGTCACCGGTTTCTCCCTTTGCTTTAATGCCCGGAGTAAGACATTCCCACACACGTAGGCTGACGCCTCCTGGACATCTCTCCAAGGCGCCCCCTCCATGTTATCTTTGAGAGGCTCATACTCTCCCAAATTTCTGATCACCAGCCTTAAGATCTCCCCCCCCAGTGTCTCATCGGCAGGCAGGGCCCTGATAATTGCCCCTACCTTGGGCCACGGCAGCCCGATGGCGGTCACCACCCGCTTCGCCGCCTCGTGCGTGAAGGGAGCGCACTGCTCCAAGGTCCAAATTCGGTTTACCCACATGGGCCATCCCTCCTTCTGTTTCCTCCAAACCTTCTCTTTCCCGGACCTATCCCCCACTCCCTGGCCTCTGCCTCCCTCCGTCGGCTTTACTTTCCTAGGGCACGTGGCACCCACCCCCGGCACCAACGACTCTTCCTGCGCCTCCAAACTCCAGCCGTGCCCATCCCACACCTCCGGGTCCCAGTCTGCCTTACTGAGAGCTGCCACCTTCCTCCGATCCAAGCCCTTCCCCAGCGACAGCAGGGTGCCCAAGCACTGCACTTTCCGCCTCAGCCGGCCATTCTCAGCGGCCTCAGCCCTCAGCTCTTCCCTCAGCTTGCGCAGCTGCTCGGCCTGCTCGCTCAGCAGCGAGCTATCGCACCGCAGCGCCAGGATTTCGTTGCGAGCCACCTGCAGATTGTTCTGCAGGTTCTGGATACACTGCTCCTTCTCCTCCACCGCCGCCTGCAAGACCTGGGCCAGATCGAACAACAGCCACTGCAGGGCCGAGCACTTCTTCTCCCCCTTGGGATGGTAGAGGGACACGTAGTTCAGCCAGTGCCTTTCCGCAGCTTTCAGGGTGGGGTCCTGCCCGACGACCTTATAGTCCCACGGGTCTCCCCCGTGCTCCAGCATGGCCTGCACCAGCAGACCCCGCTCCTCCTGCCGCAGGGAGCTTTCCGGCTCCTCCTTCTCCTTTGACTTCCCTCCCCTCGTTAGCCAGGACATCCTAACGCCAGCCAGCCCCGGCGAGCGCCGAGCCGGGACAGCCTCGGGCGAGCCGCCTGCCGCCCCCCCGGGGCACTGCCTCTTCAGGCCCGGCGCCCGAGGCGCAGCTGAGGCAAACGGACCGCCCGCTGACTGGCGGACGCGACGCCAGGGCACCGGCGAAGCGGCAGCGCACTCCCCGCTCCCGCCGCGGCCCTNGGCGCGCTGCGCTTCGACAACCTGGCGCTGCGCTCGCTGCCGGTGGACGCCTCGGAGGACGGCGGGCCGCGGGCCGTGCCCGGCGCCTGCTTCTCCCGGGTGCGGCCCAGCCCGCTGCAGAACCCGCGGCTGGTGGCCATGTCGCTGCCGGCGCTGGCGCTGCTGGGGCTGGAGGCGCCCGCGGCCGATCGGGAGGCGGCGGAGGCCGAGGCGGCGCAGTACTTCAGCGGGAACCGGCTGCTGGCGGGCTCGGAGCCGGCGGCGCACTGCTACTGCGGCCACCAGTTCGGCAGCTTCGCGGGGCAGCTGGGCGACGGCGCCGCCATGTACCTGGGCGAGGTGCTGGGCTCGCGGGGCGAGCGCTGGGAGATCCAGCTCAAGGGCGCCGGCCTCACCCCCTTCTCCCGGTAAGGCCCCGCGGGGCGGCCCGGCCCGGCCGGGCCCGGGGGGAGCGGGGCGGCGGGGAGGGACGGAATAGCCCGGTGAAGCTCGATTTTGGAGGAGCAGCGCCCCGGTGCCTCCGCGCGAAGCCCCCCCCTGCGTGGCGAGCTCGCTGTGCGGGGCAGACCGGGGCCGGGCTTCCCTGCCTGCTAGTTGCATTAGCGAGATGCTTTTCCAGCTGGTTTTGTGCTGAGGATCGTTCCCCGGGGCAAAGGTCGTCCCTTAAGCCCTCGTGGTTTTTTTTTTTATCGTCGCTGCAGCAAGTGTGATACTTAAATGCCAAACCGGAACGTGGCAAAATTTTCCTCTGGAAAGTAAGACTAATTGCACCTCTTTCAGGTGGTGGGTTACTTCTGTCCCTGGTTATCCTCCTCTGGGGTTTTTCCCCTTTTAGGAGGATGCAGACCGTGTTGAAAGTGGGGACAGCAGTGTGTAATAGCCACTTGACNCGGCTCCAGCCGGCTGCCCCTCGCGATGCCTCCGGGCGGGCAGAGCCCACCGCGCCGCGGGGACAGCTTTTATACCGCACACCCCGGCCCCCCCGCCGTGCGCCGCCATCCCGCCTGCCCCCGCCGCCCGGCTCCCGCCCAGGCCCCGGCTGCAGCCGGCTTCGCTGCGTCCCCGCCCCTCGCCGGGTAGTGGGCGGGGCTCTCCGGCGCCGCTGCCCCGCCCCGCAGGCAGGCGGATGGCCGCGGCGCTGCGCAGCGGTCGCCGCTTCTNATAGCCCGGTGAAGCTCGATTTTGGAGGAGCAGCGCCCCGGTGCCTCCGCGCGAAGCCCCCCCCTGCGTGGCGAGCTCGCTGTGCGGGGCAGACCGGGGCCGGGGCCGGGCTTCCCTGCCAGCTAGTTGCATTAGCGAGATGCTTTTCCAGCTGGTTTTGTGCTGAGGATCGTTCCCCGGGGCAAAGGTCGTCCCTTAAGCCCTCGTGGTTTTTTTTTTTATCGTCGCTGCAGCAAGTGTGATACTTAAATGCCAAACCGGAACGTGGCAAAATTTTCCTCTGGAAAGTAAGACTAATTGCACCTCTTTCAGGTGGTGGGTTACTTCTGTCCCTGGTTATCCTCCTCTGGGGTTTTTCCCCTTTTAGGAGGATGCAGACCGTGTTGAAAGTGGGGACAGCAGTGTGTAATAGCCACTTGACTACCTGCTGCCATATTGTCCTCTGGTCCACGCAAGTGGTATTTAAAATGTGGGTGTTTGGTTTGTGCCACTGGTCCTTCTGCCTGCTGCCAGCAGTCCCCTTCCTCCGTCATTCCCGGCTGTGGGAGAGAATGGTGGAAGAGCCCCCAAAAGGGCATATTGACCAAATCCCTGCAAGGGATGGAGATCTTCGTTAGTCAGTTTAGCCTGCACGCTTTAAATCTTTCAGGTCATTTTTCCCACTCGCATTTCCTATATGTTCTGTTCCAGCTGTGCACAGGCAGGGTAACACCTTAGTTTCATACATGTGGTGCTCTGAAGGCTGCCTTCAGGGCTGTGAAGGTTAAGGAAATCACAGTGAAAACCCCAGATATGGTGGTAGAGTTGTAGGCCTGCCCTGGGCAGCTCTCCCATTCACCTGTGGCTTCTGACGTGCTGGGAGTGTGGGCTGAAAACCACTCGCCCTTGTTCCATTTACTTGATATCTATTAAATAAGCTAATTTGCTATTTGCTGTCTGTTCAGGTTTTTTTAATGCAACTGCCATGCGTGCCTGTATTTAACAGCCCATTTCTAGATTACTTACCCAGAAAGATTCAAAATAATAATATTTTTCAAGAGGCATAACGGTAGCCATTTTATTAAGAGGAAACCAGTGACGACTTATATAACAAAATAGCTATACTTGTCCAAAATTTTTTAATTTTTTTGAAGACTCTATTGTGTCAGTAAAAACAATGGAGTTAATGATTAGAAGTGATACGTGCAACTGGAGGGTTTGTTTTCTTCTGTTACGTGTGCTCTTCATTGCAAGTGTGTTGTGTCCCTCTAACCAAGCTTTAACAGAAGTTTGAAGGTGTAGCTTTTTTTCTCAGATCTGCCGCTACTTTGTTGTGTGACTGTGGACAGAGCACATCACTTTGAGGCTTTTGTTTCTCCACTGCTAAGGGGGAGACAGGAATTCCTGCCTTTATAGCCTGAAAACTGTCCATGTTTTCTTGTTGCAGACAAGCTGATGGTCGGAAAGTCCTGCGGTCGAGCATACGGGAGTTCCTGTGCAGCGAGGCTATGTTTCACCTGGGAATACCAACAACAAGGGCTGGAACGTGTGTGACATCTGACTCGAAAGTCGTCCGTGACATATTTTATGATGGGAATCCAAAAAATGAAAGGTGTACAGTTGTTCTGAGAATAGCTTCTACATTTATAAGGTAGAAGCCTATTTTGTTGGGGTTTTTTATTCTTTTAAAACCAAGCACAGCAGTCTTTTAAATACCATTACAATACCATTTTACGTGTGTTTCCATAACCGCACCATTTGTGTGTTTCTTGTTCTGAAGACTTGGAACTCTTTTGCCGGGCTGTAGGAAGTCACTCTTCTTGTCCAGTGGATGGGATGGTGTCTTTGCACACGGACAGCTAAATACTAAAGATGCTAGCCTGGTAGAAAGAACTAAGTTCTGCAGACCTCAGAAGAAATTTTTTATGTTTATGCCTGCACAGAATACATGCTTTTTTTGATGTTGGTATTAGTGGTGGATTATAGCTCTACCCTTAATGACAAAGCTGTTCTGATGTAGTACTGTCAAAGTTTGGGTGTACTTTCCCTGCCTGAGAAGTGTATGGAGTTCCTGCTCTGACACAAAACATTAGGAGTTTCAGGAAGTTGCATTCCTTCTTGTAAGGTAACAGAATATTAGAGGAAGGCAAGGCATAAGGAATATGTGCATGTATCTGTATGTATATATATGTGTGTATTCCCGTGTGCATATATATATATATATGTATGGAAAAATCTATCTTACATGCTTGATGTACAGTCTAATATTTTAAATAAGTCCTATTCCTGTATATTTACTCAGGATAAGAATTTTTCTGTGGAAGTTGTACGACGCTTTAAAGAGCTGATCTTCAGTACTGGCTAGGGTCTTGATCTGTCAGTTTAGTAACACGTGGATGTACGCGCTTCCTTGTGTTGAGTCACTGAGCCTCACTAGGTTCAGTGTGGGGATCTTACGGGTCTTTTCTCTCAGTCACTGGCGTTAAACTCAAGAGATGATGTGGTGTTATTGCAACAAAAGTAAATATTGTTACTGCATGTAATATCAAATTAAGTTAATAGTATCAGATAATACTGAAACATGTTTTTATTATTTTAAAACAGATTTGGTTCTTTCGAAATTTTTAAACCTACTGATGAATACACAGGACGCAAGGGTCCCAGTGTTAACCGAAACGATATTCGAATACAGATGCTTGATTATGTGATCAGCACTTTCTATCCAGAAATCCAGGAGGCTTATTCAGACAACAGTATTCAGAGGAATGCTGCTTTCTTCAAAGAGGTAAGAAAGATCAGATTCTCTTCATAAATCCATAGCGGTCATCTTTGTATCATCAGATTGCCTGAACTGTTCTTTTTTTGAAGAAAACACTCTTAATAGAACTGCTTATCGATGAAAACAATGTTGATACTGATCAAACCAATGAAAGCGGTTTAACCTTTTTAATAGTAAATCATGATTTCTGTGTTCTGGGAGAGCTTCCCAAGACTTGTCTCCATTTGCTGGGAGTGTCTTAGACTGTAAGGGGGAATTCTGGCCCTGACTGTCAGATGATGAGTTGACGGTACCAAGACATCACTTGCAAGGCATCGTCTTGTAAAATACTGAGAACATTGAGTCACTTCCTGTCTCTCATTTTCCAAATTACAAACAGCAATGTTGACTGCAAATCACTTTAACTTCAGGCTTTAGAATTGAAAAGTTTAAAGGCAGTGAAGCACTGCAAGGACTTGCCCGAGGAGGTTGCAAAACCTCCGACTCGGGGAATGGTAAGATCAGGTGAGGTAAATATACCTTAGATGTGGTGTCATATCAGGTCATTCTGCAGTGGCCCAAGGGAGAGGCTGGGTGATTTCTCAGAGACCCATTTTGTACCTGTTTTCAATTACTGTATGAATTCAGACTTTAACAATTACTGGAGAGCCATAATAAAAATTGGAACTATAACATAACTAAACGCACAATTGCTATATTTCTCTTTGAAGTAAAACATAGCTAAATTAATTGGTATCTACACTTCATCTCCTGAATATACCTTTTGCCTCACTGTTGCTACTGTATTGCTATTCTTGACATTGAATTTCTATTACTATATTCCTTTGTCTCAGTAAGCAAAGAAAGGATTTGGGGTAAGGGAATACGATGCTTCTCTTCGTGTTTTAGTCATTAGTATATAGTAATGCTACTCTTACAGAAGGGATTGACTTTGAAATTACTGGAGAACTATAACGAAGGCTCCAATTTGGATCACCTGAAGTTCAAATAATGTTACAACCCAAAGAAGAATAACTAGCCAGTAAACAGGATAATTAAAAAATGTCACAGTCTAATACACTTGACTAGTCTAAGTAAAAGCAGTTGTGGTGCTTTGAAATCTGAAATTATTTACTAGGGACTGAGGGAATGGCTGCAACATGATGCATGTTCATAACAGACCAATAAGAGGCCAAAAGGCAGGCTTAAAATCTGACATACTCTAAATTTTGTGGATTTTGAATTTGTGGGGGTTTTTTGTTGTGGGTTGGGGGGGCAGGGAGAGGGGAGGGTGGTTTTTTTTTTTTCTTTCTTTAACACAACCTGTGCATACTTGCATTAGTTCTTCCAAAGCAGCCTGTGGCTTAGTCCACCACTGGGTGCCGAAGAGATGGGCCTTTTGCATTTGAATGGTTGGAGTTGATGAGGAGAACTGTGGCTTGTCACCCACCATGTGCATGTCCAGCTCTGTTGTTGATCGCATGTTTACTTTCTGATGGCAGAAAACTCGTGGGACTTGGGGTTCTTTGCAGACGTGTGTGTGTGCCCAGTCCTTGCTCTTTATGCTTTTGGCTGCTTTTCCTGGCCCATTACCACTGGTTTCCTCCCCCCATCCTGGCATCCTTTCCTTATTGACCCATCTCCATTTTTTTGTTTGTTTGTTGTGCTGCTTCTGCCTGTGCCTGTCCCCGCTCCGTGCCTGTCCCCGCTCCATACCTGTGCTAGCATTGCCTCTTCATGTTTTCTCTCCTCCTTAGTGGAGACTTTCCATACCTTCCTCCACCTGAAAAGCACCCCAGTCCCTCACCTAATTTGACAAACGTTTCTGTCTTTTTTTAATAGTGGGGAAGTGCTGTGAGCTCAACTGTAAGGTGTTCTGTCTTTCTTTTTGCGCTGTGGAAGAAAGGGAGGAAAAAAAATACAAATGATTGCATTTGACGGCACTGTCTAGAAAGCAAACACCATTATCTGTACTTCTCAAATAATTTGTAGATGTTGTTTAAATTTAAATGAGTGTGTCCTTGAGATAGTGCTCTTATTTATATATACACCATACTTGTTTTCTAGTATGGCTAGCAGTAGAAAAATGTGATCAAAAAGAATAAAGGTCAAAGTGAGTGCAAAGCCGTCTCTTTCTCATCAATATACCCATCTTTGAGTGGTGCCCAAGCTTTAATTGCTTTCAGGTGTTCTCATTAGCGGGATTTCTCTTTTACCAGAACACTGGCAGCATGTGATGCATTCATACAAAGACATCCAGCAGTCATGAATTGCCTAACCGCTGGCGTGCTTTCATCCCAACCCTGGTGGGCAGGATTTTTTTATTTTTAAGTTTTACCCTCTTCCTGGCACAGAGCGACTGTACAGGGTGGCTCTCCCTTACTGGCTTAGAGCATGCCAGTAATCAGTTTTGGACACGTGTAGCTGGCTGCCGACAGCCCCGTGAAGCAGCATTCAGGAAAAATGGGTAAAGTACCTAACACGAGAATATTGTAAAAAGTAGAAGTATGGGATCTCAAGGTGAACTGAAAGCTTCTGTTCCAAGCATCATTTGTGGTTTTTGCTACCTGTCGTATTAGCCCGGGGCAAGATTTTTCTAATTTTTCTTCCATACCTGACTGCACGTGTTTAAAAAAATAGGAAAATTCTGGGTTTGAAGACGGAAGCATAAAACTAACATTTCCTCTGTTAACTAGATCGGTTTTTTTAAACCTTAATAAAATACACTTACACTGCAGCCTGGAGAGAATAGTTGCTTTAAATTTCTGTACATTGATAACTATTTGGGAAGATCAGTGATTTTAGCTATGAAAATAGTTTGTTTTAGAAGTTTCAGCTAATGGCTACATAAATTTTTATTTACAGCAATTCAGTAAAGTATTTAGAAATACCTAGGTTTACTTAAAAGCCAGATTAGCTTCCTGAATTTTAGATTTCATAGGGCATATCTAGTTGTAGTTGACAGGTGGGCTAATTTAATTAAATAACTAGAACTATTTAAAATATTACAGTATTCATTTGAAGAATAGGGCACATGCAGTGATTGCAGTTAAGGATTCCACAACAGTAACTCGCAATGGAAAAACTCTGGTGAAGCATGCATTTAATGAGGAATTGCATTCAAATGAAATTGTCATTCTTGGAATATTTTTACTTAACCTTATAGCTTTTTTCCACTCTCAGCAAATTGAGGGAAGTGCTTATCAGTGCTAAAACTTGTTAGCAGGGAATAATTTTTTGTGTAAACTACTTCCTTCCTGTAAATCACTCCTACATACCAGGTAAACCAAAAGACTAACTTTACGTTGGGCTTTGTTGCATATAGTTAATTTTACTTCTTAGACTTTGCTTATGTTTTCTCCTGCCTGTAGTTAAAGGGTCTTTAAAATTAGTAGTAAGCAAAAGAATATATTTGTATAATGACTAGAAGAGTGTGCAAGTCTGGTGTCAAACAGTTTACCTTATTTCAGCGTTCTGTCTCCAGTACGTTTTACAGCTGTCTGGTTGACTTGCAAGTCAAGCATGGAAGGAAAGAAGAGGAGGCAAACAGAATTGGGAGACTGAGAAACAGGGCAGTTCAGGAGGAGAGAGGCAAGCTGTCCTTAAGTGTGTATATGGCATACTGCCAGAATCTGCTTCCATTGGAGCTGTAGAAACATCAGTTCAGACTGGAAAATGCTTGGAAATACATGAATGTATTGGAAACACATTGTGTTGAAAAATGAAAAAAAAAATTCTCTTTTAGATAACAAAACGGACAGCGAGATTGGTTGCTGAATGGCAATGTGTTGGGTTTTGCCATGGCGTGCTGAATACAGATAATATGAGCATAGTTGGACTAACCATTGACTATGGCCCTTTTGGATTTATGGACAGGTCAGTGTGGCATAATTATTTGAAATGTGCGTATGTATTTGCTGGGTAGAACAATCCTGATGTTCACGATTGCTTTAATATTTTAACTCTAAAGTAGATTTATGAACTCTCTTTATGGCAAAGTAGATTAAGTTAGTTCTAATTGTCCTGTAATTCTTCTTTTCCGCTTCTTTTTAGCTGCATTCATAACATCTCTAACTGTTAGACTGTTCTTGTAGCCTGTGGGGTTTCTCATGTTTGAGAGGTTAAGTATCTAATGAGGTTAACTTTGGGAAAAGAATCAAGAAGGAGTGTTCCCTTTTGAATTTTTTAGTTTCCTAGAGGAGACTAAAGTAATAAAAGTAATACTTCTCATGGTATTGGTGTCCAGATAACTAGAAGAATGCTAACTATTTCTTCATTTGTAGATATGACCCTGAGCACATTTGCAATGGTTCTGATAATACAGGGCGCTATGCTTACAACAAGCAGCCGGAGATTTGCAAGTGGAACCTGGGGAAGCTTGCTGAAGCTCTAGTTCCAGAGCTGCCCTTGGAAATAAGTGAACTCATCCTGGAAGAGGAATATGATGCAGAATTTGAGAAACATTACTTACAAAAGATGAGGAAGAAATTAGGCCTAATCCAGCTGGAATTAGAAGAAGATAGTAAGCTGGTGTCTGAACTCCTTGAAACCATGCATCTCACAGGTTGGTGAGGAACACGGCGGGTTATTATTTAATAGCCCATCAGTATCTTACAGTCAAACCAAAATGGTAGTTTTTGTCTTGACCTTACAAGAAAGCAGCCTTGCGCAAGTACGTTGTCATCTGAGAGAAGAAAAGACTGAAAAATAATTACCTTGTTGTGAACTGTGGGGCAGTTGTTGCCTTATACAGGGCTCCCCTGTCTCACATTCGCACCCTCACTGAGGGAGCGGTTTATTTGCCTCTTCAGAATGGTGACCTGTAGTGCTGCGGGGGGTGTTGGGGAGGAGGTATGGGACTTGTTTTCCTGCTGATTTGTTAGTTGCATTACTCATAGAACTCACTTTTTCAGGTGGAGACTTCACAAATATTTTCTACTTGCTGAGTTCATTCTCAGTAGACTCTGATCCTTCAAAATTGGAAGATTTCTTAGAAAAGCTTACAAGTCAGTGTGCTTCTGTGGAAGAACTGAAAGTTGCTTTCAAACCACAGATGGACCCAAGGTAATACTTTTCTCTACTTAATGCTTTTGGTCTGTGCTTTTAGTTTCATAACCATAATGAACTCTGCATGCTGTGTAGTATTTGACTAAATTTGGAAATTTCACTTTTAAGTAGGTGCATCATGATCTACAGCAATGCAAATTCTAGTGTATTTTGTGATTGGTGAATGCTCAGCAGTGACTTGCAGCAGTTGGCTTTTGGGCTAAAGTTGTCTGAGCTTTTGTTTGGTCCTTTTTTTTTTTTTTCCCTCCCCTGTCTCTGCTGACTAAGGCAATCAGAGTGCCAGATAGTGAAGTGATACAGAAATATTTTATAGAAGAAATGGATTTACCATGTTCTGCCAATGTACTGTCAGCAAATAATCACCATGTTCTGGGCTAAGTATAACCTAAATGCACACTTTAGGCTCTGAAAACTGTGCTGTCCATTGGATGGGTTCTGTAGTCAACTGCTCTGAGCATGGAAAAATAGTAAGTTTTGTTCAACTGCTGCTTGTAACAGTGATTCTTTTTGGAATCTTCACTTTTCAGAGCAGTGGAAAACAGGGAATGAGTGTGACCCATGAATTTGTCATTTTTTTTCTAGCATTTCCCAGATGGGGGAAAAAAATTAAAGTGAGGATATTTTGGGTAGGGTGGTCCCCCCCGTCACTGCTCCATTTAATAAGTGTTCCATGAAGATAACAAACCTACAAAAGTCTTCAGCTGTTTCTGTGTGTTGATACCACAGTTAACTTGTGGAAAGCAGGGAGTTGAGAAGATGGACTGGTGTGAAATTTGTTCATACATGTTTGGTGCCAAGGTGGTTGGCTGTATTCATTTATCATTTTGGAGATATTACTGATTATTTAAGTTTTAGTGATGATGCACTAGAATGAAAGGAAACTAAATTAAGATGGTGGATACTGCTTATTTAATTAAGGTCCAGGTTTCAGTTACTTTGGAATTGTAAACAGATATCACACATTATGAAGATAGCTTGAGTGACAGGTGAGACAATATTTTTTTAAACATTACATTCGGGCTTAGAGGAATGTGAAAAGTAGGTATAAGTCATCATTAATTGGATGTAAAGCTTTGGAGGGGCATAGTACTGTGTTAAAGGGAGTACTTAACTGATTTTTATCACACCACTTGGATATCGTAGAGCTGGGCACATCAGATGTGTAAATCAGACTTGGATAGTACTTCTATAAACTCAAAGATCAAAGCACTTAGTTTATCTCTGCTTATTAGAAGTAGGAAAATATAATCTGATATAATGAGTTGTCTGGTTTGAGGCCAGGGAATAATGTTTCTTTTCTCCTTTGTTTATAAACGCATTCATAGAAGGAAATAAAAATAGTGTATTTTGATATGCTGCAACTTTTACTCTTTGGTTTTTTTATTTTACTATTTGCTGTAGTGCAGTTATTAATCCAGGAAAAACAAAAGTTAGCTAGCATGGTATCAAAAATAAGGTGAAACTATTGTACAGCATCAGCTAACACAGTCAAATGTAAAAAGGTACTGTCCTAGTCAAACTTGGCGCAAAATATCCTAGATGCTGTTAGGAATTTATTACCACAAAGCAATTCTCATTCTGTGATTTAGACTGGGTAGCTATAAAAAAATGCAGACAAACTGTTGTCTCATATGACTTAAATGAGGTATCTTTCCCCATATGATTTGTGTTTTTCTTAGTACTGGTAAGATTAGTGTATGTTAGATCCTTATTCTGCATGCTGTTACAGTATTAATGTTAGGAAAACAAATTAAAAAAACAAAACCAAAAATTTAAAAAAANTATGGATTCTGTATTATCTTGATACCTAAGTAAGATCGAATTCCTTATTCCGAATTGCTTTCAAAGTTCCAAGAGTGTTTTGATGTGAATTGTGCTTCTAAACCCAATTAGTAATTCTGAAAATCTACTGTCTGCACTTTATGTATCACATGAATGTGAATTAAACACACTGAAGAAGGGGGAAGGAACAGTAAAATTAGCATAATTTATTATAAATTAGTTCTCTTAATTATAAAGTACTGTTATTTAACTTCTGTAGTGAAATCATAGGTTACTGTGAATACTTTCATATCTACTTTATGGTTGCAAAAAGATGGTTCTTGACAGGCAGATGAACTTTAATATCTAATGTGTTTGTTACTCTTCGTTCACAGACAACTATCAATGATGCTAATGTTGGCTCAGTCTAATCCTCAACTGTTTGCATTAATTGGAACAAAAGCTAATATAAATAAAGAATTAGAACGCATTGAGCAATTCTCTAAACTGCAGCAGTTAACCACAGCTGATTTACTCAGCAGAAATAAGAGACACTGGAAAGAATGGCTGGAGAAATACAGGTAAGGTTTCTCAGTATTCAGAGCAGTATATTTGTGCTGCATTTTATTTGAGAACAGTGTGCCTGTCTCACGAAAGACACCCCGTCTCAAAGTATGTAGGTTGGGAGGGATGTGGGGGGCATGCAACTCAGAATATTAACTACTCCAAGATCAGTATCTGTGTTGCTGTGCAAGTTCAAGGGCATCTGTGTATTTTGTTTACTAGATTTTGGGCAGGGGTGGCGGTATAGAAATCACCTCATACCAAATCTAGTATTAAGAGTGCTTCAAGAATGTTGATATTGATTCTAGCAGAGACTAATTTTAGCTGTGAGCTATTAAGTGCAGTTAACTGATCTCTAAGCATTTTATCCTTTTAGGGTTTTTTCTGAAATAAAAATCTATGTATTAATATAGAAAGCAAGATTCTTAATCGAAGAGTAGCTGAAAAAGAAGTCACGGCCAGAAAAAAACTGTCCAGATGTCCTGGTTCTGGCTGGGACAGAGTTAACTTTCTTCCCAGTAGCTTGGGGGGTGTGCTGCGTTTTGGGTTTGGTGTGAAAGGAGCGTTTATGGCCCATTTGATGCTTTGGCTGTTGCTGGGTGGTGCCTGCACTGGGGGGAGCACAGCCGGGCTGGTGGGCCCAGCTGGCCAATGGGGTATTCTATACCATGTGTCATCATGCTCAGTATAAAAACCAGGTGGGGGGGGCGCTTGGGCCCCTGTTCATGACACGCGGTCGGTGAGCAGTTGCATTGTGCATCACCTGCTTTGTATATTCTGTTATTGTTGTTATCGTTATTATTGTTACTGTTCTACTTTGTTTTATTTCAATTATTAAACTGTTTTTATCTCAGCCCGGGAGTTTTCCTACTTGTGCTCTCCCGATTCTCTCCCCCATCCCACCGGAGGTGGGGGGGGGTGTGAGTAAGTGGCTGCATGGGGTTTATTTGCTGGCTGGGGTTAAACCACAACACCAAACTATTCTAACAGGCATAACTTAAAATCCTAAATACTCAATGCTAGCAGGAGATTTTATTTTAGTGGAGCATTAGTTGTTTCTGCTGTGTGGATTAGGTCACCTGGCTGCCTGTGGTCTTGTTCTCCAGTGGGGCTGAGAGTTTTAGCAAGTATTCCTGCTAATGGGTAGATCAAACTGCCTCATCTATATTGTATCCCTTGACTTTCATCAGAACATCAAAAGCTTTAACCAATAAACAAGTGCAGAAATAACTTAAGTCAAGTTTCAAATGTGAAGGTTTTTGCAAAGCAGTGCAGAACAGACCATGCACTAGTGTCGCACTCTGACTTTTCAGAGAATACGCAAGGTGTGCCACTTCCTCAAGCCTCGTCAGCACCTGCTGGTCGTCTGTAATGCTGTTTTTAAATTAAGTGGTGTTTGTAATCTGTTGTTGTGCTGGATTTTATAAACTGAGAGGATTATAGGTAATGTAATATTTATTAAGAACTGCAAACTAAGGATCTCAAGGCAAGGAAATGGGTCAGCTTTTACATGTGATTCTTGAACCAAACCAGTTGCTTTCACTTGCTTAATTTCAGAGTCCGTTTGCAAAAAGAAATAGAAAGTGTTAGTGATGCTGATGCCTGGAATACTGATCGTGTGAAGGTCATGAATTCAAACAATCCAAAATATATCCTGAGAAATTACATTGCCCAGAATGCTATAGAAGCAGCTGAAAATGGGGATTTCTCAGAGGTATGCTATTACTACTTAATATCTCTCCAGGTTTGCGTGGATGTGCATTGGTGCTGTTGATGACTGACATGCTAGGCAAGGTTCATTCTGCCATCTCAGGCAGATAGGGGATTGGGAATTTACTGTTCAGAAGATCTGTATTATTTTTGAGAGCTGTGGTTTTAATGACTCCAGAACAAAGAAAGGAATTGAAAATCTGAATCTGAACTTCGCCAGCCTCTGCCGGCTGATCCTAGGACAAGATGCTTACCCCTGCTTTTACTGTCTTCAGAATGGTGTTTACCTTGGGAGGCAGCTGGGAATTCATTTATACTTGTTTCTTGCTGTGTTAAGTGTTATCTTTTAAAAGTCCTGGATTTCACCTGTGGAGTTCAGCATGTGGATTGTTACATGCAGAAGAATATGGGAAAATTAATTTATTTTGAGAAACGACATAAGAACTTGTGTTTGAGACTTGCATTTCAAGTTACTTGAGCTTGAGTTCTATACAGATACAAATTCAGCCAGTTATGATTTTACGGTTTTCAGCTTATTTGATATGCATACTGTTAATCTATTTAATATTTGGCTTGTCTGGAGTTTGTGTATTAAATGAAATATACTCAATCATTATTTGGTGTGAGGTTCTTCTCTACATCATTTTGCCTTTACTTTCTAAATTCTCATAACCATGCTGTTTTCTGTCTAGGTACGAAATGTCTTGAAACTCTTGGAGAATCCATTCCAAGAAGCAGAAGGTTTCAGGGAGGTAAAGGAAGATGCAGAAGAGGAGGGGGCAACTGCTACAGTAGCTGCTTGTGCTCAAGAGACCAGAAGCAGACTACCATATTGCAGTAAACCTCCACTGTGGGCTTCGGAGCTCTGTGTTACATGATCTTCATAACTGCCTTGTTTTATTTTTTGCTGTGAACTGAAGACTCTGATCCTCCTTCAGCAGTGAAGAATTCAGCAAGGCAAGCATCAAAGTGCTATTAAGTTTTTGAAACAACCCTACATTTGGATGCACCTGCAACGGTCTTCAGCTGTGCTTAATTTGAAGCAATCATGGATCATTGGAACAAACCAATGACAATCGACAGTCCATATACATCAGTAATCTAAATGTTTTGAGACTGAAAGCCTTTCCTTTATTCATACTGCATTGCAAATAGAAAGCAATATTTTATGTTGAGGCAGGCTGAATTTCAAACATCCAAATGGAGTTGTTATGTGATGACAAAAATAGCAAGTCAGGAATCTGATCTGTTTTTGTCTGATGTCTTAACTAATAGTACTTCTAACATTTATTTACTGCTTTCTCTATGCAGGGACATTTAGTCCTCTTTAATGGAGGAATAGATTCAGTGTTGCTTGTTTTAAGCTATGTTTCATTTAATTAAGTAGTTCATTTCTTGTGAACCTTAAGATTGATATTTGTCTATTTTTAGAGAATTTGTGCAGGCTAGCGTTTGAGGGGAGCAACTGAATGTGATGTTGGGTTTGTTTGGTTTTTTAATACAATAAGAGCAGAATTAAGGGAGACTATATATATATTTGCACTTGGAAATCACGGTGGTAAAGTTTCTTCAGGTTACAACACATGTAAATATTTACTAAAATGATGGGTGCAGTTTGTAAGCCAATTGACTCGGGCAAGGTCAGTTAGCCAAATTAGCATGAACCTTAAACTACCCCAGTACTCAAATCCAGGTTCACTGTCTATTTGTTTGTGTCTCTTAACAGAGTCTGCTTGTATGCGAAGCAGGTGGGGCACCTGTTCGTTCACACTGGTCAGTGGGCATCTTCCATTCCCACTCTGGTCTTGTACCATTTAGTTTGCTTCCATGGTCTTTGAAAATCTTTATGCTGAAAGTTGCTGTTCAGGAACATGCTATTTGAGCTTGTGTAAAAGATTATAATGGAAGGAGGATGGGACCCGACTTGCTTGCAAGTTACTTACTGATAGCGTTTCAGTTGAGGTTTCAGGGGAAAGTTGGTTGCCATTATTGCCACGTCAGCAAAAAAACGTTGTTCCATTGTTAGTTGTTACTTGGCTTTCTGAATTTCTTTCTAAAGGACTCTATTACTGGTTCAGATGCCTGAAATCTTGGGAAAAGTTTGGTTTAATGCAAAGGTTTCTCTTTTCCAAAGAGACCACCGTCTTACACTGTGAGTTTAAGTGTACTCTAGTAAATTCTTCCTCCATCCCTGTGCAAGCTTGGTATTAGCTCAGGTTGAATTGTGCTCTTTTCAGTCTTCCTCAAAATACAAGCTATCAAAAAACAGGGAGGATAGTTGGGCTACTGCTTATCCCTCTGCACTAACAATCACTTTGTCCTCCTTGCTGCCACAGTAAATAGGTGATGCTTTGAATGTAAACATCATTCTGTCTCACCTTCGAACTGGAGAACCTGATGCTGGGTAATGATTTGTGACAAACTTGAATCTCTGACAAACACAGCCCTTTCTGTGATGTTTTGGAGTCTTACAGAAAAGGACAAACTTGAAGGTGTATTTACCTAATCCATGGAAGAATGGTGTAGTTGAAAGAGGAAGTACCGTGAAGAAGTGGGCAACAAGTAACGCTAGCTGGTGCAGCTGGTCGTCTTCTAGAGACGATCCATTTTTGTAGGAGTTTCAGACTATCATCGGGGATTATCCTTCCTCTGAACTTGGGGGTGCTGGAACTGAACCGTTTAATGGAAACTTGTAACAGAAAGTCAATGTTGGGTAAAAAGGACTGCACCAGGGGAGGGATGGGGAAGGGGTGTGTGTGGGCAATTTGAAAGACACTTCAAACACAGCCCTGACGAATGTGCAGAACCAGTGGTCTCTTATACTCTGTCTGGTCCAGAAGGGAGTAATGTAGGGGAAATTGCTCCAAGCAGATCTACATAACTCTGTGCTGATTTTGTTTCTCAATTTATATCTTTCCTTCTGGGAGGCAGAGGGGAACAGTGTTTTGGAGGAGCTCTGCCCAAGCTTCTGTCTTAACAGAATGGTGTAAAATCATTACTTTTTAGACCATACCTAAGGGTTCAAGTCTTTTTAATGACATTCCGATATTAATTTGTGGGGTTTGAGTAGATCTCTATTAATAATGGTGTGGAGAAGGAGAATGATGATATAACTGTGTGTTTGGACATAGAAGTTGAATTAACTACCAAATTATTTTGCATTTAAAGATAGAAATTATTTTGCACCTCTAATGCCAAAATCATGGAGAGAGAGAGAGATACTTTGAAATAATTCGCTAGCTAGCAATTTTATCATTAAAAAGGGAAATTGAATGTAACAGTGAGGAATGAAAATGTGGTAGCAGGAAAATTTCGTGCTAAATACATTCTGTGCTTACATATAGATCAAGAGGTCTAGAAGGCTTGAAATGATGAATGCAGACCCTTGCTGTGGCTGCTTTGGTGTACCACTCAGTAAAGTTATATTTGTAATAGATGCAGTATGTTCGCCGCCTGGTAGAAATACTAAGAGTGTATTCACATAGTCTTAACTGCACTGACATTCAACTGCTCAGTTTCTCAGTGCATGCAATAATACCGATGTTTTGTGTTTGATGAAAAGTGATGATCAGAAGCCAAGTGGAATGCTTGTGCTCTTCTGGCACCCTCATTTCAATAGGCAGATAGTAGTTTCAGCTCTGATGATAGTGAGTTTCTCCTGTTCCTGGAGCAGTGTGGAAGCAGGAGGTTGTTCAGGACAATTAGACCAAATTTTGTCCAGGTAAGAACTTCATCTCTTAGCTCAGTTCTTCAGAGAGAAGGGAATACAGTTTATAACATTTGGGAGTCTAAATACTTGAATTATAAATTGCTTCTTGATTTTTACAGCCTGTATTTGCAATAGGTAAACCTGAAAATAATATTTCTTACTGATCAAATATTCTGCTTGTATAAAAGACTTGTGCTCAAAATGAATTGGTGATTCTTCACATCAACAGCTTTCTGTGGAAACACTTGATTAGACTTAGTCTGTGCCTATACAGCCTGAACTGCCCTTGCATAAAAGCAAGCGGTACCCAGATTAAAAAACTGAAATGAGAAGCTCTTGGAGACGGCTCTCTGAATAGTCTCACGTGGTAGTGGGACTCCTCTCATGACTCTGATTTCACCATAACACTGCTTCATGAGCTTGTAAATCTACAATTGCTGAATGTTTTACTGTCAGCTCTCACTTTGGAATGTTTTGGGGGGGGGTTTTTGGTTGGTGGTTTTCTTTTGTTCTGGGGTTTTTTTTGTTTGTTTGTTTGTTTCTAAACAAGTGCTACAGCTTTCTTTTATTCTTTTATTTAAAAAAATTAAAAAATGCAGTTTTAGTATTCTTGTTCATGCCTGTTCGCTGAAAGAGTTTTGCTGTTAACCATACTGTTCAGCAGACTTCATTTCTTTAGAAGTATTTGCTCTGTGTTAACATCACATGGCCAGGTTGTATCACAGAAACCTCACTGAGTATTTTTGCAGTGTCTGAGGAGTGAATTATCACAGGTACAGTCTCCTGCCTCGCCAGCGATTTTAGTTGTGTGCTTGGAGCAAGGTAAGGACCCTCACCTTTTCCAAAGAGAAACCTCCCTCTTAGTTACTTGGCTGTAAGACCTATGCTGGCACCTCCTTTACTCTTCCATACATCACTGGAATTAAACCCACCACCTGATGTCAGCAGATCCAGGATGTGATTTTAAACTCTGCTTACAGAAACAGGCCTTCAGGTAGAAAGTGAAGATGCATTTTAAGTTTACTTAAACTGGATTCAGTAGTTTATGCAGATTTTTTTTCCCCCCAAAGATCTCAGTGATATCAGAGAATGGGACTCTTCAGAGTGGAAAACACCTAGTATAGAGATGTTGGGTGAGATGGATGCCCTGGCACATGGCCCCGTTGCACATGAGGAAATAGTCTATCAGGATCTAGCAATCTGTAAATTGGCTCTGCAGCATGTAGGGCCTCCTCTTGCTCCTGCAGTCTGAGTACAGGGGACTTCCCTGCCAGCTCAGAGGCTCGGGAAGCAATTCATTGGTGAGGATCCATTCTCCACCTACTCCGCAGCTAGTTATTGGCAGAGCCAAGGGGTTTACGTAGTCCCATACTTGGCTTTAAACCCAAACCAGTTCCTTGTTAACGTTACATCAGCTATTTTAACAGATTACTTTGTTGTTTATGGCTTCCTTGAGCAAAGCTTACGCTTTTCCCTGGGTGGTGTTGATGGCGGGAGGTGGGGAGGGGGCAGAGAAAGGAGAAATGTGGGTTTGAAGGGGAGAAATGTTTGCGCTGGCAGCCAGGTCAGCAGTGGTGCGTACTTGTTCTGAGCCTTGGTGGTGGTGTGGCCAAAAACTGGTTCTGGGCAGAGTAGCCCAGACTGTGTGGTGAGCACAAGTCGTCTGAGGAGCAGCTGAGGGATCAGGGGTTGTTTAGCCTGGAGAAGAGGAGGCTGAGGGGAGACCTCATCGCGCTCTACAACTACCTGAGAGGAGGTTGTAGTGAGGTGGGGGTTGGTCTCTTCTGCCAAGGAACTAGCGATAGAACGAGAGGAAACGGCCTCAAGTTGTGCCAAGGGAGGTTTAGATTGGACATTAGGCAAAATTTCTTTAGTGAAAGAGTGGTCAGGCCTTGGAACAGGCTGCCCAGGGAAGTGGTTGAGTCACCATCCCTGGAGGTATTTAAAACACGTGTAGATGAGGCACTTAGGGACATGGTTTAGTGGGCATGGTGGTGTTGGGTTGATGGTTGGACTTGATGATCTTAGAGGTCTTTTCCAACCTTAGTGATTCTATGATTCTATATTTTAACCAATACCTATGTTACATCTTTTCATTTGGCTTTATGCTTCATGCATTTGCAGTGGGAGGGTTTTTTTGTGCGGTGACAGTTCTTAGTTGCTCTCAACTGTATAAATATGTTGCATTTCCCCTCCCCGGGCCCTTTAGCACCTCTATTCTCCCCCATCCCCAAATCAGCCTTACAACTGCTGGATGCAGCTGCCCTGGGACGTGGGACAGGTACCATGGCATATAAACCAAAGGACATGAGGGCTGGTGATAAACTTTCAGACAGACGTGAGTATAGATTACCTTTTTTCCCATGCATAATAAATAATCAGTCATTTAGTTTTTATAGTAACTGCCTAATTAACAGCGGAGCAGAAACCCGAGGGGAAAAGTCACGCTTATCTGTCTCTGTAGCTAAGGCATGCAAAAAATCTGAAGGTCTGTACTGTTCCTTTCCTCCCTTGCTTCTGTTTTGGCTGGGCAAGGACAGTGCCACAGCGCTGCAGAGCTCTTGCTAAGCCTGCGCATTCAGCAGGTAAACCCAGAGGTGAGATTTAATGATACTTTGTGCAAGTATAAGCAGAAGCAGTTTTAGTAGGCTAAGCTGACCTACAAAACTTATTTAATGTGTTTTCTATCCTGGAGTTGATTTAAGAAAAAATAAATTGATATTTTAATAATACAGTAGAACAATAGTTTAAATTGATATTTAAAAAGCATTTGCTTCCATTTTTCTTTTTAAAAAAAAGTTTTACAAAGAAAGGTAAATAATGTTACCATTTTTCAGGTGGAGAACCTGAAGCACTGAGAGATTAAGTGATTTTGCTGATGGTGGCAAAGCTGTGCTGGCTCCCAGGCCCGGCTGGGGGCTGAGCAGCTTTTCCATCCCCGGGGCAGCTCCCTGCTGCGGAGCGCGAGCTGGGCCCAGAAATGGAAAGGACGCTGGGCTGACGCGGTGGGCAGTGGCGGGGCCAGGCACCGGCAGCTCCTACCTCTTCAGCCGCGGCGGGCCGAGCGGCTGCGCAGGATGCGGGCCGGCTGCGGGGGGGGCTGCCCGCTGGCCCTCTGCCTTTTCCTGGCGGCTGTGTCGCGAAATCCTGATTTAGGATCCTGCCGAGGACGCCAATTTGTTGCGAATGAGTGGTTTAGAGGCTGCTTAAAGAATCACTGCCAAAGGTACTAGTAGAAAGTGATTTTAATAGAAATTTATAAAAGCACGACTTAACAGAGTTCGATGGCAAGGTTCCCTCTATCACTTACTAAATGGATGAAGCATACGAAGGAAAACTGAGTTAGAATTGCGCTGGAACGATTTATACAGAGGCTGGGGATGGAAAAGGGTAAGGGAGACCCTGCCCTTGAGTCACAAGGTTTGGAGCAGACCCCCTTGCTCTCTGAACTCCTGATGGAGTCTAGGTGGATCCGCTCCTAGTCCCAGACTTGGTCAACAGTTTACATCTAAGGGATTATGTGTGTTCAGCAGCAGCAGTCCAAGGTTCATTTACAGTTTTCGGATAGATCGTAAGATTTTAGTAGCAATTAATCATCTTACTGTCGGTTCACACACACTGAGACTCAAAGACAGATAAACATAAAAGGCGTACCTGTTAAAAATTCCCCTCGAATCCAGTGAAATATTCACAGCAAATGTCTTGGCATTTCTCAATGGGGGAGAGGCTGAGCCTCGAGGAGTGTTTCAGCCCAGGTCCCGGCAGGCTTCCAAATACCGCCAGCTCGAGCGGTCGCGAGCTCTGCAAGGCGTCCCACACAGAGGGAGACGCTGGACACAGCCCGCCACGGTCCAGGAGAGCTCCAAGGGCCTCACTTGGGACCGCTGTTTATAGGGTCACGAGATGATGGTCTTTGGTCATCCATGAAAACTCTCAAGGTTTTGGTAACAATGGTGACGATCCACTCGAGTTACGGCTCAGATAAGGGCGTCAGGGGATGATGAATTATCCCTGCTCTCGGCCCCCACCGGGGCCAGGCAGCAGGAGCTGTGCAAGAGCTCTGGGTACAGTCAAGGGACGCTTCACCGCCCGCCTCGTGACACCAAGGCCGAGGTTTAACGGGAGTTTCTGAGCTCATGGAGCGGTCTGGGAGGGGTGGGGAATGCACCACCACAGGCTGTCACACAGGAAACCTGTCTGAAATGCTCTTTCTGTGAGCTAACAAACTCAGCACTAAGACTGGCATTATAACACTCCTGCTTTGTAAACTGGCTTCTCCCCTCTGTTCTCTCCAGCCACAGCCAAAAAACCAAAGGTGACCCATCCACCTTTAACTTTTCCCCAGAATTAGAGATAGCAGATCCCCTCATCAATGACTATGAAGCCAGGGCAGAAGGAGGTCAAGGAGTGAAGGCCCTTCAGCTGCCTCTGACAGGCCCCATACACTGGGACCTGAGCGGCCTGTGGGTCCTTCACCCTTCCACCTTAATGAGGAGTTACCAGTGCCAAGGTGTGGATCAAAATTCTATTTTGTAGATGTTTCTGGATGACTTTCAGTCCACTGCACTCAAAACCTTTACTGTACAGAAATGCAGGGAGCTACTACAACCATTTCTTTACTGAAGTGCTCACATAACACTGCAAAGTTGAAACTACACATTAGTTCTTCTAGTTTGAGGTCATTCTTGGTATTTCCTAACTGCCCTTTCTCAACAAGCAGTATTTTTAAAATCAAAATTAGTTTTACTTTGTGCAGTGTCTGGCCAGGATGGAGTTTTCTTCATAGCAGCCTGTACAAAACACAGGGCTGTGTTTTGGATTTGCAGCTAAAGCAGGGCTGATAACACAGCAGTGCTTTGGCTATCGCTGAACAGTGCTTGCACAGTGCCAAGGTTGTCTCTTCCTCTGTCCCTGCCCAGGGGGTAAGCGAGAAGCTGGGAGGGGGCACAGCTAACCTGAACTGCCCAAAGGGCTATTCCGTGCCATATTACATCATGCTCAGCAATAAAAAGGAGGGGGCAGGAGAGGGTTTCTTAATTATCTCATTTTTTCCTTACGACTTTTGTCTGTAAGGAAGCAGTTCTTCATTGCAAGACTGCACCTAAAGTCCCAACTTTGCTGCTAGATTTTTCACAAGATGCATCAAAAAGGATGAATTTGGTAAAATGATCACCATTACAGAGCTGGGTGCGTGGACAGGGAGTGTGACGCAAACAAATTCAAGCAGCAGCATTTAAGCTGAATCAAAAGGATCACAGAATAGCTGAGGTTGGAGCAGATCTCTGGAGGCTGGCTAATCCAACTCCCCCAAAAAATCACTCTTTATAAATGTTTGAAAATTAGAAGTATGAAGATGGCAAGAGTACAGGGGACTGAGAAAAAATAAAGCACATCAGATGATTAAATTTAAGAGAAACTATTTGGTTTATGGCAGTTTAGTGTATCTTTCACCAACAGGAGGGATGAAGTATGCTACAAATATAGCAATGACACGCTAATTTTATCACACCATACAAGGGAATCTCTCATTAACATGCAGTGGGACGATGATAAGCAGTACTCACGGATTGCATTTGCGAAGTCTCTGATTTTTAGCTATTGCTAATCTTGCTATCCTTTTCCTTCATCATACGGGACTCCTTTAGAAATCAATGGAGAGAAGGCTGCTCCTCTTGTATAGTGGTACCAGGAGTTTAATTTAGTGCTCCGAATCACTTTTTCCTCTCTTTCCTCTTTCTACCCTCTCCTTGCTGCCTATGTCAATGGCCAAAAATGAACAATCAGGCATTTCAGAGAGCTGTCTGCAGGTAGGCGGTGTGGCCTTCCTCCAGGATTTACATGGGGTTCATGGGAAAGCTAAAATGTTGGGTTTTTACAGTTAGACTGTAGTGCCAAGCTCCAAGGTCCCAAACATCAGCTACTTGCTCCCTGCAGAGGCTCTGTGGCTGCTCTCTAGTGGGGAGTCCCGCATCAGGACAAGGCATCAGTCTGCAACAGAAGGCAAGCTTGCACGTACACACCTGGCCTTATAAGTTCCTGAAGAGAAAGTCAGGTAGAGAAACAGCTCTCCACCTGCCCAGGCAACAGAATAGCTCAATCTGCAGGCCACTTGTTCTTTCAATCTCCTATTGTGTAGAACAGAAGGAAGCTGGTTAATTAAATATAGCATAGATAAAGAAATGACATAGAAGAGGTGCATTACAACAGAGGTGCATAACCACATTTTTATACAGATTTCGGTACTAGAGCAGGAGCAGAAACACTCAGGTCAATTTTTGAGTTGGTATATTCTGATTCTAATGCTTAATTTCTATTTCAGAAAAAAACAAATACATATAATCATCATCAGAAAATAATCATATTCAATATTCCACAGTACTGGTAATATGTTAGTTGTGCTGTACTTTTAAATAAGTGGCCACTAATCAGACGAGTTCCTGAGGAATATATCCACATTTTAAGTGACTTCAGGATCTCAAAATCAACATATTGCAAAGCTGAAAATTTCAAAGCAGACGGCCTCTCTACAATATTTTCATACCATGAAGTTAAAAGTTCAATTGTCTCTTTTCACAATATAGAAAGAAAAAAAGAAAACGTCAAGAGGAAGGAAAACCATTAGCAAATTGAAAATGTCATCCTGCAGCTGAAAGCAGTAGTCAGAATTATTTGGAATCAGAGCTTTGTTTCACTTTAGTGATGCTGAATTTCCATTTTAGCTGTTTTATATAATCACCACAAAATAAGGTGTATAGCTTAAATCAGGGATAAGAAAACTAAGTTTGGCACAAGTGATCCAATAATTACCAAGTGCTTGAATAGTCAAATACTGTATCTCCTACCAGATCTCCTCACTGCAAGGTGTTTTTATCACGCCCTCTTCCACTGTGACTAATAGTCTTGAAGAAATTATTTATGTTTAGATTGATAATAGTAATTTGAAAATAAAACACATCAAATAGGTATGTCTGTCTGAATATTTGTACCTCATACTCATATCTCAACAGTTTTAGAAAGCATGTTCATTTATTTCACATACATGTATTTACATTGGAGGAAATTCACAACACTGAAAATATAACATTTACACATTCACAGATATACAGTTTTGCACTCTCTCCTGTTAAGACCAGGCACACAGCTTTTCTATTTTTGCAATAATGACAACATCAATTCTCAGAGGATCAAAAGGCTGGTAGGTGTGGTGGATTTTAAGAAGCGTCATCCTCTGTATGTGGTGGTTACATTCTTCAAGCTATTAGATGGCAGGTTGTTTCACTGAAGAAAAATGCCTCTTGCATGGCATTTGCATAAGCTTCTATAAATCATAAGAACATAGGTTTATCTGTTTCTGTTTTAGCATGCTATCAGTAATCGTACTCTATAGAGTTCAGTTATCCTTGTAGTAGTTATTAAAGTTGATTCGCAGCAGAAAGTCCTCCAAATGTGGTTGGTATCCTCTATTTACAAGCTTTGTTACCACTGGAAGAAAAACAAAAAATAAAGTAAGCTTCAACTAAGACTAATATTCTAAAGTCAGCCTTGACAGTATCTGTGCATGTAAAAGAAAAAAAAAAGCCTATTGCAGAAATCTGAAAACAATGGAATCAAATGTCTATTTTTGCATAAGAAAGGTCCAGTACCTTTTTCTGGAATTACAAAGTATTTCAAATAAGATGGCAGAGAAGGATTACGTGTCAGTTCTAAGTGAAGCTGTATTATTCTAATAAAGAAATGCTTGCTCAAGCTGCTTTGACAATAAGATGCTATGTACTTATCGTAATGTCAACTGACCAGGAAGCATGTTTAGGTCCTCTGGTGACCTCTATGAAAGAAGAAGCTCTGCTGAAGTTTTCTTGAGCAAAGTCCATTGTGAGAAAGAAAAACCAAAGAGAAATTCCTGGAACAAACCCCTCAAGCTCCATGAATGAGCAAACCGACTGCTCTAAACATCCTTAGTAACAAGGGAAAAAAGGCAATAGAAACTCCCTCAGCTCATAAACATCCCATGCACTAGTATAAAGGGAATTAGCAAGCAGCAGTAACATGCAGGGAAGAAGGGAAAGTGTATAGTTAGAAGTTAGGGCCAGAGCCAAAGCCATTGAAGTCCAGACTACTTTGTATTGGCTTTCAATGGATTCTGGATCAACCCATTGTGAAAGAAAGCATTTTACAATACATGGTGACTGAAGCAGCAAGTGTAGATGAACAAGCACACATTTGTTTTGTAGTGCTTAATGAAGAGGGTGTAAAGAACTAGGTCACTCAGCAAATTTCCTTACAGAATGGCCTATTAATCTCTGTCCATGAAGCAACCACAGATCTCGTAGTATGGGCTTAGGTGGCTCCCAGAGGTGTTCTGACTTCCTGTTGAATTTGGAAGCAGCCATTCTAACTCATCCTGAAATATCTGTTTTTGGTCTTGTGACACCATTTTTGGACACCCTTAAAGAATAAAAAGGGCAGCTCATTTCCTGAAGAATGTAGTCTGACTAGAAAATATTCTAGAAAAATAGATCTAAGGAAAACAGTTGCACTTCCTTCGGGAATTAAGGAATTTCTAAAAAACAAAAACAAAAACAAAAATGAACAAAAAAACCCCACCCAAACCCCATGAACCACCTTTGTACTCAGGGGAAGGATAAGCAACTTCTACTAAAAACGCAAGCAAGATCTGAAAGAGAAATGAAGAGGAAAGACAGATCAACCATTTCTTCACATTATAGGCTAAGCTGACAGTGAGAAGAAATTTTATCATGTTAAAGGAAAGAACATTTGGCAAATGATTTATGCAGTTGAAAAACACTTGCCTGGAGCACTGGATATAAGCTCCAACTAGTGCTAGGAGGCTCTCTGAGCTTTAGTCCAACATGGGAATTAGAATTTTCAAATCTCATAACAATGGTAATACTCAACTAATGCAGATATATCTAAAATTACTTCTAAGTGGTATCTATCTCTTATTGCGGCCAATAAAAAGTTCCAGAATTCAATTCCAAAGAAAAGAAAAGTGTAAGCACATATACAGAGCTAAATACCAAACACTTGTTTTGCAAATTAGCAAAAACTTATGGTCAGTTTTGGGATATCTGTTAGATTTCTTGTGTGGACATTTAATTGATGGATATGCAGATCTTTGCAAACCACAATAATGCAGTTTTCATTTGGGAACTACATTTTCTAACACACACTAAGTAAACACATCTTCCTGCTTTTACGTTACACTTCCAAAACATCTTTGTAATTTTTTCAGTTGTCTGTTAACTTTTTCTTCTACCTAGAATTTATGCAATTTCTTACCTTTGAATAAGAAGTGGGAGTAATACTTGAAGGTATTGTACGACTGCTGCATCAGACCAAAGTTGGGATGAACAGCCATTTGCTTCCCTGCATCGAAGCTCCATGACTGAGAGATCAGCTGGCTGCGAAACTTCAAAATGAGGCTGAAGATGCTATGTATAATGTTCATCACGGGGGCTGCCTTCTCTGTCAACAAACCCCTAACAGAACAAAAACAACTTTAGAAATGTAGTTGACGTAATTTATTGGTTATAGGAAGAAAAATACAAAGGGGTGACAATCCTTTAGGTTTCCTCTTTGACTGCTTTAAAAAAAAAAAAATCCACAGGACTGCAGCCAACTGGAATGGTGATTTTAAAAAGGGTGCCTAAATCTAACGTAATTTGTTTGCACTTCCAAGAAACTGATATTTGCATTGGTGTATTTGATTTCTAGAATGACATCTGCATTTGCAAAAGACATGACATTTAAAAACATTATCATGCTTCCTTAAACTTTAATCCCCTCTCATCCCATCACCTGGTATCTAAACAGCAGCTTTAGCCAAGTTTTTTCTTATTAAAACTGAAAAAGAGAGACATAAAAGGAGAGATTTCTTTTCTTGTTTATAATCTCTGTTCTTTATCATCTCTTCTCCCTCCATCTCCCCACTTTATCATTCCAGTGTATACTCCTTAAGAAGAAACCAAATAAACCCTAGCTCCTCTCCTCTTATTCAAACCACCCTTCTGCCTCATATACAGTATCCAAAGGGCTAAAGGCTTCTGATTCCTAAAAGAGATGTGTCTTCCACTGCTCATAAATCTGGACAGAGGCATCAGGTCATATTTGTTCCTTCAAAGTCCAGTCCTGGTCACTGCACATATATTAAAGACATCTATAACATATAGAAGCAGCGTTTTACAATCCTTGAGCTAGGCTTACGTGTGCACACTACTCATGCTGAGTGAAACAGCATTCATTTACAAATGCTATGACAAGGATGGAGTGAAAGGAAAACAGAACTATGGCAAGTGTGCCCTTAGTCTTCAGGTTAGAGCTGTCCTGAGTGGACTTGAAACTTGCAGAGGCAGGGCGAACAGGAGCTGGAAGCAACTCCAAGGAGTCTGGGGAAATGAAGAGGATAGGTAGCTGAGGAAAAGCATTAAAGTATAGACCTCATAACGTGCCATGAAGTTTGTTTCCATTACATAAGAACACTTTCATACATAAAGACTACTTAGTATGTCAGGTAGAAGTCACTTTTGCACAAATACATGAGGCTATGCTGGCAGCTCCACTAACTTAAACATCTGAAGCAAAAATAAGTATGGTAGCTTGCCTGAAGATTGCTTTGTTGAGGTATTCCGCATGTGTTCTGTGAATTTCTTCCAGGTTGCCTACAGAAGACAGTTTGTTTCCAAATTCACACCATGTAACATGAAGAATCTGATTAGCAATGTAACCTTGAATAACTTTCACAAAATGCTGCATTTCATGTTTATACAGCTGGAGCTGTCGAAACTGAACAGAATTTGATGTGCGACTCACTAAAGCTGAAAATAAAAACAGAAATGTATTATCATCAGCACCCACAAAGACTGTCTAAAATTAGGATTTTTAAAGGAACGAAGATTTCTGTTAGTAGAGTCTGTTTAAAATGGCAAGGAAGTTTCTTTAAAAAAATTGTGGCTTTTGAAGCTTGGCATGACTGTTTATAAGCAGTTGTCTAGCACAGGGTGCTAAAAGCATTTTAAACAGGACGCTCTCTATTTCACTCATTATACTTACCAGTGCGTTTTAAGTGAAACCAAACATCCTTGAGAGTCCACACCATGTGCTTCAGCTGAAGCAAAAAGGAGAAGATCTTGTTGTATTTATTCATGCAGCTCTCAGTAATGACAATGTTCAGAGGCCAGTCAACCTACAAGAAATAACAGTGCTGATCATACTACATTTCTGTGTTAGAAGTTATAAGAATATTTCAGATACAAGAAATTCAGGGACACAGAAATTAATATATGTATTTTAATAATGTAATGCAATGGCCAGGCTAAGTAAATCCTGTAATTTCCACTATACAATTTTTTTACTCCATTCTTAAAGGTACTCCATTATTAAGAACATATTCACTCTACCACGGTACATAAGAACTATGGTATAATTGCAGTACTACTACCTTTCTCCATGCTTTCTTACCTTGTACCTTAGCTCTAAGCAACTCAGAGCATCAGGTGCATTGGGCTTGAACACTTCTGGAAGGTACTTGAGGGCAAAAGAAAGATTGGAAGCAAGCTGGGTGTCACCATGAAGACTGTACTGTAATGCTTTATTTAGGATAGAATTAAGAACCAGTGGATTCAGCAATTCACCAGGTGTTTGTCCTGATCCAAGCTAGGGGTAAAAAAAAAAAATCCTAATTACACAATATTAATAAAGAGTCTTTATTAATGAACACAGGTGAATTAAAGCAGAATGGTAAAGTGGTGACTATCCTGCCTTGCTCCACCATTCTGATTGGAAGTTTCTACTTCTGCCATAGGGATGCATAAACAGCATAAGAAGCAACTTCTGAACCACCTGCTGTTCACATCATGAAGATAATCTCATACCTGTACTGATTTATTTTGATATGTTGGACTACAGTCTGCTGTGGTTCAGGAGCTGCTACGCATCCCTACTGCAGGGAATACAGCCTTTAGGCTTTAGTGGGGCAGAAAGCCAGTGAAAGGACTGGTATTATCTATCTGACTCCAATCTGCCTATCTCATCAACTCGGCACCCTCAGAGGTTTACAAATAAAGCCATTAATCGAGGTTCTAAATCCTCAAGTGCTTTCTAAAGTGGGTCTAAAGCATTCTTAGGATTCAGAGAAATACACTATCCTACAGCCACATATCTCCACTGGCAACCAGCTATACTAACCCAGGCTATCCCTCCTACCTTGCTGTCTTCCCCACGAACACAGGGGTAACTAATGAAAATACTGTCTCATCAGAGGGCCCAGCACTCTCTTCAGATGCTCTCCCCTCTGCTCTATAGGATATTTGAGGTAAGAGTAGGTATTTTGCAACACAGGCCTTTCCACTGGATTTTAACAAATGGCAACAGGCTCTTCCAGCCTTGCTGCCAGCAGATGGGAGGGGACAGAGCAATAGTGCAGCAGTTTTCACAGGAAAGAGTGAAATGCCCTTCCATGGCTGCTTATCTGTCAAAGTTTGAAACTATTATCCTCAGTGTGCCAAACCCTTGTACTCTCTCTATTGCTGGGATTAGCAGCAGGAAATATCACTCTCTTCCTTGGGACTTCCTTGGGCATGGAAGTTAAATCTGACAAAGACCTTCTTTTGCCTCAGTCCTTACAATGTTAATCGAGTTCCTTGCTACAAGACTTCTCGACATGGCACAAAAGAGGAAAACAGCATAAGCCAGGATTCTATTTCACACCATTCCCTTATTCCCATCCAAATTAATCCAGAGGTATCAAGATAAAGCAGACAACCCATAACCAAGGGTTAAGACAACAAAGCAAATACCTTCTCAAACAACAGGTCACTGAGCGACTGAGCGAATTCCCCATCTTCCATTAACAAAAAGTGTCTCAGTGCTTCAAAATGCTTCTCTACATTCAGTTCCACAAAGTAGTAATCAACTATTGCTTTGTTCACAAGAGAAACACTAAGAATAAAAACACAGAAAAGGTATTATTCTCATAAGCAACTCCGTCCTTATGTTAACATTCAGCTGTGACTACATCAGATTAATGCTCCAGTACTTAACTCTGATATCCAAGACAGAATGATATTCACATAAGCAAAAAAAAGAGACCAGAAAAATCTTCATCCAGAATATACCAGAATTAAATCCTACCACTTCAGATAACTGGGTTTTGAAAAGTCCTGTGGAAGTATTTTAAGACTGGCTACATATAATGATCTTTAGAACATGCTGCTGGGCCTGGAGCAACATTTTATCAATAGCCTTCTGTCTTATCTCTGTCACTTACACAAACAGATTAAGAAAGACTATTAAATCCCTGAGAAGAATATCCTAATCGCAAAGCTCTGACACTAGATATTGAGGGCAAGTCTACACTACAGTTTGCAGTATAGTGTAGGTATTCAAGCTAGCTTTAAATAATTTAACTTGCATATCAGGGATAGGCTAATTCTGCCAGCACACAACTCAGGCTCGCTTACTTTGCTTTGCTGAATATATACATCTGTATACAGATCGTTCTGGTAGCCAATCTGGATGTTTAAAACGAAGTTAGATAATTACATCTTTCTACATTGTATCAAACTTTGAGTACAGCATACTCAGAATTAGTAAATGGAAATCCAAACTTACGAGAAAGTAGATTCCAAAACAGGAAGCATTTCAACGTATGTGAATAACTGTTTTCATGACAGAAGCTAATCTTGTACATAATAACAAAAATTTTTCTTTAAAATACCATTAGATATACTAATAAAATGGCCCAACATATGTGATTTCCCTATATATTCCAATAGTAACAAGAACAGCTTCTATTAAACTTCAAAACAGCCTTGAAGCTAGAGTTCACATAGAAACAGAAAATATATCCTGATCAATATGCATGAGCTTTCACATAATCAAAAGATTTTTCATTTTTTTCCCCCTTATCTTTCATCTGCCAAATAAAAACTAGCACAAATGTTATAAATAATACACCTTCTTTTTAAAAGAACAAGGAAACCAATGGTGTCAAAACCACTGCTGCATAATCCACGAGTCTGAGAGCAAACACTTCCCTCCAAGCCCTTGTATTTCAAATAGACCTTCAAATTTTTAATTTACACATAAAAATATAAGTTTATATTACTACTTATAATTGTGGTGGTGCATCCCCCCCCGCTCTTTTCCTCTGGGCTACGATACAATCTCAGAACCTTCTGTTAAGCTTTAGCCATTGTGTATGAGTTGGGCGGTTAAGCGTCCCTTGGCCGTGCCAAACGCTCTTGCATGGCTAAGGTGGGGAATGACACTGATCGTACCAGGGACACTAGCTACATGATCAAGGTAGGGAAGAGAAACCAGATAATTTGTCATCTCTGACAGCTCTGAAGCTTTCTCTACCTGGATTATAGCTCAAGTGGAACAATACCATTGTTACCATGAAACAATACTATAATTACTATCCTGGTCCACCTCGGATAGTAGCCAAAATGGAAATTTACTGATGACTAAAGCCAATCATCTTGCAAACCTATAAACAGCGGTACCAAGTGAGACCCTTTGAGTTCTCCTGGACCACAGCGGGCTGCATCTAAAACCTCCCTCTGAGTGGGACGCCTCTCAGAGTCCGCAAACTCGAATTTGTGATACTCGGAGGATCCCCAAGATTCTGNCTGAACCTCGTGACTCAACGGGAGGGTCCCCTTTTTACCTTTTACCTTTTTATTCTTTTATCTTTTAACCCTTTTACTCTTAATCTCTGTACAAATCATTCCAACACAATTCTAATACGATTTTCCCCTGTAATAAGTAATAGAGTGAACCTTGTAATAAGTAATAGAGTGAACCTTGCCATCAAATTCTGTTAAGTCACGTTTCTATAAATTTCTATTAAAATCACCCTTTGCTAATACCTTGCCATTGATTCTTTACGTGGCCTTAAAACCACCCATTCGTGACAATAATGTAAATCTGAACTTTTTAGTTAGTAATGGACCATCCACTGAACCACTTCTGGAAGCAAAGAGAAAGTTTAAGAGAACAGATCTGTGTGCAGCTTTTGTCTCAAAAAAGAACTAATAAAGAACACGGCACTAATTGCTAAATTATGGATTTACTATTTCTAACAAATACTCACTGAGATACAAGTGGAGCAGTAATAGAACGCTTCATCAGCACTGGCAGAGATAAGAGCTCACTCAGCTGTACAGCCGTTTCATCTGTTGCTGACTGTACCATAGGATCCACAGGAAAAGTGTACGATCTTGGTATCACATGATGCAAGAGATGAGAAACTGGTAGTTCTGCTAGATTTAAAAATATATAAACATTGTAAGTTATTATATTTAAGCATTTGATAATCTGTTTCTATTAAACTCTACAAACCCCTCTAGGTTAGAAAATCATAATGTGACAAAATGTATTTCTCATCTTTGTGCCTAGAAGCAAACTGGTTGGCTACTGCAGTTCATAATATTGGTAATTTACTGGTAATTCAGGTATTTGTTCTGGCACTCAGCTTTCTTACTTAAGTTTTATTACATATTCTATTGATCTACTGTTCCAACAGTTCTACTCACACATCAAATCATAACTATCTTGATATTTTTCAATACAGTACTGATCCGATAAGGCTTTCAAATAAGCTTGTTCTTTCTTCCATGTATCTTCCTCTCCCCCTTCCTCCTCCTTAGTCTTGGGAGCATTAGCTTCAGAAAATAAAGTTTCTTGAGGCACAGTATCTTGTGGAATTGCTTTTTCAGGTTCTTCTGCCTTAAACAAAAAAAACGGAGAAATTTTATGAGGGATGCTGGCTTTCCCTTAACAATGTGTTCTTACAGGTAATTGACTAGTTGTTCCAACTGAAAATAAAAGACCTTATTCACCTATACTTTTCTGACATGTAAAAACAATATGGTATTATAGTCATTACTAGATTAGGACAGAATTTACTACCTTAACTACTAGCCTGTTTAATCCTTTGAAGGAAAAGGAAGTCTTCTTGACAACTTTGTTTCTTACCTGTAAGATCTGTGAGGAATCTGGAGAAGGGTCCTTGTTGACCACATTTGCAATTACTGTAATTACAAGTAAGTTAAAGACAGCATTTACAAAGACCTGCTTATAATACTTAGTTCATACTTCAGATTTGCTCCCAAAGTTCTTTAGAATTTCTCAATAGACTATCACAGAAACAACCACCCCAATAATAGTCCCTCCCCATAGCTCCACCCAGGCAGTTAGATGTGTGTTCTCTACTCGAGATTACACGAGGTCCTGTTTCACGAAGTTTCAGACTAGAATTTTCTTAATGGTCTGTTTCTTGTATATAGGAGATAAGACTAAGCTCAAATTCTTTCCTCTGAATTCTAACAGTGTCCAAAAAGTTATGCAAGGAATTAAGCAATAAGTACCTATTTTGACCATAAACATTTACATTTACTTTCATGAGCCCTTAAACAAATGCTGACTGAATAAACTTCATTTTATTTTACCTTCTTGTTTGTCTTCCATTGTATTTTCTTTTTTGTCATTTTTAATATTAGCATCAGGGAAGACTGAAACACTGTCAGATGACTGCGACAGTGGTAAAGTCTTTTCCTTAACTTGTGACGTTTTTGCTTCCTTTCTGTTCCCTTCAGCAGGAGATAATTCTTCACTGTACAGAAGTGTCTGAACTGTGGAGTCAGATGAAGGACCCAAAACGGTTTTACGATGAGGTATTGGATCATTTTCAGCAGATGGGGCCCACTTCCCTATTTGGATGCTTGACTGGGATGCATGACCAAACGGGCTCCAACGAGATTTCAAAGGCTCTGTATCTGAAACCAGTCCTCCAATTTTGATGTGCGACTGTGAAGCATGCCCATGGATGTTCCAACGAGGTCTAGCTGAGACCACCTCTGACATGTTTTCACCAATCTTGATATTGGCATCAGATGCATGACCATGGATGTTCCATCGAGGCCTTGTAGGAGCTACATTTGACACATACTCTCCAATCTTAATATTGGCTTCTGAAGCATGTCCATGAACGTTCCACCTAGGCCTTGAGGACTCTACCTCTGAAGCATATTCCCCAATTTTAATATGAGCTTCAGAAACATGCCCATGAATATTCCATCGGGGTTGGCTAGATTCAACGTCAGAAATATAGCTGCTGATTTTTATATGGGAGTCTGAAGAATGCCCATATGGACTTGATTGTGGCTGGTAAGCGTCCTCATGAGGTGCATATTCTCCCACTCTAATGTTGGCATCAGATGCATGTCCATGAACATTCCACCGAGGTCTTCTGTACTCCACATCAAATACATTTTCTCCAACTCTAACATGTCCCTGCCAAGCTGCAGATGGTCTGAGAACTGTATTAAAATCATACTCATTTTGCTGATGCAATGGTGCATTGCCTTCTCCTTCCAGTGCTCCTCTCAAGACAGGCTGATTTTCACTTACTTGAGAAGTTTCAGAAAGATCCGAGTTAATATTTCGGAATGCTTCATCTAGCAAAGATCCTTGTACACTAATGGCAACAGGTTGTTCATTTTGTGGCTTTGATAAGAAATCTTCTATATTCACATTGGATTCGGGCAAGGAATCAGCACTGTGTAGAGGACTGCATGCTTTCTCTGAACTTTGGAGACTGCTTTCAGATCCTGCCACATTAGGCTGAAAATGCTGATCAGTATTATTATTTGTAAGCTCTGGCATGGGCAGTGCTTTGTCAGCAGAAGTGGCATATTCCAGTCCAGGCTCAGATTCTTTTCTGCCAACTGTTTCATTAGAATGCAGAGGTTTCATAGAAGACACCTAAAAAGTAAATAATTATTACACTGTATGGCCAGTCACATAATCAAGCTACTTATTAGGGCACCACTTTATTACAAGTAAGATTTAAAATTTTCCAATTTTTCAGGTGTACTACAAATAATGTGATAACTACTCACCCTGCTGTTACAGTGAACCTTGTGTTTACTGAACTGAAATGAACCATGAAATGAACTCCCTTGAGAGAAACTTGGAACAGCAACCTGGAGTTTATGTAAGAAAATAAACTCACCTGTGAATGTGGATCTTTCACAACAGGGCTTTTATCTGAAGCCAACTGGCACTGTTTATAAGGAATAATATCTAATTTTCTCCTGTAGTTTCCATCTGGAAGTTTTTCAAGCATTTCCTATAAGTAAAAATGACAAAACCAGAAGCCTTTAAGTACCAAGCACCAAATTTTCTAAATTACATTTCTTAAGGCTTTTCAGAAGATACCTCGATGCGTTTTTGATCTTCTAATAGAAACTTAAGACGGGCTGTTTCCAACTTGTGTCGCTGGATTTTCCACAATGCTCTTTGTTCCCTACGGGCTGCATCATCAGAAAGTTTGCTATAATGGTCAATTAATTCCTGCCTAAATGAAGGTAAAAATAAAGCTAAGTTACAGATTTTCGCATACTGATTTTCATCTTCCCTTCTAAATAATAAGACCTTTTAGCACTTCAGAACTGAGAAGCAATTTTTTAAAAGTAGAAGCCAGAGGCTTCAATCACAGAGAATAAACAGGTGGAGAAAACAGGACTGTATTCTTAGTCAATATGTATTTCTATAACTATTCTTAGTAGGTCACTCATTTATCTTAAGTATTTTTAGATATAACAGAAGAAAGTGAAATACAACTAGAGGCACAACAAGAGCAATTCAAATAATTATCAAACTCCTCTGTCTGCTTTTTACTTTTGCTTTGACATACATGTGACCATTTTTGCTGTGGGCTCAGCTTTTAGTTGTAAGATGTAGTTAAATTTTTTCCTGAAATTCTGAAATTCATAACAAAAACCAGACTGGATAGGGTTGGTGCAAACCAGTGGGTTCCAGATTTTTGGGCCACTAACCATTCGTAAATGACAAAATTGCTCATATATTACCAAAAATCCTTACATCCATCTTTTAACTGCAAACATTACCCTTGTAGAGCAATGTCTGGGAACTGCTAGTATAATAACTTTTAATATACAATAATTTTTCCTGAGGTCTTTATGATCATTTTGGAGTATCTAAGCTTTGGGAGACTACTCAGATACATTTACCTTGCCTTTTTTTCCAGTTCTTCTTCTAAAGCTTTCAGTCTTTTTTCTCTCTCTCTGAGCTCTCGGGCATAGCTGAAATCATCATCAATCTCCTCTTGCTTTATTGCAAGGCGACGCTGCATAAATATTTAACACTTTTAAAAGCCACTCTCAATACCAGCTGTAACACACACATCTGCAAGAAGTTCTTATTTGTACCCCATGAGCTATTCATTCTACTTCAGTACAGTAAATCAAGATATCCTTTCAATTATTTGCCTAGGAAATACAGTTGGCTTTAGAAACACACACAGAAATACCTCTTGGTCTTTTGCAAATTGCTCTTTCAGTTTCTGAAACTGTTCCCGTTTCTTTGCATCCAAAGCCATTCGTTCTGATATTTGTCTATCTGTATTAAAATAAAGATATTATTAGTTTACATTAACAAACACACTAGAAAACATATGAAACACCACCGCAACTTACCGTTAATGGCTTTTAGTACTTTGCTAGCAGTTTCTCGAGCATGAACAATTAATTCTTGTTTGGCTATTTCCATGCGCAAATCCTAAAAAAACCCCAAACAAACAAAAATACAGGTGGGAATTTTTTCTATTATGTTAGACTTGAAAATACACTGTTGCAAAGACAGGTGCACACTTTATAATGGTTACTAATCTATTATTACAATACAGAAATATTAATAAAGCAATTAATTAAATGGAGAGTCTATAAACTAATATTGAAAGTTAATACTCCAGACCTCAAAACAAACCAAGTCCATTTGATATATATATGCTATATTGATGGCATCTGAAAGACAGAAGTCTCTTTATAACTAAAAGAGGTCTGAAAAAACAATTAGCTACGCAAATTACAAAAAGAGTCTTATCTGGTTACTAATTAGCTTGTTACATTTGTTAAATTAGAATCTAACAATCTTTTCAGTACTTTTCAGTAGGAGGGCAAATCTGCTGCTGCAAAGAACTAAGATGGAAGTCCAAAACTCCTTTAATATATGAAAATGCCAACAAATGACAACACAGCACCTATACTTTTAAAAACCATATTAAATAAGTTTATTTGCTGCAATAACAATTCAATGAATTGAGCAACTGATCAATGAAGAAATTCTGACCATAAATACAAATTCTTTCAAAGTTATAACAAAAATTAAAAATGAGTATTTAAAAAAAAAATCCCAACAATAAGGTCTTTATTCTTTTACTCATTTACCTTTTCCTCCTTGCTTAGGGAACTGTATCGGGCAATTCTTTCCATTCGACCTACATACACTGCACAATCTCTCTCTATTTCTTTCAGCTCCTCAAGTGAAAAAATAACTGAAATCCGGGGAACAGGTATATCTGACCAACATATATAATGCTGAAAAATGAGAAATTTCCTTTTAAATACATTTTTTAAATTGTGAAATAACTTAGCAATGCTTCAAGATACTGAAACAAGACTCCACACAGGATCTAAAATTCTTATTAGTATCATTGGTTTTAGCATTTATATCATTCAAAGTAGGAGACAGAGGTATAATGTTCTAGAACTTGGATCACAGGTCAAACTCTCAGGGTCTCCTCTTTCCCACTGAATTGGACAGGAATCTAAAATCTGAGACATACGTTTACACTAGTCATGTTCTAAATACCTAAAATTTTGCTTTTCTGAATATCCAAATTAACTGAGCCTGAGTAACTCAACGCTGAATGCATCTCTCCTACCAAAAGTTAGTTTTTGTTCGCTTATATCCCCCAGAGATCCCCACTTAATAGGAACTGTCTGGAACATAACTAACACACACCAGGAGAGAACTCTACACGAGACATAACTCTCAAAAATATGGCCAGCGCACATCACAGAGTACCTATTCTCTAAGCTAAGTATCTTAGGTCCTTCTTCTCCACCTCAACATTGCTAAAGCTCTGAAGCTGTTCTACTCAGTGCAGAAAACAGGTAAGCGAGCTTTAAAAAAAAAAAAAAGAGCACACAAGCGTGCTCACACTGGATTCCCCAGCCTACTGGTAAAAGCCAGAAGATGGGATGCCCAGAGCTGTGTTCCTGGGACTGTGTTAGCCTAAGCAAAAAGGAAGAGCCAGCTGTTTCGGGCATTATCATGGAAAGGCATGAAATGTGACTGGCACTCTTAGGCAGATGGAAGATGATTGACCCTGGGTGCTGCACATCTTGGGGGAATGTTCTATCTATTAAGATACTGTGTTAGTGACTGATAAAGCTGTAATTTATAATGGCAATGATGACTGACACTGTTTTATAAAAAGCCTGGTACTACTGGCACATCTGAGTCATGGTTTAAGAATGCTTATCAGAGCAGACTCAGGAGAACTAGCAGAGGGTCATCTCACTTGAGATATTAGGCTTATGCCTAATATCAGATATCTGATACTGAGCTGCTCAGCTCTGCCAAGACTGAGCAGCTCTGATCTTAAAAAGAAAGAGAATACTAGTTACTTGGGAAAGAGTGGCTATAGACACTTCTACATACAAGAGCTATGTAGAACTGAGTCAAGACCTGGTAAGTGAGGCATTTTTAAACCAAAAAATAGTAGTGTGAGTTGTGTGAAAAATGGAAGGCACTTGCTTGGAAGCCTGAAACATTTCTGCTTTCAATACAAAGGAAAATAAGAAATATATGATAAATTTGATGCTGTTAAAAATTTGTATTTCTGCAGTGAGCTGTTAGCAATTAGAGCAGATAATCAGCTCACAAGTATCTCAGAGCAAGCAATTACCTTCCATGAATCAACATCCTACTTATGCAATACCAGTTTTCAATAAAGGAGCAAACTTACTAAAAACCTAGAAACTTGCTCGAAAGAGACATGATTTTCTCAATGTAATAGGAAGGAACCAAGCCAAAACTTACCCTAGGACAGCACAATTTCAGCAAGTTTATGGTTTTCCCACATATGTATACATCATTAGCAATATGTTTAAGAAATACAGGGACACAATCTTCTACTTCTTTTGAAATCAAAACATAACCATGAGTCCAGTAATGTTTATCTACATATCAAACAGAAAGACAGAAGTATATTTTTTTTATTTTTTAATTAAGAGCACAGATTATATAAATTAGAAATGCTCCATATACATACTGTACCTCTAAAACAAAGATAATCCTCATTCACCTGGATCATAAATTCTCCATAAACATCTCTGAATACACCACTGTATACCCAATCATAGATAAATCTAAAAAAAAAAAAAAAAAAAAAGTTGTACAATATTGAAAAATCAATCCTCTCACCTTCTCAACTTTATTATAACCAAACAGTAAGTATATTCTTTAAAACATCAAAACACACAAGCTATAGGCAGGATAAAAAACAACAATTAAGTGCTGTTTCACTGATTTTTAAAGATACAAACAGGATTACGTCTCTACATTTTTCTTAAAAGAAACCATCTTTATATAGAACAGTTCAGCGATAATTAGTTAAAATGAAAGAACATTGCCTTAATTACAACAATCTTTTTATTTCTGTATACTAATTTACTAAGTATATATTAAAAATTTCTAGAAATCTTTGCAGCACATCAAAAGCATAGGGAGAGATAAGCAGGAAGAATTTATTTTAAAGACAGGTAATTTTAGCAGGGAGAAACTGAAAAGGTATAAACAAAAATGCAATATTAAGCACTTTTTCCCCACACCTAGAGACATTTTTAATATACATGCAGTAATGAGAACTACTATTTTGGAATATTTATTCAGGCTTTTTCATATTTCCTCTGTGTGAAACCAAACTTTTGAAGAAATAAAAACCCACAATTATCTCAAGCTACAGATGAAAAGGCTTACAGCACCTTGAAGCTAATCTTTTCTCTTCTTATCAGTTGCAATACTAACACTGTTTCTAGATGCTGGGTCAGTGCAACAAACAGGAAGCATTTAGCACAGGAACCACCATTCAATTTTAAGGTTGTAAGTAAAAAGTTAAGAACTTTTAAAGTGTTAAATCTGATGTTTCTATGATTTATTTGAGCAACAACTTCTATTATTTAATTTCTTTCAGGTTAATAAATGAGTGGGATAACACTTTCTGCAGATAATGGAGGCCTCCTTCCACGGCAGCCCTGATTGTGTATGATTGATGTTTCGATAGAGATCTGCAACAAATTTAGGAATCAATGCTAAGTAGTAAGCACACTTTGACATTTTTTAGGTTCCTTGTGATGCCACGACATCCTGCCCTTGGTATTTCAGAAATCTGACTACCTTCTATAAATTGCAGGGCAGGAGCTGTGAAGATATTTCATTGAGTCTCCTGGTAAATCTGAAATGAAATTCCTCTGAAGAACATTTTATGTAGAAGGAAGAAAAAACAAGAAGGGTGGCCATGGGAGGAATCTTAAATTTAGAGCATTTTGACAGATTTTGGTTTTCTCTTTCTAGTATCATTACATCTAATAAGTATCATTGTAAACTGGTGATGGACTACAGCTATAATCCCTATAAATAGCTATTTTAAAAAAATTAGTATCTCTTCAGAAGTCTATAAACTAAGTTGATGTGCACTGCTTAACAAAACTGTTGCAATCCAAGGAACTCTACTTCCTGTTGTTAGTTACTTTATGAACAACAGATTTTTTTTTTTTTCGTTTTTGCTTACTGAAAAGCCCACAAGAAAAAGACAGTGGAAATAAGCATTAACTTTCCCAGTTTGTGCAGCACAATGAGAAACCTGTTAGTTGCCAGTTTCAGGATTTTACTACAGGTATGAGAGGAAAAAAAAAAAAAAAAAAAAAAAAAAGTTTATTAGTGTCTTATATTCCAGTATGAATTTCCAGGACCAGCAGCAAGAAAGAAGTCTTATTTACATGTATTTATTTCCTAATCTAGTCACACATAAAACCCTTATGTTGTTTCTGAGCTGGAAAAGAGAGGGAAAGAAGGATTCAGCAAAATGAATTAATTTTAATATGTATTAATATGTCGCAGATACAGCCACATTTTGTATTTTTCCGAAAATGTTAAAAACCATTGTTAAATTAGCAGAGTTACTCACCAGATTACTGCTCTTAAACACAATTATGCAGAGAACAGTATGGACGCACCTTGTGTATGGTTCACAGCTCGTCTTCAACAAAGACAGAAGAACTGGATAATGCTCATTGCTACAGTTGTTGAGAGCCTCTTTGTACAGATATGAAAGCAATTTAACACCCTAAAAAATTGAAAAATATTCTAGTATTAGGCAACAAATTTCACTACAACTTTAGTAACAAAAGACTCACAAACACACAGCTTTATATGTTTCACTAGACACAGAAGGCAGGATTCATCTCACTTCCTCTAGCTATCTGCAGTTAAGATCACTTTATCTGAGCTAGTTACCTCAAGCTCACTTTATAGGCACTGGAGGGAAACAGGTATGTTTAGAGCTGGATTCATTTGACTTGCTACAGACATCTCCTTTAGAATGAAATGCACTCTAAGGCTTATTTTGGGTCCTTTGTTTACTTTAGGAATTGAAAACACAGGACAAAATTCCAAATTTTAAAATGTTTGGAGAAAGGATCATGGCATTCTAACTGGAGGTCCAAGGTCATCTCTTTGGTAGCAGAGAGACCAACACTAAATATTTTATGTAAAATCCTACCTAATTTCGAAGAATATTAACATTGTAATGCAAACCAAACATAAAAACATCAAATTAATTATCACCATAGGAAATGAAGCACCAGCTCCACCGCTGATCCCCAGCGCTGTTGTTCCAATGCCACAAAGTTCAGCTAAATACCTAAAAACCAATATTAAAACATATGTAACAATTTCAGCCAGAAGTCTCTGAGATCACAGTAATGAATTTTGCTGAAGTTGAATATCATACAACAACCCTACTGTATCAGCTGAATGATAACAGGGATAAAAAGAAACTGAATATAAAGACCTTACATGTTTTCCCTAGGATCTTCTGGATATAAAGAAATCTTTCTGTTAAAATAGAGGCAAAATACTGAAAGACTATGTAAGAATGCCTGTATAATACTGTCTCTTTTAGTGTATATGAAGAAATATAGATTCCTTTTTTTCTGTTATGAAAAACTTAAATATTTAATATTATTCTCTTACCTCAACTGACGACCTAATTTTCTGAAGAGAAAGCTGATTGTTAGAAGGCTTAAAGTAGGAGGTGTTGACAAAACACAGGCTCGGTAATACTGAAGATACTTTCTCAGCCCACTTGTGAATGCCTAGTGTCAACAGAAAATATTTAGAGTCTTAATGTTAAAGCTCTTAATAATCTATCTGTGTCTCACATCAATTGCATCAGCATGAAAACAAACCTTTTACTAAAATAATTTGCATATGCAGGTAAGAGGGACTTGTATAGCAAAGTAAGGGGAAAATAAGAGTTCATGCAACTTCAGACATTCAAATTAGCCAGATGACTCCTCTATACTCTTTACACATCCAATGCACGGAGCTTGTACCCACACACAGTATAATAAAGCATCTTGGTTCAGCTTCTTTGAATTGCCCTTTCAGGACCTCCTCGTTCTCTAAACAGCTATAATATGAACCTAGGGAAACCAGTTTCCTTACTTTCGTGCCTAATTTGGATACTGGAAAAAACTTGTCTACAACTTTTTCTAACAAGACAAGGAGAGAGACCTTCTTATTCAATTTCTATTAACATTGCTGTAAATCAATTATTCAGAAGGAATACATTTTCATAACCAATCCTAACTTAATTCTATGCATTAGAAAGAGATTAAATCACCTGATATTACACAGTGCACACAGTGTTCAGTATAATATACAGAGGACTGGCAGGGAAAATTTGCGCTTAATTCTGAGCTGAGAAAAAGTAATTAAAGCTATTAAATATCATATTTCTCTATATCAGTTTTTATTTTTAAAAAATATATATATTATATATATACATACCATATTAAGAAAGTTCTTGTATTTTAGTTTTATACTTCTTCATGTATAAATAAGTAATGTTTTTAAAACATCTAAAAATGATATTCCTTTAGTCAACAGAACAACATAACTAAACAAAGCACACTTCAGGTAATGAAGACCTTTCGCCATGTGTTTCATGGAAGCAAGCACACAGTGCTGTGATTTAAACACAGTTCACTGCCAACGTGGGATGAGCAGCATTACACTTAAACCGTTTTGCAGTTTTGCAGAATGCAGAAATTCCAGCTTTACATGAAATCAAAGTTACCTTCTCTTTGGTAATAATTGGCCCAATAAATCTAGATGATTTAATACAATTGTTTTACCTGAAACACAAGTCCTTTGCTGTACGAAGAATCTAAAACTGGCTGAAGAGAAAAACGACTTAGTCGTGTGTAATAGGTTCCATACTCTGCAACTTCCGAGAGTAGGTTGTGCATTGTCTCTGGTGAAGTTCCAGATACATACACCCCCTCCTTTATGACAAATGTCTGAGCAGCCTAAAAGGATATAGGGAGGGAAAAAAAAGGCAGATTCGAATATTTCATAGCTGTATTCTGATTTAAAATAGCAAACATTTACACACAAAAATAACAGCAGACAATTTTTCAGTTTAGATACTCTGGTGACTGAGACTATATAGCTAGGACAGTATGATAAATACATTAAATTGTAGCAAAATTTCAGGAGTATAAATGGTATTTTCAAATATACAGAATAAGACTCATTATCTAATTCCTTAAAGAAAATCCAATCTACAAAACTGTTTACACATCTATTTTCAAGTATTTAAAAACCTATTTTCACTTAAAGGACTACAAATACTCTTAGCCTATTGCAATAATATCATTATTGCAATATATAAATACTGCCTTATTGCCATTAGGTCACATTCAACTTTTCAACAGTATCTACAACTGATCTCACAAGAAATAAATGTATTGAAGAGGAAACCTCTACAAAGAAAAAAAGAAAAAGATGCGACTAAGAAGCGTAGTTAAAAATCTTCCATACCTGATTGAGTGAAAATGTAGTAGATACCACACCAATGAGGACATTCAAGACATCCTTAACTAGTTCAGGCTCTTTCATTAGCACAAGCTGTGGAAGCTGAAGTACAGTATTACTAAACAGTTGCAATTCCCCTTCTCGAAGTTTGTAAAATTTGTCAAAAGCTTCTCTCCCAGCTTCAGTAAGATATGGTTCCTCTTTTTTACCAGGTGGGCTGTGTCAGAGTAAACACATTACAAGGTGATTATATGAAAAGAAGGAAATATATCTCCTAAAGACAAAAAGGCATTTCAGAATTTTACACAGCCAGTATTGACCACAGAAAAAGCTACTATTAATATAGTACATTTCCAAGGGAATGTGCATTCAGTCAATGAAACTGTAGCCCAAACTCAGGAGAGTGAAGAAATAGGTAGATAATTTGAACATCAGTTCAGATACAGAAACCTTGAGAGAGAATTACCAGCTTCTTTTGTGGCCTTCCCTGACGCAGTTTTCACATTAGGAAAATGAGGTCAATATATACCAGATTTCCAGGGTCCTGTAATACTAATATTCAAATATGTTAAAGAGCACTATGCTCAAAATGCTATAATGACTTGTATTAACACATTTTATCTCTTCCCAGTGAGGATTACTATCCCCTCCAAAACAGTTTCTCCTTCCAGTTCTTCCAAAAATTCTGAATTCTAGTAGCATGTATTACATGAAAGCTGTCAGGCATAAGGTCTATATTTGACTCTAAGATCCTTACAGTCCAAATGGTAGCAAGAAAAACTGCCTTGTATTTGGAACAAAGACAGACTGTGCTACGGTGGCTTTGAAAAATCAGATCAGGGAACTTCTGAGTTCCTGAGCTTCTCAGGCTTAGAGTTGAAAAAAACCTGTGTAACACTGCAACAGACGCGTCACCAGATTATTACTTAAAATTACAGAAAACATACAGAGCAAAGTTTCTCCAAGAATCAGGCACACCACTGTCCATCAGGAACATAAGGAAGATAGCTGCCATACCTGCCTTTTTTTTTTCCCTTCCATTTTAGGGAAGCTAGGAAGCTTTAACAGGGCTATATAGAGCCTTCTCTCAGAAGATGCATCTTCTACTCAACAGCCACAAGAATTACAAGTCTAACTACACCATCAAGAAATTTGTTATAATTTCTGTTTTGGTGACAGACAGGGAAAAGGAATACAATACTGTACAATACTGGGAGATACAGGTTTAATTATTCTAGTGCTCTACAACTACTACTTTCTCTTTTGAAACTGAAAATATGGAATCATTTTAGAGTGAGATAAATTGCACAGTGCATAAGAAGTCAGATTAGTTAGAAAAATGTTGCATTTCACACAAACACCAAGTGTTCCCATAATCCTTTCAGTGTTTTTGACAAAGATTATTTTGTTTTATCTCTTCCTATGAAACTGCTGCAACCTAAGAACTAGTTTACTGAAATTGCACAATCTTTATTCCTTTCTCAGTCACTAATGTAGTATACTGAATTCTGTGAAATAAATATGCACATTTCACTACTTATACTGAGGTAATTTGGAACCAAGATGAAATGCACCTTCATACATTTGCATATGATGCATAGTAAGTTTGCCAGTAACATCAGACACGTACTATCCAATTCTTTCCCAACATCTCCGTTTGCTGGGTCCATATGTAAGCACTGCATCCCACAAGTCTATGTCTGGAGTCATGCTTGGCTCTGACTGAGAATCAGGAGTCAGATTGGATGCTGACTGGAATCCCTCATCTTCTGACTGGTCTATACTTTGGGGAACCTGTCAGAGAGAGTTCAAATGTTATACATGAAAACATTTTACTGAAGAAACATATGCTAATAAAGATGATGTTCTGCTATCATTTGTGATCAAGTGACTCTACATGACTCAATCTGTGTTGTCCACCCTCCCTTTCTATCTATTTTAAGTTTTTCCTGTAAGCACTCTTTTCATTTGATAAGTTTCTATGGGCATTAATGCCTATACATAAAACAACAATCACCATCAAAATAATATACTAAGTTTGTTGGTGTTAAACTTGAAACTTACTCCTTTGTAAGCATATAGTTCTACAAATTGAGAATCTGAGGATATTCAACAATATACAACACTAATAAAATCATACTGCTCAGTATTTCATTTGAGCAAATGACCCAGGCCCTAATTCTTCAAATTTGTAAACATTTTGTTAAGTATGACTAACATAGTTTGTTCCCGTATGCTTATTCATATGCAGAAAATCTGCCAGTGTCCGAACAGTGTATATGCCACATCCTCAACTCCCACTCAACAGGAATCGTATATGCAGAACAGTACTCAATTTTAGTAAAAGACAATCACACCCACATAAAAAGCAGCACGTTCTTCAAGAAATCGCGAATTTTCCAGTCTGACTGAAAGAGTACAGCACTTACTCAAAAAGGTTCTGCCTCCCCTAAGTTACAACTTACATCCATATGTGCACATTGAATGGCACAGGGGTTTTCTTTTTTAATGTGTCTGCCTTCAAGTTTCAATTAAGACTCTGAGTTAAGTGCAAGAGTTATCCATATGTTAAGCAGAGGTAACAAAATGAGAATTGAAAGTACAGAAGTATAAAAAAACCTACCTACACACAGTGAAAATGGAAAGAAAGGAAAAAACCCAACAAGTTTATCTAGTAACTCTATGAGAATAAAACATAGCAAAAATAAACAGAATGGACAGCAAAAGGGGAAAAAAAGATGCAGTAGAAACTGTACACACTGAAAAGGTAAAAGGACAGTGGGAACTAGGAGGTTCAATGAAATATAATAACTGAAAAAAATGTTTTAAGATACAACAAGCCAAGAAGAAAATACAACAAGTTAGGTAATGTAACCTGAACAGCAAAACATATACATTCAGACAGGAATGCTTATGCAGTCAGGCTGAACAGTAATAAGTAAGCAACAACGCAAAGAAGTTCAATATTCAATATTCAAAAATATACAAAAATCCAAGCAAAAGATTACTAGGGCAGGGAAGGCACAGATATAGCTGATGGCTTAACTTCACAAAGCCTATGGCCACATGATGGTTTTTTACATAGTTATAGGACAAGGCGAAGGTTTTCATTATCACACATCTCTGTATCCAAAAAGTTTATCTGGTTCTCAGCAAAGAAAAGGATCCCTGCTCCATCTTAAATTCCAACACTGTATGCTTCTATTACAAATTAAACAACTAGTTATATTTTAAACTGTAGTTTCAAAGTGGCATATTGAAAGCATGCATACACTCTTAAATGCAAAACAAATTATACCATACTTTAATTGCAAGTCCAGACAAATCTGCATTGTCAGGCACTGGTGGTAAATCCAACTTGATGTCCATATCATATGTACGGCTATGGACAAGAGCACCAAAGAGCGAGACCCGTGTTTCCTTCTCAAACTTGTCACCAGCAGGATAGTTCTGTGAGAACAACCCTATGGCAGGGAGTCCAGTGCCAGGTGCAGCCTCCATTATCTGAAGCGTCTTTTGAATTGTGTCATTGAACTGACACTCTTCGTTTGTTATTAGAGATTGTATATCAGCTTCAAATACACTTACATCATAATAATCATAACCCTGATATTTGACATTTCTCCCAACATGTTTGTTGTTCAGAAAATAGTCCTTTTTTTGTGGTACGAGCTGAGGAGGACCTGTTCCAGCAAGCTGTACTAAGAGATCCAAGACAGAATTAATTTCAGTAAATGGTAAGCATTCAGCTGTTTCCAGTTCCTCCACAAGATTCTCCAGTCTATCTGCTTGAGCACCTAGGCCACCAACTCTCAAGTTGAAAGACAGCATCAAAATTTTGTTTTTCACTGGAAGCCTGGAAATGTTTGATTGCAGCTTATGAGCCTCGTCTTGAAAAAGGTTTATGAACAGGGCATTGTAAGCAACCCGTTTCAGATTTTGCTTAGCCCTTCTCTTGCTGATCTTCCGCCTGCCCAGGTGGACTTTCCACGGCAAACCTGTCAAGTGTGCTTCACACAAATCACTGAACAACTGTGTAATGCTCTCCATTTCAAATGAAATTAGGTTACAGCAGTTACCGCCTAGGTCTCTGGTTTCATGCGACGACCTGAAAAATATCAGGAAAAGGAAGAAACACTCATGACGTGTATGAGAAATTGATGAGTAGGCTTTAACTTAAACTTAGACAGTCCAAAATGAGAGAGAAGAAAACTGACCTAGCATATACTTAGGACAAGAACTATAAAAATAACACTATGACTGTGATCACATGCAAAGCGATGGTGGTGCAAGCTTAATTCCAGATGCCCCATTTTGCTCGGCAGACTGAAATAGAGCAGAGAAGGTTATCCTGATCTAATACAAGCTCCGAAAGCTTTACCACTCTAGTTTTTCTCAGGAGACAGCCGCCACCTCCCTCCCACCTGCGCAGTGCCCTCAGCAGAAGCCACGGGGCCACGCAGAGAGCAGGCGAGATGTGGGCAAGAAGATGCGGGTGCTGATGGTGCCGGGCAGCGCGGGGCTGGCCTGCACGACAACCGGCCGTCCCTGGGGCGGCTCCGAAGCACCCACCGAAAAGGGGCAGGGGGTGCCAGCACCACCCCGGAGAAGCTCCCGGCGGCGTGGCCTTACCCTAAAGATCAAGCTGGGCCCAGCCCTTCCACCCCCGAGAAACGCCTGCCAGCCCGCTCCTCGCCCCAGCCAGAGCACGCTGACAGCATTAGAATCATAGAATCACTAAGGTTGGAAAAGACCTCTAAGGTCATCGAGTCCAACCGTCAACCCAACACCCCCA
>VZTQ01003194.1:107979-148905 GCA_013400755.1 Pelecanoides urinatrix
CCCCACCGCCCCTGCCGTACCTGCGCCGGCTCCCCTGGCCCCGCCGGGAGCGGGACGCCTCGGCCACCTCCTTCCTTCAGCGCGGGCCGCCGCGCACGGCGCCGCCGACGTCATGCGAGCGCGACGGGCCGCGGCGCGGGGAGAGGCGGCGGCGGGGGCGGCCCTGGGCGCCCGGCCGCGCTCTGGCGGGAAAGGAGCCCAAGGCAAAGCGGCCGCTTGCCGTGATCCGTAGAATGGCGTGAGCCCGCATGCCGGCGGGGGCAGGAGGCACCAAGGCCGGCGGGCCCTTGCAGCCCCGGCCTGGTAGCCCCGCCGCGGGGAGGGGCGTCCCGGGCCGGAGCCGTGCCGCGCCGCACGCCCACCGGTACCGCGGCGCGGCTTAAACGCCGGCACATAAACCGCCGGCTGGGACAGTTCACGATTATTAAACCATTCCTGCGCTGCTCACTTCTAACGTTGTCCCTCAGTTGACAAGAACTAGCAGACTATGGCCAGAAAGCAGTAAACCACCTTGCGCTGCGTCCCGGCCTGCAGAACGTAACTGCAGCCGTCTGAGAGCATTTGCAAACTAATTCTACCAAGAGTACACATTTTTTCCTCTGAATTCTTGTTGTAATAAATTTCATCAAGATCACAGAAAAATGCATATCAAAATATGACACTGGTATCATTCAAACACTGGCTGCAGAAATTCAGTTGAACGAAGGCAGGTAAAAGGGAATGAGCTGAGGTATTTCTGAGAAAATCCTTTTTTGGTGAAAATGCTGAATTTTCTGAAAAAAAATTCCTTTTTTTCAGGGGAGAGAGAAGATTAAACCAACAAATCTGTTCTGAAAAGTTTTGAAGCTAAAGTTTGGCCATTGCCCAGTTTCCAATCTAAAGTAAATACTTTTTGGAGTTTGAAGTTAAAGAAATTCTGAACTGAAACAGAACATCTTCGTGTTCTTCAACTTTTGTTTGTGAAAATGTTTGACATGGCTTTTAGTTTATTTTGAAATACATTTTCATTTCAAAATGTTCAAGGATCGAGAATCATTTCCCATCCATCAATAACTGAAAACCAGTATGAACAAGAAGGGAATCACTGGGAACAGTTATAAAAAGAGAACTGCAAAGACAGATTTAGTTACTCAAATAATGTAAAGTTCATCCCAGTGGCAACACCAGTATAAGCATAATTTGAAGTTTTTGAAATCAAAAGGTCACATTATTGAAGTCACAATCACAGAGAAGAGCTTTTGCAAATGAGCCCAAAATCGTATCTGGAATGCTGCCAAACAAGACATACTATGGCTATTGCCTCAGGATGTTTATTTAATTTTGAGAATTCACATGATGTCACCCTGAGGCCACTACCAAATCTCTGGGGGTTTGGGGTTTTATTTGTTATATAGACAATTTATGTTTGAAAAGAGGGCACAGTGAAGCCCTCTTTACACTGCTTTATTCAATTATGTATTTGTAATTTTATATATGCAAAATATTTTTCTTTTTTCTCTCATGCCCTGTATCATTCAGGAAATTAAACTTAATCATCACAGGTGTGATGTTGGAAATGCATACACTATAGCTGTTCAGCTGCTTTTCTTAGTGCAATTGACAATTACTCGTTAAAAAAATTAAAAGAATAGACCATCTTAGGTCAATCCTTTAAATCAGATTATAAAATGATATTTCATTAGTCTGAAGGACCTGTTGTTAAGTTTAAACTCCCAATGAAATGGTGGTGGTGGCAGCAGTGCAAGCACTCTGGTATGATGTTGAATAATATTAAAATGTTTTGGCTACTATGATTGCTCATTTCAGATGCCCATCTTCTGGACTTCCTTAACATTGATGCAGTCAAGCTACTGCATATGCAAGCCTGACTTTACAACGCCACAAATGACAGAGGCCCCAGTTTGCAGTAATGAAGTGCAGGAGTTGTTTTCAAGTCTCATTTGTGAATAACTAGTGCCAATATAGAATTTGCAAGCATAATTCTCTAGCTGAAAATATGGTTTTTAAGTATTTTTAAAACAGGAGACAATTGTGAATGGCTCTTATTCTGTTTAGAGATTGACCATCTCTTTTCCTGATGATTTAAAAGATGAAAACATGAACAGCAACACACTTTTTTTCTTCTGCTGTGTAAAATGATTCCGAAGTGCAGTCAATTTCTTGAAATCCCATTCGTCACTGAAAAGAACAGCGATAAGAAAAACAGTTATTAATCAAGCTCATACCACAATTCCCAACCCCATGAGAACATTTTTATTGCAACCAGACCAGTGCCTTGGCCATTTCTTCTGAAAGCAAGCAGGGCATTTTCTTTCAGAGAGAGATGCCCACCTTTATCATTTCTTTTTCTGTTGAAAACCAGAAATTATTCAGTAGAGAAATGTTTCTAGACAAGTATGCTTGAAAACATACATACCTGCCTAATCTGATTCCTATACAAATGCAGTACTCGATCCTCAGCTATTTGTGAATGTACTTTAAGCATGACTAATCACTATTGAGTTAAGTGAAGTTATTTGTGGACAAGTTAAATGTAAATAAAAATGTAACCTGATTCTGCACTCTATTCAGAAAACACTTTAGCAGTCAGAGCCACTGCACATCTTATGAACCATTCTTTAAGCACATAATATTTTGGTAGTGTCATTTCAAAGTTTAAGTTCCCAAGGGTACAGTTGTTATGCTATGAAATGTGGTGCTTTCTGGCTTAAGTGGCAGAAATAAAAGCATCCAGAGTTTCATCCTTTTCATATCAGATCAATGTGCTCCCATTGTAATATCCCACTGACTTACAGGAGCCAGCTGTATTTTATCATCTTTTCAGAAACTTGCATATATTCATAAGAACTAAAGATAAAAATAGACAACTTACCTGAACACTGAAGCATTTTCCATTCCTGCTGAAACTGGTCTCTTAATGTTTTTATTTTATTTACTTTTTCTTGGGTAGGAGGTACATAAATGCCAAAGTGAGGTGTAGAAGCACCCACTAATGCTTCGGCTACACTTTGCATTAAATGTATCTCTGTGTCCTATTTAAGAAGGAAAAAAAAAAACACTCCTGGGAACCAAACTTTCTTCGTTTCAATAATACATGCAATATTTTAAAACAAGCTTTTGTAATTAAGGTGCTAATATTAGTAACAAGAATGAGCAACTTTCAATTTTCAAATAAAAATGTGTCAAAATGGTGACATTTTTTCCTGAAAAAGGTAAATTAATTTTTATCTCCTGTAAAAGTTGTTTTTTTTTTCAAATAGAGAAAGAATCTTGAGTTTTCATTTTGTGACTGAAAAGAAACAGTGCTGGGTTAAAGGTAGAAAATGTTAGGAGGGAAGGGGAGCATGGAGATTGTTTACTTCGTGCATCATTTATTTTCTATCTGTAAAAAATAGTGATATATTTTGCTTCATCAGAAAGTGACAATTTTTGGACTTCTGACAATCTAAATCAATGTCATTTGCTCACAGAAATCATATTCTGACGTGTCCATAGCATGTGAGGATTATTAACATTTATTTTGAAGACTGTAACTCTATTTTATTTTTAAAACATGGAAGTCTTTTTTCAATTATTCTGAAAAGCCAAACCCATGCATTAGAAAATCCCCACACATTAGATAATCGTGTTATGGAGCTACCTGCAGAGTACCAATATAAAACTCTTAGTCATTTCTTAAAGATGTATGTCCAACTTCCTTTTTATCTCCGAGTTTACCATTCAGAATACCAATAATTCTTTCCATTTCATACTCCTAATTAGTAATGTGCAAATACACTACTTCTGAATACTGTATATTGATGTACAAATTATATTAGTTTAGGCAATTTACACATCAGCACTGTAAATTAAAACAAGTAACATTTGAGAAGACTACAGAATAAAGTATGTCACAATCCACTCAATTGGCAGCTTAATGAATAGTATGTCTTTAATTGGATACTTGCTGGGAAACAGATTAGAATAAAACTGCATACATGAACAATTATTCATTGTTTCTCATTAGAAAAGAACTAGGAGGCACAAAAGCAATCAAAAGTTACTGTTTCACAGAACACATGAGAAATTGTGTTACTCACAGCCACAGGATGCTGCAGAGCCCAAGAGCGTAAATTGAGTTCTTTAAGAGATTAGATAAATTCATGGAAGATATGCTCACTGGCACTTATCACACATGGTCTGGATACAGCCTCCGACTTCCTAAATTTAGAAATCCTTAATGTGGTAGTGTATGGAAAAACTAGACGAGGGAAAGATAGATGTTCTTTATTTCCTTTCCCATGCTTTCTATCAGAAACACAAAGCTGGGGTAGGTTGGTCTTCAGTTATGTATTATGGCAATTAAGTTCACTTAAAGGATATGTGCCATTTTGATTTATTTTCTGCATGATGGAAGTCGTGTGTGATAAAGTAAAGCATGGGGGACAGAAGGAAAGGAAATGTAGTGTTTTATGATAAACAGGACAATGGGCTGCTTTCAATCACTTTTGATAGAAAAAGGCCATACAATTAACAGACAACAAGTGCCTCTTTTCAGGAGACAACTCTGAGCTGTGAATCCCAGATGGAAAGGGAAGTTAATCCCCAAACTGTGGCAAACTGTCAGAACTCTACCATCTATAGATATAACCACAACCATGGGCTTGCATTCATGCCTCAGCTTCTCAATCACGGAGGCTGCCTACAGCTCGGTATGCATCTGTGTCTGGTCTTGTTCTCAGGCCAGAGAGAAACTTGGGCTATTTGCGTCATGAACTCAGGGGTACCAAAGGCAGTATAGATACAGCCAATATATTCTACTGGGCAGCTTGAAGCAGTTCATACCAGGCATGCTGCTGTTTGATCTGAGTTCTGTCCTAGGCACTTTGAACTACCACGGCTTAGCGCCACTACTTACCTCGATCACTGCAAAAATTCGAGACTCAGCTAATCCTTGTAGTAAAGCAAAAAGCAGAGAAATTTCACTTATTCCAAGGCTCCTGTTTGGTCCAACAGCTATTACTGTCAAGTTAGGTTGATAACTATATGCTACAGGAAGAATGAATCCAAGCACAGCAGAAAAGAAGTCATTTCCTTCAGCATCCTTTAACAACAATGAGAAACTGTTCAGCACAAATGTAAAGCCCTAAATTCCCAGATATAAAACAAAACAGTAAGGTGAATCTCAAAAAGATTTTGATTGACCTAGGAAACAGGATACTGATCTATTTTCACAGCAATTTTTGTATTAAACATGCAGATTATTCATCTCTTCCTTAGTGTCTTCACACTGCAACTCTGCCTTCGTGAAGATGAACTACAGTAGCTACTGAAGGTTTCCTCAAACCCGTGCACTCTAATACATTCTCAAGATCTGTGAAGGAGTAGCATCCTGGCAAGGGCAAGCAAAGGCAATATTTTCAAAGATCCAAATTGCAGTGAGGGGTGTAATTCTCAGTGTCATTTTATGAATTTGTAAATAGATTCTATTATTTCTGTTAAAAAAGTTTTTCTCTTCTGTTGTTTCCAGAAAGTGAATCTTACCCCTTTCCAGTTTAGAGAAATACAGTGTTTAGAGCTGTCCTTTCCAGACTGTTCTTTCTCACAAATATGTATCATGAGTATTTTTCTGTAAATAAAAATGACATCTGAGTATTTAACCAGCAACTTCCAATGAGATAAAAATATTTTTTCTTTCATCATTCTTTAAATACTAATTCATAACACAGGAACAAATAACTATTTGTATTACTACATGCCATAATGTAAACACCAATTCTAAATGAAATCCTTTTTAAGCTATCTTTAAAGAGAATATTAAAGACTATGGGCAAATAACTCTTAAAAAAAAGGGGAAGTGGCAAAAAAAGTTATAGATAAGTAAAGATGACTTTCAGTAAGGAACTCAGCATGAACAGTATGTGCCCCCTGCAGTTATAGGGGGATACACCCTATATAATTAATAATTGCATTCTTTATTACTTTCTATTTTCAATACTCTATTTTCAATACTCTATTTTCAATAACAATCTAAATTTCAATTAATATAGAAGGATTATACTTTAAACCTACCATTAAACTCTTAAAGTGGCATTTAGAGATAGCAGTTTGTCTTTAGATACATTTGGAGATGTTTTGTATTTTGTCTCAGGCTAACCTTAATGAACATCAGCTCATGACTGATTCCTTAGCACAGATTTCATCATACATACGGACACTTATGAACATTTATAAAGCCTTTGGGATTTGACTCCCTGAAGTATAGAGAAACCTCACCCATCTTCTGTGTTCGGTATGATTTGCATGTCTCCAACAAATATACAAAGCACTCTGCAGAAAACAAAAAAAATATACATACATTTACATCTACAAGCAACTTTTTTCAATTACTGTGATTTGTTTAAAAAGTTCGCATGTAGATTAGAAGCATAAAAAAGCATGTATGTTGTTTCTGAATTCAGTCCATTAAAAGTATAAAGAAAACACATTTATGACAGGTCAAGGGAACTCCTTTTCTCCCATCAAATACTGGGAATAAAAAAACAAAAGCAAGAAAATGTCCTCAGGCCAAAGACAATCAAAATCTGACACAGAAAATGTAGGTTAGCACAGCAGCCATCCTTATAAATGTTTTGCCTTGAGTAAGCCCAAAGGTTTTTGCTGGCATATACAATATTGCCTGTACTACATATTGAAAATGCTATGCATATGGAAATGCTATTTGTTTTAAAATTAAGGTTTCAAAGGCAATTTGCCATATTTCACACACTTTTATCTTATTTTCACCTTTTGGCAAATGCCAAAAGATACAAATGCAAAAGATACAAATTCACCTTTGAAATCCAAAACGAACAGAATGTCTTAGTGCAACAGCAACAGAAGCAGCAGCTGTGGGTGATTCTGCAACTCCATTGCATACCTACAAAATATATTTTTCACTCATAAGTAATTAATACTGCACAAGATCATGTCATTTTTTATTTGTAACAACTGTATTTTTACTTGTTTATACTTTACCATTCAAACAAAGCTACAGCTGCATGAAAGGGATCTTAATGATCTATCATAGTAGGGTTAAGAAAAATGTTAATTTTCTACAGCAAGGCCATATTTGATTATTATGCCAAGAGCTGTTCTATTACTTCAAAAGCATGGTGCTATGCTGAAAGGCAACTGTAAAAGTAACTTTTTCAGGGGAAAGTCATCTTTACTGGTTCTCTCCATAGTCTGCAGATTGGGTACATTCAGTGTGCCAGTAGGCAAACTGCACCAGAAAAATACACCCCATGAAAAGGACGTTGTCCCTGAATTCTAATTCTGACTCTTCCTTTAACCTACGCAAGCTATTCCTTTCTGGAAAATACTATGACAGTATTACTTAGTCAACCTTTCAGTGTTCATTTGTGTTGTGTAGAGCTTTGAACGCTACATGAAAGCTACACAAAAAGATAACGCATGCTCCCCCTCCTCACTCCTCTTCTTTGTATTTGTCAACAGAAAAAGCTCAGCTTAGCATCTGCAACTCATGAAAAGTTCTATTTCTTTTTGCCAGTTACCAATTTTTTTTTAATCTATTTATAGGCTTTCCTAGAGGTATGTGCAGTCTATAATATCAGAAATTTGTCCGAGATCTACATATATGACTTCCAACAGCAAGAAGATGGCTTACAAGAAAGAGGCCATTCTGGCAGCTACTTTTCCTCTCAGGCCTAGTACTTTAAAGAGAGCTTTTCATTCAAAGGGAGAGGCTCATTTATTATGATGTAATAATCTCATTTTCTTAATTTGTTTGCAGTTTTTCTCTTTGCTTCTCCAAGTTTTTATACATAAATACAAATGTGCACACTCTAAGCCTGCCTTCTCTTCATTTCTGACCCTGCAAGAATCAAAATGCTGAATTGGAATTACTCTGTTCAGAATCACAGCATGCAGTGGTGTTTTCAACAGCTCCACTAAAGCAGTATGTGTGCATGTGTAAATCAAAATTTACTCTGAGTAAATTGTTGTACAAATAATGGTAAGTGGGTGCAGCTGCACATAGCACAGCATCTTGTAATGAAGGGTAATGCAGAAGTAAACTCTGTCCTAAAGACAGAAGGCAAAACTCTGTGCACTGAGACAGGAAAATTTTTGACATTTATTGCTCAGACTTCTTGCTGCTGCTCACTAGTGCTTGATACACCACCTTCTGCTCCCCTTAACTGGAAGAGTGAATGCCTGGCTCACCTGTAGGTCTGAGAGTGATAAGAAGGTTGTTACTAACTCATATGCTGTGACTGCAGAAAAGCAGGACAATGCCTTGTCCAAAAATTATTAGAAAGTTGTCCTGGGGTTAACAACTATCCCTAAATAGTTGTTTTCTCATCTTGCACGCTCACTCTTGTAGCTAAGCACATTCTAGCTGAGATTAGTGGGGTTGTGAACCATACAGTAACTAATAGTGAATGACAACATAGTAGAAGCAGAAATCAGAGGAATCCAACTCTCCACCCACCCCTAAGACCAAAGCAGCTTACTATTACCTCCTTCTTCAGTATTTTATCTAGGATGGCCAACACACTGCCAAGAGAGAGCAAAGTTTTGTCCTCTTTCACAAGGTCTGCATAAAAGCCACTATAAAATAAATTATATGAAGAAGAAAAACTAGGTTAGAGGCAATAATGCTTTTGAAGAGGACACTGATACAGTTCTTCGCAGTTAGTATTGACGGGGTACATTTTGTATAGGTGCTACACATTCATTCTCAAAAATCTAGCTCTAGCAGGAAGATGACAACACTGTTGCCTGACAGTCTTGAGCTCTACAAACCTGTCTCCATTCTGCTCTGGAAAGAAAACAAAAATGTCTGACAATATTCAGGAAATAGAGTTCTTTCAAAATTAGACTTTCTAAGACAAAAAGTTGAGCCTCTCAAATCAGAACAGTGTGGTATTTTTTTCAGCTAAAAGTGAACTTTAAGGCACCTTCCTAGCAAAATCTCTTTCTAAATGAATACATTTGCACTGAGTGTTCCATCTCCATTGAAATAGTTTTTTCTAAAAGTATTCTGATTAATACTTTAAAGGACTTAAAGGCTACAAGTGATAACCAGCACCAATGTCTTCATTTTTCAAAGAAAGAAACTCTGGCTATAATTGAGTAGACTAAGGCCAAAAAGATGACCATGGCAGAAAATGAGCTAGAAGACAGTCTGTACAGAGATATCTCTCTCATCCTCATAATTATGTTGAAAATTAAATAGATAGGACCAACCTGATAAGAGCTTTTATTTCAGTTTTCTCCATTTCCTTCACCAAATGAATGGGTACAGGGAACAAATGTCCTGCAACTTTAGAGTCAGTTGTTGTTGCTGTTTTGATGGGAGGCACTGGAAATAGAATATTTTTCATGTGCAGTTCCAAAAACCTTTCTACTTTGACAGTTTCATCATTGTTAGTCATCTTGAATTCCTGTTCTGTGGAGGGATTTGTATTAGCCTTCTTTAGTAGATGCGATTTGGTGCTCAAATTTTGTAAAAATGATGTATCTGGAGAAAAAAAAAAGAGGGGGTTCACATGTATTAATTCCTGAGCAGTTTGTTAATATTTGGTTACATTTATTTACAAAACAGAGCACATCTGTATTCACAGTATGCATATTTATTTCCATGCACTAGCACAATATTTCCTGCCACAGATGCTATTGTTCAGTGTTGCTATGTTTGCTTTAATCTAGTGAAAGGTCATAAATGATAATAAATCTTATGCCCATATTTTTGACACAAAAAACAGCATCCTCAAACAAAGATATCAAAAAGCTACTTTTAGGCTGATGTTTGCTGGCTTCAGAAGTTCTTTTCAGACCAGCTGAAGACATGGCTTTGAATGAAGCCTCATACCGCTTCATCAGTCACTTGATGAATAACTGAGAGTTCAATTATTTTAATCCACTGGTATTAATAATTTTTAATTTCTGTATGAATCCATTTATCAATCCCACTTGCTTGAAGAAAGAGAAGAGCAATTACCTTCATACATCAACCATTTCCAGTAGGGTTTATGTGCTGCTCTCACATTTTGAATAGATTCAACAGCACTACAAAAGAAACAAGATTAACAGTATCAGCACTAATGAAAATATAGGAAACATAAAACTTACCTCAATGAAAAAGCAAAAACAAAAAATCCAACTGAAAATGAACAAGCTCTGGTCTATTCCAAGAATGCAGAACAGAAAGATAAAGAGAATGAGAGTCAATGCACAGACTGCTTGGAAAGATTAGATTCAAGAGTCAAAAAAGAAAAGTGAAGAACACATGCAGTACATACACACATTTACACACATTGAATGAAATCCGACACTGCTGTTGGAGGAAGCACACCTGTCCCTGACTTCAGGACAGGCAAGATTTCACCTGTCTTTCTTTGCTCTGTCAGAGATTTTATCTACAGAATGTAAAGATGTAATTAGATTTACTCAAAAGCAAGACTATCTGTTCAGGAACCAAGTAAAACATATTCCCTGTTATTCTTTGTGTTGGAATGGCTTCTTTATTAGCCCTGGTATTTGCAGCACTATAGGCACTATTACATTCGCTATCATACAAACATAATTCAGGTCATGTTAAATCCACGACAAATTCTGTGTACTTGGAGGTTGTTTGAAAGGTGCTCAGGAGCTGGACTGATACAACCCATAAATATGTAATCAACTCTCTATTGCCTAGGATGATAGCAAGCTGAGATACTACAGTTGGTAGAGAAAAATAAGAAAAATACAGGGGCTATGGAATGTACTGGGAGCAAAATAACCAGTTTGGCTCCATCACAGTTTACCAAACCCAACTCTGCCCACAGCCTGTTTATACCTGCACTGCTTCCCTGACTGATCTGAGCTCCGAGTTTTAACTAACAACTGGTAGGTGCTGCCTTCTACCCACCAAAATGCATGAGGAGCATTACTGCTGAAAAAAGCATGGGACAACTATTGAGGTGGGAGAGAGACTGAGGACAGAACACAGAAATGTTGAGGAGATGGTACAGACAGGTAGAGAGAAAAACGCTGTTTAGATGTCGGACTGACTCAGGCCCAAGGTTCAGAATGCTTTACTAGGTCAGATTCACCACTGTGCAAACACAATCTTACTGTCTCCATACAGAAGTTAGACCAGAAATTTAATTATTTTGGTACAGCTCCACACAGTGGAGTGCTTTCGCACCCCAGGCCTCGATGCTCCAAATTCCAGAAACACAAAGAATCATAAAGACTGGCTCTGCACAGCGTCAGCTCTCACTGATTAGAGAAAGGTTAGCTCCAGCTATTTCTGTACTACAACAACTGAAGTGGCTCTGGAGTCTGAAGAACTAATCCTTGCAGTTACGTACTTTCCCAAATACTGGCTGTTACTGACTGGCATTGCCTTGATTACAGCAGGATTGTCTCAGCCTTGAGTGAGATGGATCTCTACAGAATAACAAGGCCCAAGGATAAATAGCATAAAATTGTAAGCCATTAAGAAGTTCTTGCCACTTGAAATAATTTCTGAAACAAAAGTATACAAAACTGTACTTTGGGATGACTTTTTTGGAAAGCAAGTTATGCAAAGCAGAAAATAATATATTATAAAGCATCATATGAAAACCTTGCTTCAGCAAAATGTTCAAAGCATGCATGTCTTTAGTCTCTTTGACAAATACATGGGTTGTTCTAAAATTCTTCATATGTTTACCTTAGGCAAGGTGTCATTTCTCCAGTTATTTGAGGTACAGGATCTCCAAGCAAAGTTTTTACAGTCATGAAGACTGATTCAGACAATGACTTTAAGTGGTATCCACCCTAGAAAAAAGTATTTTGTGTCACCTAAGGAACAAGTAATTGTAACATGTATCTGAATATCACCATGGAAAATAAATTGAACTTTTTAAAAATATCTGAATTTACAGAAATGGAAGATGATATGCAAGTACATCTAAGTCAATGATTTTCAGCATGAAAACAGTAAGTTAGAGGCTACTTGTTGACCTTCACTGGCATCTCATAATTCAACTCACTTTATCATGGTTCGATTCATTTCGGAAATCAGTCATGACTTTGCCATGAAAACCCTGGAAACATATGCCTTCTCCATTCCTATCCATGATATGCCATCTTCAACAATTCTTGTGGAAGATATCTTAGAAGGCAAATACTATCACTGTCCTCTAAAATGTCTATACAAGGGAAATCTCCCACAGTTTGACACTTGTAAGATGTGATTGTCCTAATGGTTTCGCAGAATTTGGAGAACGACTGAAGATAGATTTAAGACTGCTAGATTGCAGATGATAGACTGCTTCCTGCATACCATCTGTGGAGCAGTCACATCATCTGTATTAGGATGGGATGCTTATTTGCACTTCAGCTAGTAGACAGAAATATCTATATAATAATAATCTGCTGGAAAGAAGGATGATGGAAGAAAGGTCATGCAAAACAGATGTCAAGTGAATCAATTCATAAACAGTTCACTCTTGGAGACCTTGTTGGCAGTAGTATTTCCACACACTCATTTACCTGAAAAGCCAACATTTTTCTAACATGCAGCAGAAATAGGGAGTTGAAATCTAGATTTCAAAAGGAGGAAAAATTTTTAGTTGTTTAAAAAAAAAAAAAGAGCTCTTAAAAAGGGAGCTTGCATAGAGGCTTTTAATCAAAAAAGACGGAGTTTAGTAAGGGCTCCATTACTAAGAGTATAATTAGGTTAAAGTTTTTTTAAACTCTCCTGGAGTAAGACATATTTGCAAAAACATTGGTAATGCAGCTTATTCACTAATTACATTTTAATGAGTTGGGGACAGAGCAGCAATCTAATCACTGTTCACAAGAACTGAACATATCTATGGAGGATATGTTTTTTTGAACAATGAGCATATGCTCCTCTGTTTCAAAATTGTAAGTTAAAAAAATCAGTTTAAGACATGCATTTCTTTTAATGTATAAGAGCATTGTCAAATCTTAGCCATTTTTGCATTCCTGATTCTCAAAAGAAAGATAAAAAGAATAAATTATTAAGAAGTTTTGCTTCCTAGCTTCTAGCTTGCCCTATATGGCTGTAATACAAAGATCCCTCCCCTGGGAGTACGTTTCCAAAGCCTTTACCTCTAGGATGACACACAGCTTTCCATTAGCTAACTGCATCAGGAAATGGGTAAGGTGGGCAAAAACCTCAGGAGTGGCATTCATCTGACCCTAAATCAAAGAAAAAATTTTAAGAGATAAAGCCCTGAATCAAAAACATTGGTCAAAAAAACCCCATACAATCTGAAATACATGAGTCTTAGTTGGAATACTGGAACACTTGCCCCTCTCATTGTATCTAACAAAATGCTGAACCAACTACTTTAAAGAAAGGTGCAAAAATCAACACAGTAATTATGCCTATGGGATAATTTGTCTTTACATGTCTAGTTGTAGTATTTAATGAGCTAGAGTCAGCTTAAAGACTCAAACATGTATTTTTAGTTTGGTCAAAGCGAATTTCACCTAACAATCACAGGACATTTAAGCAGTTGGAATATTTTGCAAACAGATTCATGACAGACAACACAAAGACCACAACAAGTTACTTACTTCAGGGTCTCCAATTCCAGAATCATATCCAGAGGAGACAAGAACCAGTTCAGGATCAAACTGTTACAAAACAGAGAGAGCTGTAGCACATTCTTATGTCCTATTTTCAATTTTCTACTGGATTTCAACTGTACCATGTTCGGTTGTTTTTTTCAGCTAGAATATGAACACAAATAAAGACTCTCCTTAAACAAAAACTAAGATTACCCTTTTATAATATTTTCATTCCTGTTGAAGAAGTTGCAGGTCATTATATTGAATATTGAAAAGCTAACGTTCCATAAATATTATTCAGTTGATCAGGACATTATTCAGACCAGCAGAAATAATGTGTTAATTGTGCTACTGGGAATTACTGCATTTCTACAGAATATTCAATGGTACCTGCTTAAGAAGTACTTAGGAAGTAGTCTTTGGTTTTGCTATTCAAATAGTAGAGCAGTGAAAAATTACCTCAAAAGCCATTGGAAGCAACACATGGAAAAATGCAGCAAGATAATCTGAATTTCCCATCCCAACCTGCAAAATGTGAGAAATATAGGTCATATTTTCCTGTTGGAATAACAAATTTTCTAAGGTTCTTCAAGACTTTAGAGACAGACAGTATCAAAAGTTAAAGATAAGGCAACCTTATGAGGTCAAGTAAAACAAACTCCATTTAAGTAAAGTGCATAAATATCCACCATTTTTCTCTAACAAGGATGGATGTAATCATCTCCTGAAACACTTTCTGTTTTGATGCCTAGGCAAGGTACTCAAGAAAAAAAGAATATGTGCATGTTTTTCTCTCTCCTTTCCCCCCCTCCCCCCTCAACATTATCATATTCTGAGTCATATTTCTCAGCAGACATTCCACTGACAGGAAGGAGGTGCACTGTGCTGAGACACCTGCCAAGCAAGTGAAGCAGTGCACTTCTCAGAAAGTGCTACATAAAGCATGAGATAGAAAGCTATTGCATTTGCTTTGTGGTGCTGTAAACAACATTTACCTTATTCCAAGGCAAATTTATGTTAAAACCTTTTCCTTTTCCCAGACCCACAGCATCATAATCAGATTCTTTGAGTGATGGCCAGAATTCCTGATGTTCATAGCGATGCCAGGAAAAATACAAAACACTGAAAGATACAAGAAATAAATCCAACTTGACAAAAAGATTCTGAAACTGACTTTATATCCTAAACCTGGTGGTTGTATTGGCTAAAAGCAAGAAAATAGAATCGTCCTTTCCCCCTAATTCTTTTAATGGATTTGGACTGTGAAACTTGGTACAGTAGGTCCTATGCCAAAATTATCCTAGGACAACTGCTAAAAATTATTGTATGCATGCAATCCCTTCACATCAAAGACAAGGCATTTTCAGAAGAGTTTATAGAATCTAATTCTGTGGCTTTCCAGAAAACAATGTGTTTATCCAACTACTACTTGAATACTTGAACTGAGAGATTCCTGAATAGAGAGAATAGAGATACTACCTGAATAGTTCACAGAGGGATCTTACTACTGGCAAACCAAGGTAGTCATATTGCTCACTTTGTTTGTTACTCTTTACAGTAGAATAGATTTGCATATTTCTTTTTGTTAAGAATTTTCCCTCTATTTGATAACAAGTAAAAGCAAGACTGACTAAAATAGCAAGGAGAATGTTTCGTGTTTTGTAAGATTCTAGTTTTGGAAAGTTAAGAAATCTAATTCATTACACAGGAAAGCAATATTTAATCAGCTAACATAAAAAGTAAATAACATATCCTTCAAACCTTGGATCCTCTTCAAATATATATTGAGTTCCTTGCCCATGGTGCACATCCCAGTCAACAATTAGGATTCTGCATAGATCAGTAAAAGAAAACATTCAGTGGAAGAACCACAGCATCTTGATCTAAACAAGGTACAGATGAATAATGTTTTTCTGTTGCAAGAGTTACATGAAAACAGTGCAATGTCAAACAGTTATCTAAATGCCGTACTTGCATACAATAAGCTTCTCTAGGGTCAACCATGCACTTACCTCTGTAGACCATATTTCAGTTTTGCATATTCTGCTGCAATAGCAACATTGTTGAACAAACAGAACCCATTAGCTGCATTTCTCTGGCTGTGGTGACCTGGAGGTCTAAAACAAAGTTTTATATGGTTACTCACAACAAAGGAAGTTTTGGGGAGAACTGGAGACTTTCGCACATGTTTTCTTACCTTACTAATGCCATTCCATTGCACACTTTTCCTGACATCACAGCATCCACCAGCTGCAAAGTTGCTCCTACTGCTAGTCTGGCACAGCGATACGTGTTCTGAAAAAGAGAATCTCTTAGGTGTCATCAATCACTCATCAGCTTGTTTTCAACTAATCACATATGACATGCTTTTGCACCCCAACAGCAAATTGTCTTGACATAAGTCTACTCTACTGAAGTTGTACGCAGATAGTTGAAAGCAAGGGAGATGCTAAGAGGTAGAGGTTTAGATTGGACATTAGGAAAAAATTCTTTACTGAAAGAGGGGTCAGGCCTTGGAACAGGCTGCCCAGGGAAGTGGTGGAGTCACCATCCCTGGAGGGATTTAAAAGACGTGTAGATGAGGCGCTTAGGGACATGGTTTAGTGGGCATGGGGGTGTTGGGTTGATGGTTGGACTTGATGATCTTAGAGGTCTCTTCCAAACTTAGTGATTCTATGATTCTAAGCAGAACTTCACAACACACATTCCAATGTGCTTTGTACTAGGTTTACCTGTGATCACCTTATCCCTTATAAGGATGTTCTCTCTGGAACAGTTAAGAAACATGAGATGGACATACTGAACTGACTAGTGGAATAACATGGTGTCTTTGAAAACAAGTAACGAAACCTTACAGAAAGAAAACACGAAAGACTTCACCTCCATTACCTGGCACAACATTTAAGAGCGACTGTTACCAAAATGCGATTTGCACAACACTAATGGTCTTCAGTGACATTAAGTGACAAAAATAGAGCTAAAATTTGAGTAGTGCGCTATACTGGCATGATGCAATTACAGAATAGATGACACTTAACCGATTTAAATTACAGCATTACACTAAATTTGAAACAGATAACAATCATGTCATAAATATATGTAAGTCTACTTAAATAGCAAAAAAACCGTATTGCTAATTTTCCCCTACTTAGAAAAGTGCCACTCAAATGCAAATACTTGTAACTCTCAATAGAGGAAGCAGTTTAACTTACGCACCGGATGAAAGAAAAAAGCATCATAATTTCCAGAGACACTTTTCAGTTCCTCTTCTTTCATTTTCTGGGTGCTTTTCGCCACTTCCACGTGTTCTGGACTGCAGAAGAGACAGAGATTAACACAACACTTAACTAAGCAAATAGACCTATAAAAGTTTTTTTAAAATGCAAAATGTAATTAAAAGTAACAGAATATATGTTAAAAGGGGCTTTCTGTGAGACTTCACCAGTCCGATAGGTACTCTGGAACGCTAGTTACAGGATATAGTGAAAAAAAATATGGAGCGCTATGAAAGCAAGAGTTCTGGATATCTTAAGTATATGACATTCTTCTCCCTTTTCCAGTTGCAAGAGCAATCAGTTTTGCTTTCAAAAAAAGGTGCTTTGTTCATCATGCAACAATCTATTTTGCAATCCATGCTACATATAGATACCACCTCAACAAGAACTAAATTAGGATTCTGACAGTCATCAGAATATGAATTATAACTCTGAGAATGTGTCTAGTGCTCCCTTGTTCTATGGAAAACAAGTACTTGAATGAATCCTGTATCAGGTGTGTACTAACTCCCTCTTTTCCCTGGTTCAAGAGTGCAGTAAGTACTAAGGCTAGAATCAACGTTCCCCCAGTTCTCTGTCACTGCTCTCCTGCCCTTGTGTAGTGAGACGGAAATGGAGGCTGGTGGCATCTACTCTCCCATCTGTGCCCTAATCCAGGACACAATGACCATATGCATTCCTCTACGTGGACAACGCCAAAGCAACCAGAATTCCACAACAAAATGAGATGCACTAGTGCTGCCTAATGGAAATAAAGCTAAACAGTGGCTTCAAAATGAAGCTGTTAACAGGAATAAAACCATATTGTATAATTACTAGTTTAAGTTCATCAGCATAACTAACTGTGAACACATACAAAACATTTTTATAGGAATCATATATTTGTTTCAACCTAAAAGTGTTTTAGAAAGGAGAGCACTCTATTATCTCTAGCTTACCTATGGAAACCAAGACAAGACTTAGTGAAGTCATTTGTCCCCAAGTCATCTAGCAGGAGCAGCTCAACTGGGAACAGTGATCAAGTCTCTTCAGTACCCAATCAGCAATGTATTTACTATGAAAGTAAATTATATTGGTACACAGCACTAATTGCATTCTAACAAATAAGTACGTTCTGAGGAAAAACACTGTTCCGGAATCTGAAAATTTAAGCATGACTTGGAATCAAGCTGTGGTCCTCATCACAGGTGTCAGGGCCCTGAGTGCATCCCTTCCCTCCTGGGGTTTGGCTGCTGGGTTCAGAATCAGCTTACAGGTAGCACGGCTGGTCACCTTGTAAGGAGCTAGAAGGAGCCTCAGCAGAGGTTCCCTGCAATCAGCTCTGATAAGAAGTCTCAGCAGAGGCTCCCCCTTCCTCCCTTGGCACCTACTTTTAAGATAAAGTTCTCACCCTTGGCTACAATGCAGCTGTGTTGTGTAGCCACATCCGTGTCTGGCCACGAACGCCACAGATCTGGACCTGGACCCTGACCTGCGGGCTGACTCTCTAGCTTGACCTCAGACCTGCCATGTCACTATGGCCTCGTTGGGCAATCCAAACTCATGGCTGAATCACTGGATCTGTGCTGCTCGCCTTGCTTGGGTATTGTGGGACTGTGCCCTTGTCCATGAAGCCACTGCCTCTGTCTGCTTTGCCGTCATGCTCTGCTCCTGACTCTCTGCTCTTGCCGCTCCCTGACAAGGGCAAATGAGCCCACAAGCAAGACACAGAATCATCTGCAGTTGGTTGCAGAATCATTGCACCAAGGTGACAAATGCCAGAGCAGACTTCATTGCCATGACTTCAGAAGGGGCAGGCTGCTGTTCCTCTCCCACTGTCTTGCCAGAATTAGCTGCAAAGTTTTTCTGTTTGGTTCACTCTATCTCAAAGATGCTTAGGAGAAAGAGGAGGTTATTATCTTTCTAAAGGAAAACCCATTTTTCCACATTTTTTGAAGTCTTGTCCCAATTTTAATTAGACATTTACTTTAAATCCTGTGTATAAATCAGTATTCATTGCTTAAGAACCCAAAGATTGAGAATGGGGATTTAGTGGAATAGCAGATCCATACCTCAGCACCTACACCATACTCAACATTATTCGTCTAACTTTAAACGTGACACGTTTTCCATTGAAGTTACTGAAAGTCATTGAGTCATTGTGTTTTGCAGCAAAATATGACTTGGAGGTATGAGATATGTTATTTCATTGAATTAATCTGAATGGTGATGAAAGTAAGTTTCAGACCTGTGAACCAACAGGATCTCCTCCTCGCTTCCTTCTCTGGCAGGCACATGGACACATCTTTCCACAAGATGGTAACATTTAAGCTGCTCATAGGAGGATGACAGTCTTTCTGGCACTTCAATATCACAAATAGGACTAAAATAAACAATAATCACATTACTATAATACCATACCAGCACAGCTAACAAATACACTTCATAATGCCTACCTTTTAACTTCCCATTGTGAGAAGATTCATTACCCTCATAGAGGGACATGTGAGAGTAAAAGAAAAATAAAAAAGAAAAATAAAATACTTTTTGTTTTGGAATTGAGCCAAGAATTGGTTCTAAAATATGTAAGCAAAAAAAACCACAAACCATGGTTCTTAAATAAAAAAGAAACACAATAATATCATTTTTTGTTTCCTCTCTCACCGCTGAAAGTAGCAATGCTTAACTACAGACACAGGAATGCTGAAATGAAAAGTGGAAGGTGAACGGAGGAGAACTGGGTTTGGGAGAGAAGACAGCAGTGGACCATTACTCTGAGCACTGCAAAGGTACTGGTCTAATTTATATAAATTTAAGTAAGTGGCATATACCAATTTCTAACTGAAATTAATTGATGGGTTTCAGCTGAGTGAGCATATCTACATATTTTTTCCATGATCAATGATACTTTAGCTTTATAAACAATTTAATTAGTTTTAAATACTTTATTTAGGGGGCTACTCAGATGCTTAAAGCTAACACTTCTTGTTAAGGACTACAAGACTGGAGGCCTACAGCTGCTCAAATCCAGCTTCAGATTATCATTACGGCATCTGGATACAAATTGGAAATAAAATTAAAATTTTTCTCCAAAAAGAGAGACTTTCTATTTACCAGGAAAATGACAAGGTATCTATCACTAGGGATTTTCTATTACATTTACAAAAACTGTATTTACTTGGTATTTCTCTCAGAAGTCCTAATAAGAATCTATTCATAAAAAGGATGGCAGCGACTTACTCACTCCAAAGTAGTTTATGAGTGGTCATCTCCTCATCGTAAACCAGCGCTGTTCCTGAAGCCATTGCTACAGACAGAACAAAACAAAAATCCCAAGACACGTATTTCAGGCAAGAAGTAAACAGATATTAAAACAATATATAAATATTATATAACAATAATACTAACTTAGTATTATATTAGCTAGAGACAATATATGTACACAGCGTATCCGCTTGCATGGTGATTCTGCACTTCAGACTTTGTACTTATAGAACGAAATCAAAGAAAACTATTTAGGAGGGGCCCTGACAAGACTGAGAAGGGAAACAGCAGCGCAAAGCTAATGGCACAGAAACTGGATGCACGCAGGTAGGATTCACGATTATCTGAATTTTCAAAACCTCGGCACAGGATTTCTGGTGCAGGTGAAGGGGTGACGCCATCTCTTCAAGCCCCTCTAGCCCACGCTCAGGGCCTTACAAAGACTGTCAAGGATCTGAGCACAGGCCTCCCCACCCCACCGTCACACGCAGATCCCTGCACAGGCCTCCCCACCCCACCATCACACGCAGATACCTGTCACGGTTGATGTGAAACAAAACAGCTCCTTGTCAAAACCACAAAGTATGAAAAACAGGATTATATATGCCACGGATAGAACAACTACAGAGATCTGTTGTGTTTAAAACTTTATCGGTCTTTCACAAACCCAAGAGAGACGTTTAAGAGAAACAAAGAAACCGATACCACGAAAGAGAGACTAAAGCGCACACCTCACCGAAGCTCCGCAGCCGCCGGCGGGCGCGTTAACGTGGGCCGCGGGCCCGCACCGCTCCTCGCCTCCCGCCCGCCGGGGAAGCCTGGCAGCCCCAGCCGCCCTCACACGGGGCCGCCCGGGCCCCGCGGCGGGCCGCAGGCAGGCCCCGGCTCCCGGAGACGACGAGGGCGGGAGGCCGGCGCGCCTCAGCCACACGGGCCCCTGCTTCAGCGCTTCGGCCCAGTCGCTGGGATCGCCTCGGCTGGGCCGCCGGCTCCTCCCGCGGCGGCGGCTCTGGGATTGTCGGGCGGCGTCCCCGCCCCGCGGCCGGCCCCGAGCGCGGCGGGCGGCCCGGCGGGAGCGGAATTTAAATTCCTAACTTCAATTTTCGCCGGCAGTAGTGCCGCTGTGCATTTCACTGGTGTACAACAGGAGGATAAGTTAAAGTACACACAAAGAAAAGCTTCTGCTTTGCCAGAGCTCTCTGAACCAGGCCTGGCGGTTTGAATTGCATTTTCATGGCAAGGGTAGTTCAACCACAGGTATTGTTAAGTTGTTAGTATGTAAAAAATCCAGGAGCAAAAAGACCCACAAGCCTGGCCTGTACGGTGTCCTCTAATGCAGAGAGAAACGAAATAAAAACTTGAACTAAAACGATTACTCCTTCGTTTTTGCAGAGTAACAGGATGGTTCCCAGCAGGTAACCCCAGACCCCGCGTCCCCTCGCCCCCAGCCCAGCAGCTGATGCTTCCCCCGCAGGCCCGAAGCGGGTGCCGGGCTGCCGGGCTGCCCTGCGCCGGGAGAGCCCCCGCGGGGCCCTCCTGGAGCAGCTGGCGGGTGTGAAGCCGCCACAGGCTTCTTGAAGTATTTACCAGTTGTCCTGCAGGGATTGGCACAGACTCGGCAGGATCAAATGAACCGAGCTTTTGAACAACCTACTTTTTTCTAAGCAGTGACTTCATTATACAATATAAACTGAATATAGGTTGTTTCAACTTTTTTCTCCTCAGTTTCTACTAGTTTTCCAGTTCATGGTGGAAAGTGATGGAGCAGGTGTCATCAGGAGCATGCATTCGACCTGCACTTACGGGGGACTTAGCAGGAGCCCAGATCATTACAGATGGAACTTTTAGAAAGCTACTGACCATAAACTTTTCCCATATTTGTTTCAAGAAAATATGACCATAATAGACACTGTATTACTGAAATAGTATTATCAATTTATGTATTATCAATTACTTGTTCTTGGGTCTATTATACATATTTAGAAAACTAAAATTAAGTCAAGTTCTGTCCATCTTCATGTGGTCTTTAATGCCAGTGTATTGCACAGACAATGAGGATGCTAATCGTGTGGCCACTGTAATATTTCACATTTCTTGAATATGATCACCCCGTTACTTCCCCACAGACCACTTAGACAACTGGTAAAGATTCTGCATGGACTTTTTTAATACGTCTGAAAATGAAAAGGGACCTTTAGCAGGGGGGGCCCAATTTACATTCCAGTTGGACTGTGTTACGTTCAAGATGGTCACACAAGAACAAGAAGTTTCAAAAACTGCGTTTAGCCTATGCTCTCAGGTGTTACCACTAAGACTCTGTCAGCCCTGTCATTATAAAACGACGCCCAGAAACCAAATCTTGTAGCTGGGGCCAACCGTATCGTGCTTACAGTTACGTATTCCTATTTATTCTTCTTTGATTCCAGCAAACGCGACCAGCAGAGGGCTGCCTTCTTTTAAAATAGTCCAATGGGAGAAAATGAGGTGGATTAATGAAACATTAAGTAAGGGAAAGTTTAGACAACTCAAGAAAATGGCAGAGTGGGCGGTATAGAAAAATACATTAAAGGTAGTCAGCTGGATTAAAACTGTTTTATGCCAGTTTTTGCACATATTACAAAATATTTTTGGAATAACTCAAAGAAATGTTTATACATGCTTGGCCAAATTCAAACTTGATGTGAATAGCTGAAACACTGCAGAAAGGAGGCCTAATAACACTGGAGTTTAAGTTCAACTTATAATACAATTTAAAAGTCTTCACATTCCACTTATAGTACATTCCTATTTACAAGACAGGTTGGGGATGAGAAGTATAATCATCTTTTTACAAATAATATGAGAACTATTTACAAGCATTTATGGTATCTCCACTTCTGAGTGGCCAAAGTCAGCTGGGAGTCCCTCCTCTGCCAACGATAAACCTGTTTTACTAAAATGATGCCCTCTTCAATATTCCCCACAAGGAGATACACCATGGGACGATGGGTCAGAGTCATCTTCTGCGTACAGTTTTCATTGATAAGCAGCCACTGTTGTATCATACTGTGAGTTTCATAAGGCAAGAGTGAGCCCTGGGTAATGAATTCCACTTGGCATTCAATGTTATACTCTTGGTCACCAAATACTGTTCTCTTTTTGGACAGCTTTACTTTCACTGCTAAGGGAAAAAAAAGGAAACATCTAAGTCACTCTATTTACTCAAACGCAGAAAGAACACTACCAATGAAAGCAGGACAATTCCTTAAAAATACTATCATAATTTATGCTGATAGAGTACGGCAAGGTCTTCTCCAGCAGCAGTATACATTTCAAAATATTTTTTAAAAATAAAGGTTATATAGTAGAGAATTTTTTCACATAGGTGAATAATGTATTTTTACCATCACCATGTAGGTTAGACTTTATGGATAATTAGATATTGTAAGCTGTTGCCATTGTTCTCGTATCACGCCGCCGCCCAGGCTTGCCCAAGCAATTCTCCTGAAACTCACTTGGTCCATGTTATGAACCCCTCAGCAAAAATAGTTAGTAATGCTTGCTAATACCACCCTTTTAGATATTCCTTTTTCATTATAGGCATCTACCTATCCCACTTGACTCCATCAACATTTTTTAGCACAAAATTTCTCTATACCCCCTGATCTAAAGCCAGCCAATGTCGCTGAGAGTGTACACTAACTTCAAAGGGCTTTGCAGCATGTTTCTAGGGCAAACTCAAAACTATTGCCTGTCACTCCAATAAGACAACACAAGATAAGAATTTCTTTTACTGATATGATTTTCTGAGTCTCCTTTTCATTAAGCTATGTATCATGAACTACTCATGCACACAAGTTACAAACACACGCTGTTCACTGGTGAAACAACCAAAGCTTTACTTTGGGTTTAACCACTAATAAAAGGCAAACCTGTTTATTTGGCTGCTTTTCCCTGAAATATTTTCCATAAAGCATGTTGTACTACAATGTAGCCAACCAGACAAGAACAGAAGAGCTCTTTGGTTGTAAAATAGATCATTAATAAATCTTTCATACAAAATAAATCCTCCTTATATTTTGATTAGAAATAAACATATTCTGATAAACAATCCAAAGTTAAATCAGCAGCCAAACTCTTAGGATTAAGACTTTGAAATCCCAGCAGAAACTGTCAGTTATTTTAATCCTAATTTTAAACCATTTTAGAAGAAGAGCTGTTAGTCTCTTTAATAGCAGCCATATTAGCGAGGACTTACCGAAGTTATTGTCACAGAAAACTTCGAGAACTCTTCTGTGCGTAAAGAATTCCTCCACTGCTGGGCAGGCCTGGCAGGCAGGCTTTGGTAGGACTGGTAAGAAATGACAAAGTTTCATTGTTATCTTTTAGAATCTTTTGTATTTTCTGCTGTCAAAGCTGAGAGCCCACTGTTTAACCAGAGGGATGACAGAAAATACACGATTGGTCAGTATAACGTAAAAGTCTACACACTTCTCTGAAAACATGGCTAGGGATGAAAAGGAGTTTCATTTTCCATGCCCATTCAGTCCTTGTTCAGACTGACAAGCTCAATTATCAGCATCAAATACAGCAACAAATACAGTATTGTTTTTACTATGGCTGAGGTGGGTGGGGAAGGGGGTAGGTGGATGATTCTATCAGTGATCCTGCATTCAGCTGAGCTAGGATTGTGAATATATGAATTCGGGTGTGCCATTTGCCTATGATAAGCACCATCCATAAGTTTATAAAGAGACCTCAAAATAAATCAACTACAGTGTGCTGTCGTGGGTATGATACTGTCCATAGTTGTGTGCATGGTGATAATCACCTTACTCCTCTACCTAAGTGTAGACTACCTACACTTCATTTTATCGAAGCGATGCTGATTTACACCATCTGAGGTCTGCTACAGCTTACACTGCAAGGACTAGCACTTTCCCCTGGCATCTGGACAAACAGGGTGAAGCAGTATGGATAGATACAACTCCGTTTAAAAAATCACAGACCGTCTGGAACAGTGTCCCTTGTATCGATTCCCAGGAACACAGAGTACAGCCACCCTGCCATCTTCCAGCTACCTTTGTGCAAGTATGTATATTCCTTTGTAAGAGAAGCCAGGCACATGTCCTCGTCTGCAGGGAATCTATTGCAGTCCAGACTGTCAGGCCAGGGGTGTCCGTGGCAGGCAAGCACAGGGGCGCAGCTGTCACGGACGGCAACACACATACTCCTACAAGGATGGATAAACCTGTCGCCAGAGGAAATACCAGGCTGAATCAGTTAAACTCACTCAGTGATAACAGAAACTATTGCAACAGTGATTTCTGTGCAAAGTACATTGTCTTTGCTGATATTTAACATCCTTCAACAATAATATAGATCTAGAAGCGGCAGCTGTGCAAACTATGCAAGTGGTCTGCATGTGGACTGGACTGTGCTTACAGGATTAAGTCACAGTTTTAAAAATGCTTTTATTGCAACCTGAGAAAAGCTTCAGCAAGAGCCTGATTCTATTTATAATAGGTGCTTCAACCCTAAATTAACAAGAATAAAATTTCAACTGTAACAAAATAAAACATGATATTCTTTGACAACAGCATTCATTTCCCCAAAGCAAACTAAAGTTGAAGTGGAACATGTTTTCAGTACTTTTCTTTCCGATGAGTATGAAAAAGTTAACAGAATTATTTCAGATAAAGTGGAAATCACCTTTAGATTATGATAAACATGCATTTCATTTGATCCCTGTTCTAGCAAATAAAGGCTGGAGTTTTGTACTGTGCTGTGGTACTTACGTATCTAAACAGATGGGCGCAAACAGGGAGCACAGGAATGTCCTCACGTGAGGGTGACAGTCCGTGTGTGCAAGGTGCTGCCAGGTGGTGGATTTTAGGATAACCTCTGCCATGCTTGTGTGTCCCATCAGGTTGGGAAGCCTCATTTCGGAGTACCCAATCTTGTGGCACATGTCCATCTCCTTGGGTATCACTACACATTTTGTGGATAATCCAATGTCAAAGCCTGTTGCCGTTCTTAGGAAACCACTCAGAGCAAAAACAAGTATTTTTGCACTCAAGAGCATCTTCCAGTGACTCCTGGGCTGCTGAGCAGGGAGCTGTCAAACCCCCCAAGCGCAGGGGCCAGCTGAAAACCTTGTGGCTTAAATAGCCCAAGAGCTTAATACACCATTGTTTATCAACTGCTTATCAAATCACTTGAGACAAGACCAGGTCTTATTGCCTATTCAAGGGATTGTGATAACCAGGGAGGCGGAGAAAAAGTATAGAAGTATGTTCCCTAAAGACACTGATTTGGTATAGCCTTTCATGTGTCCCACGGTGACAGTTGCTGCAGCGTGCTATGTGGCATATTAAATTTTGACACCTAGAAGGTTTGCTATGTGCTTTCTAAAATAAATTAAGAGATCCCCCAGAAAAACGGTTGGGCAGACAAGCTGTCTCCTGGGGCTGCTATGTCTCCTTTGTTTTCAGACTGCTGACAGGGCAGGAAAAACAGCCCAGATTGACTTATCAAGTGAAAATGTTTTGCTTGTGCTAATTGCTCGTGTCTCTTCCACTGTTTTACAATGTAGAAGAGGTACTTTCTTTATTTGGTCAAGCACTACGAAAGAGACAGCCTCCCACTATTAACCAAGTATTTTGTCCGGAAATTTGGATCCCTGTCTTATGACATGCTAAAGGTCCCGACTTCTATTAATTTTAATAGACATCCAAAAATACAGAATTGTTTTACTGATTGGAGTATGTGCCTATCAGATGGCTACAGAACTCACATCTTCCATTTATTCAAGTTCAGTGATGGATTTAATGTTGTAGGACTACTGTTGCTATCATTTTTATTCAAAGTGAAAGGGCAGTTACACATATGGAGAAATATTTTTATTATTTCAGATGAACCTGGCTACACTTAAAATTGCTCAAATAATGCAGCGTGTCACCTATTTAGAATAAATTGTAATTACATGAAGCTGTATGAAAGCAAATGATACCAGATGTGTACTTTTTCTGTTTGTAGCACAAAAAATAGTATTAAAATTCTTAAGTTAAAAGTTAACAGAATTACTGACTATTTCATTACTGTTCTTAGTATAGTACTGATAAACAGCTCTTCACTGTAGAGAAGTTGGGGAATCAGTTAAGGTGACAGAGGGTCTGATTAATGTGTGGCTTAACTATTATGAATAGAAAAGTCAGATTATTAGTTAAAAGAGCTGAAGACCTAAACAAAACATCTTGTGGAAATTTTTAATTTGATGAAAACATTTTTCCAATTAGTTAGGGGTGTTAATTTTTATTTCAGTTTCTTATTACATGATTTATTAGCAGAAATGTTTAGATATTAATAATATGTAGGTGTATCTACTGTAAGATATCTGGCTTGATTATTAGGCTAAAATGAGTATGTTCGTAACAGTGTATCAACTAGTATTACTGATGATTGAAATGCATTTTTTCAGAAACAGCAGCTTTTTGTGCTTATATTTTATATAATTTACATGTTCATACCTAAATGTTAGATTATTAATCCTAGCATCTTTGAAATCAATGACAAACTGCCACTGATTCCTCCTTAGCTGTCTTCTTTACTCTAAACTACTGGGAAAATTACAGTGTCTGTTTAAATAAGTCAGAAAAAAATGACAGGATGCAAAGTTCCAGGAACTAAAGACATATTTAAAAGAATTGCCAGTTTTTCTTTTCATGTTTTGTTGCTAGCTCTGTGTTTTTTCCAATAAACATTGATTCTCTGTATCTGTTATCTCACTTCAAAGCAGAGGAACCCTAATGAGGTTGATTTAGGCCTGATGAAGCACCTCACAGCAGCATCTCCTTGCCAGGTGCTCTATGTATTCCATAAGAAGGTGAAGAGCCTTACTAAAACTCAGTAAAATCTATGCAGGTATCCCTGGGGATAGCTGCTTTTGGTACCATTTTGCAAGGAACGAGAGCATGAAGCTGCTCAGCACAGGGAAGAGGCAGACCCGCACACGAAGCCAACTGGGCAGCCTCTTTGAACAGCTCCCCGCTATCATCTGGCTCTCACGCGCGCTCGGTGCGAAGCCGTAAGCCTCACCTCCTGCGCAGGGGCACGGCTGCCCCGTGCCCAGAGCTCAGCTCGCACAGGCTCCAGACATCTTGCAGACACCCTGACGTCTCTCACCTGAGCGTCACTTCAGCATTCAGCAACTGGAGTGAAACTGGACTCCATATGACTGTCCCCCTTATCCAGCAGGCTTCTGCATCCATCCATGTTGCTGATGTCTTTACCAAGTCACCCCATAATTTTATGAAATTAACCAAATTCCTCTCTGGCCCCAATAGCATTCTTCCATAGTGCTTTTCTCATCTGGTTGCTATCTGAAAGTAGGTGGCAAGATCTCTGGTGAAGAAGCCCTTCCATTGCATGTGGGGCATGGTATTACATGCACATTTCTGAGTGATATAAAATGTATATTAAGAAAGAGTATTTGGTCTCTCAATTATTTAGATGTTTTTCTCTGTGACTGTCTCGCAATCTACAAAAAAACTTGCTTCATCCTAAAACCTGAGTCAACTCTGTTACTCCAGATAATGAGGGGTTACTGAGTCGCTAGCTGTGCCTGTGCCGGTGCGGCTCTGCAAGAACAAGAACGGCCCTGCGGTGCCGCCGAAGGAGCTTGCTCTGCCCCTTCCCACCGCGGAGCGCCTTGCAGACTCCCCGTGCTCGGCCTGTGCCGGGCCGAGCGCCGCTGCCCCCGAGACCAGGCCTGCTGGGTTGTGGTGCGGCAGGTCTGACCTTGAGAGCTCCCTCGGGCCACCATTGATAGACAGAACAGAGGCAGGCATAACGAGAGTGTGTGAGGCGAAGATGGTCTAATAAGAGCTAATACCTCTCCTGACAAACTTAGTCTCCATAGGAACTGTCTTGAAATAAATAATTGTGTATCTCTGTGTCACTGTTTCCTACAGGGGCTTCGCAGGGGGTAGGTCATTTATGAGCCACGGCAGAGCTGTACCTTGAAGTATCTTTTAGCCTCAGATACGTCTCAAAGGAGGCCAGCTATCTTTTGATGCTTTGCTTTTGGCGAGCTGACTTTCGGTGGGTCATCATTTTGTAGTGCTAAAGAAAATGATTTTTCTCCGTGTGAGTACAGTGGCATCTTTGGAGGCCGAGGGCCCGACCACGCGGGAGGGCGCAGGCCTTAGCGGGTCAGGGAGGAGCTGCAGCCGCTGCTCGGCCACACCTGGCCCGGTGCTTCAGCGGAGAGCCCAGGCCGTGGGGGAAACTCCATGGTTTTGCCATCAGAAGAAGTGCAAGCCATCTGCTTTGCTTCTGTTTCTTCTTGTTTATTGCTGTTTTGAGTGAAGTAGCCATTCACCCAGGGAACAGCAAGACTTTTCATGTTTGTCAGGAATGACAAAGCTCACTTGAGGGCTGAGGAATCGTCACCAGCTCCAAGAACAAAATGTGCACAAATGCCTTTGCTTGACACCAATGACTGCGTTGGGTTTAAGGCTGGATATGAAGCCAGAGCATCATCCGTAATTCCGTCATTTCTGCTAGTAGTCTTCCGTCAGGAAAGAGCATCATTTATGGGAGCTTCTGATTCCTCTCTCTTCTGACAGTCACTGGGTTCAAGATGTTAGCTGGGTCAAATTCCTTACCCTGTGCCATTTTCAGTGTCATCATTTACTAAGGAATTTGCTGATTTGACACTTCTTTTCACTATGTTCACAAGCTTTTAAGCAAGGGAATGACTTTGGCTGTGCTTCTGTTTAGGCTTAATTATTTTTATGTTCTTCATGAGCAGATGCTACCTTGAAACTTGGTTTGACAGCAAGTCATTACAATTTGTCATTTTTAGCAGGAGTCTTGCAGAGCCGTTATTAACAATGAACATGCGAAGTAGATGGCCATTGCTTGGAGAGTGCTTCAGGTCAGTCAGATGTCGGCTCCTTGGAAGAAGCATGAGCTGCAGCACCCACGTTGCTGTGCCACAGATTCTCCATTTTTGCAAACGCTCAGCTGCTCACTGACATGGAAAAAAAAGTCAGGCAAATATACACACAGCTTGCTTTTGGGAACAGAGTGAACTGTGATTTACTGTTGCCACACCAGCTAAATATTCAAATTACACAAAAGCTGGCGGGACCTCAATATTTCTAATCGTAGTGATATATACTTGCAGAGGTTGCTTGAATAACAACTGTCTAAAATGAAAAAAATTATTAGTTTAGCAAACTATCAAGAGAATTGCGTACCTTTTGAGTGGGCAGCATAAAATACAAGACCTGAGCGTTTACAGAAACTTCCATCTCGAAGTCTGGAGTCCAGCTAATGCTTTTTGAAGCTTCTGAAGAAAGCTGCGTGGTTGTTCCCTTGGGCTGTATTTATTGGTCCTGGATATGAGCAACGGGTCACCTGCTGATGGATCCCGATAACAGGAGGATCAGGAACAGCGGCTGGAGGCTCCCTGCCCACCTCTGTGTCATCTCCTTTCACTGTCACCAGGGAGACAGACAGAGATTAACCAGGAGCCACCCATCAGACCCCAATAAGAAATGGGGCTGAATTTTTCTTCAAAGAAAGTAGGGGTTTGAGCGCAAACTAGCCGATGTAGGGATTTTTGGTTTTAATCTAAACATAAGTTGCAATATTTGGCTGGAATAATTTTTATCTGAAGACTAATTGCAGAGATGCAAGGCTCTCAGACAAGGGTCAAAGCTGTTAGCTGTGCACCCCGAGTCGCAAAAGGAGGCTGGGGAGTGTGGTCATCACTCTGATGACAGCTTTGCTGGACCAACATCCTTACTCTCTGAGGCAGGATTTATTTCATAATGTTTCCTTTGCTATATTAAAAAACCAGTTAGGCATGAATGGTATCTGTAAAACAGTGGAGGCAGCATCATAGATGGTTTTGAAAAAGCCTCGTTAATGTATTCATCACAAGGGCTTTAGCATTGCTTTAATTTTTAAAAAACAGAAATACTGTATTTTCTTGTAAATCTGTAATGCAAATAGTTAAAGGCATGCAAATAGTTAAAGGCTCACTGCCCTGGCATGCTGAGCTCTGTCCTTATTACTGTTAATTTGTTAACTGACAGGAAAGTTTGTTTTAATAGTGAAAGAGAAAGTCGATGCTTTGGGTGACCCAAACTTAGTTTCTGACTCTGCCACAAGCTTCCTGTCGAAGCTTTAACCCCACTGCGTTGTACTCCTCCACACATAGACTCTCCTGGTTAACACTGCGGGGAGTGCTGGAAGTTAAATGCATTCAAATATGCAGCATTCAGATGCTACAAGAGCTGGGAGGAGGCACTTAAATACCCACACAGGTTCCAACAGTATCACCTAAAGGCACAAGGGTGCTGAATGCTGTAGAAAAACTGGGTAAGTAGCATTTCCTAAGTAGACCAGGTAAGTCAGGGATGGAAAAAGGGCATAGGAAGATTAGATGACTTGGTAATCAGCTAGTGGCTAATGCAGGCATACAGCTCTGAGCTTTGCCATTGCAGTATTCATTGACCCATTCCCCTTTTGGGTCTCCTGCCCAGCAATATTTTGGTCACAGCAGAGCAGGACAAGTCGCATGTAGAGATTTTAGGGGAAGAACTGAAATCCTGTGCTGACTTACTAGCAGCACGCTCACAAAACTGCATTCAGGCCATATCCCGTGTGCTCATGGCAGGGCCTTTCAGCGAACACCATATTAGTTAAATGCCATGTGAAGCAGTTTGCTTTCAAGGTGGCTGAAAGGAGGAGAGAAGTGCTGGAATAATCATTGTTAAGAAAGTGGAATTTTGCTTTTCAGTCATAAGCAGCACAGCAGGCTCAATAGTGGTGTTATTTTTGCTGCCGGGATAAGCAAATTCCAAATGATGGCTTTCAAGTATGAGCAAAATACAGTCTGTCTGAATGTAGGTTTTTACACTATTGATCATGTACCAGATGAACACCTTCCAGAGAGAGCCAGTAGTAATAGCCACTATTCTCTGTTTTCCCCCAGGTAAAAAATTAAACTTCTTAGGGGTTGGGGTTTTTTTTGGTTGGTTGGTATTGGTTTGCTGGTTTGGCTAATACTGCCTATTTTTCTTTTCAGTTTTTAGTCAGTTTTACTGGGTTTCAATTTAGTTTTGCTCTGATTTAATTACATGGAAGAAGCACCATTTGACAAATGGAGTATCACATATTTCAGGCACAATTCTTGCTCTGCAGAAAAGCTCCTGTTTCTTTTAGACTTAAGCAGTTTTTGCAGTCTTTTGGCAACTGGGCTGATTCCAGTTTTCCCTCTATCAAATTTCTGTTGTAGCTGAGTCCCCGCTTATGCATTGTCACAAGCAACTGAAAATGAAATAAAAAGCAAGGTTAAAGGGAGAGCGCCCTGAATCGTTCCCAAACCTCTGTGAACAAAAGGGAGTACAAGTCCTCTCAAGACTGTTTCATAGGAAAGCAGGGGAAGAGCTGTTTGGGCTATAAGTAAACAGCAAGTACATACCAGCTATTTGTAGTCCATTGAGAAAGTAAACAGGGTCATCTTGTCTAGTCCCCCCGATTTTCTTTGTCTGCGGCCTGTAGCCAGCTACGGATCATTGAGATAAGACGGGAACACATTAAGTCTTGAAAATTATGTCTGGCTTCTGGCTGTCACTGGAGATAGCTCTATCAGTTAAGCAAGTAAAACTGTGGGTGAGTGCTCTGCTGACTCCAGCACGCCTGGAGCCCATCCCTTTTAAGTTGCTTGATGGCATTTTGCATCTATGTATCCCAGCCGCCGGGAGGAAGGGCTCTCAGCATCTGATGTTATAGCAGTACATGGCAGGCCAAGCTCGCTTCACTTCAACGCCGTGGGAATCAGTGGACCTGAAGCATCTGTTTAAAAGTCAAACTTCAGCCTAAATGCTTTGCTGAATAAGCAAAATTAAATAATGTCTGTAAGGTTTCACAAATAAATAAATGTGCTTCAAATATCTGATATAATAGATATTATGGCCAAATCTTCTCTAAGCAAAATTGCATTAGCATGATTTTTTTCTTGAATAGTGATGGTAAAATGTAATCTCTTTCCAGGCATTGAAAATTTATTTAAATCTAAATAATCAAAATATGTGTTCCTGTTGCAAATGTTTTTGGTGAACTGAGATTAAAACAAATATTTGTCAAGAAATAGTCAGAGTTACACCTTGGACATGAACTTCAGATTCTGGTCATTGGAGTCCCGGTAGCTTTTTTTGGTTACAAATTTCTCTCCAAGCCATGACTTATATTGTTTTTAAGGGTGTAGATTTACATTTTAAAATTTCAAAAAGAAAAAATACTTTCTGGATAAATCCTAGCCTCTATTTTTCAGTTTCTATATCAGAGTATTTTTTGAAAGAGATTTTTTTTTTCTAAAAGCATTTGCAAACTTTTTCATTCAAGTACACATGTGCATACTAAACTTTGGGTGGCTTAATTAAAATAGCTGTGTCCTGAACTCAAGTGTGTGTATAGATAGAGTCAATATTCAAAAACTGTTTTGGGACTCACAGAAAAGAAAAAGTATTTTTAATTGTGGCAATTACAAATTACTTAAGAGAGTAACTGCTTCACAAATGAATGTGCCAATTCATAGGTGCATGGTATACAATTGTTTCCTGACTGCTATGCAAATAGTTCTTGTCTCTTCTGTTACTTGAGCTCTGTGGCAGAAGGGGAATGGATACTTGCTGAAGGTCTGAATATTGTCTCCTTATTTTCACTGTCCCCATTTTAGATATTCCCTTACACACACCTTCTGGAAAAGGATGACCACAAAAGACAGCCTTTTGGAGCCTTTAATGCACCTTCTTACTCCACCAAAAGACACATTTGCTATTACAGTTGTCACTAATCTACTTTTCTTCTGTATTTCTCATATAACTCTCAAGGAACTCAAAATGTTTTTCAGGTTTCAATGAAACAAGCCACCAGCCTTCTGTGTAACCCATTTTGATTACAAATGTGTAGCCAAATCATGCCTCTGCGTGAGGAATGAAGAAGGCGAGAGCAGGACCGCAGCACTGTGGCAGGCGACCGGCAGGACCATGCCAGGCATTGGCTGGATCATCACAGGCAGCTCCAGACATAAAATGTGATAATGGCTTAACAGACATTACTTTGTTTTGAATCAAACTTTTATGATTTTCTCTATGTTGTCATACAGGGATGGTATCCCTGTAAATAGTTTGTAAGTCTTCTTGTCCATCTGAGAAGACATCTAGTAGAACAGTTATGTAAAAGTAAGTAGATTTTGCATCTTATACACTTAAATAAAGCTTTTTATATACACCCTAATGGGGTTACATAGTGCCTTCTCATAAAACTGTGATGCCAGGCCCTCAAAATCTGCAAAACCTCAGCAATTGCTCCTATAGAGAGCATTCGTATTGCCATAGCAATTCCCACAGCAGGCCTGAGAGTTAAATCAACTGCTCCATCCCCACTCCTCCATTTTGCGCGACACCCCCATTGGTGTTCATGACAGACTTCAAATCTTCTGCAAAGGGGGGGAATTCAATTAAAAAAAAAACCAAACCAACAAAAACCAGTCTTCAAACAGAAAGCAGAGGTGCAATATGCTGTAAAAGAGATGGGGAAGAATATAAGTTTTTTCTTTCTTTGGGCCTTCAGTCCCTCAGAGTTCAGAGGGCAGATGGCAGGTTCCTTCCCTTTCACCGTGGCTTGTGTCGCACATTGCCTCTGTTGAGATCAAAGACGTTTGGTTTCTATTACCCTATCTCGAAGAGAAGTTCACTGATAAGAAGTCTCCACCCTAGTGATTAAACCCTATTTGGATTTAAATACCTGGGCAGAGCCCTTCAGGCTGCAGGCCAGGATTAGAGGGTCCATGACTCCAGCACCCATTTGCTAATCTGGATGCAGACCATGCCTGGCCTGCCTGTGAAATGTTATGTCATTTGGCTTTCACAGCCTTTACCCTCATCCCAGGGCAATCTTTTTCTTCCAGTGGCACTACCGGGAAATGAAATGGAGACGAATCCATCCTAAATAGCTACACAACAGCAAGAGCTGAATAAATAAGGAAAAATTATAGAGCAATCATTTAGAAATGGCTCAAAATCAAACAGTACCTAAACAATCTTTAAAACTGTGGTTTACTTCCAATTAGTTTATGAAGCTCAGGAAGGGAGAACCAAACAAATAATTAAATTTAAGGTTCATCAGGAGAGGCTAAATTTTTTTTGTCTTAGGAACCATTTTCATTCTCTAAATAGCATTAAGGGTTTCACGCTGGTTGCAGTGGCCAAAGATTGATAACTGGATCTGCAGGAGGTTCTCTTCATTATGGAAACCATAGAGAAGCAAATAGTTTAGAGGGGAAGGTATTTTGAAATTAGACTCAGGAGCATCCAGAGACAAAAGATTTGTGATTGCAGCTGTAGTTTCAGACCTTAAAAGGAGCATTTTTGCCTGACAGCTTCTTTAGCTTTTTTCCCCTGGTAATGTTGGTCTGATAAAAGCTATCACCACTCCCCATAAGCCTTGCCTTGTTATATCTACAACTCTACTACAGCATTACTACTGTCAAATGTACTGGGGCAAGAGAGCTTTTTTTGTTTGGTGAGAGAAAAAAATATTTTTAGAAAATACATCCAGAGAGTGTAACCTGAGCACTCAGTTGTGTGGGTGAATGCTCTGTGTTTCTTTTCTTTCTTTTTTTTTTTTTTTTTTAAGAGTTGGGTGAGATTTTGCCATCCTTACTTATGCTGAGTAGTATTTTTCTTCCTGATGTTCTATGAAAATGGAACAGAAGTACTGGAGTTATTGACAGGCTGATCCTGTACCCAAGGAAGGCAATGACATAACCCATTATATCCTGAAAGCCAAGATTCTGCCTGTTTTGCTTATGCTGAGTGTTACAATACATTCTATTGATGTCAGTGCAGTTCTCATGGCACACCTTGATGTGAACAAGACTGACAAAGGTGGCCCACATAAACAGGCCACCCATTCCACTCTTTTTGGTGAGTTATCTTTCAGGAGATTATATAAAAATGTTTGGGTTGGGAACATGGTAAAAAAGGATTTGGTATGGAAGGTACTTAGCCCTGCCATATGGTTGACTGAGTAAAACATCCTCATCCTAATATCTTGGCTCCAGAAAGGGATGCGGCAGGTGAATATGCCAAGTGTTGAAGTGAACAGACAGCTGCTTTCCCCAAGCTTACCAGAGTCCTTACAGCCATTCCCTCCCTGCACTCCAGTGGGAGAAGCCAGCTTGGGTCTGTGCCCACGCGCGTGAGAACATTCACTTGGCTATTTCTTTTTTTGAGGATTAGTGGCATTTGATTTACTTGGTAAGAATACTGCTGCAGTAGATAAAGCTAACACAGAAATATGAGGGGAAGTACTGCTTCAAACTCTGCCTACTTCCAAGTTTTCATTTTTCTCCTTTCCAAGAGGAATGGACTGTTTCTGGTTCAGGCTCTTCATAACCAGCTTTACTGACATGCCCATGTTTTTTAAGGCCTAATATTCCTGGACAAGAAGAAAGAGATTTAGTCTTCTTTAAACCTACTAATTCATCACAAGGGATGTATGAACCAGATGATGATGTCACATCACCATATTAGAGAAGAATTTATTAACCCTAAGGGAGCCCTCAGGCATCCTGTGGTACGAATTTGGTACATTAAGGCAAGTCAATCAGGCTGGGGCACAGCGATGCTCTCTGCTTGCTCAGCTCTGCTCTTCAGCCTTTCCTGAGCATTTTCTCATGGGAGGTCATGCTTACCCCACTGCTAAGATTTGAGGTTACAGCACAAAGTGAGTTTTCCCCTTACATAAATAATTCATATCTCAAAGTACTTTAATGGTGCCAAACACTAAGTATGGAAAGCAATTCAAAAGCTGGAAGACATGCATCAAGTTCATAACATTAATCATATCAAATCCAGGTGATCAAAACCACTAATCCAGCCATAAAGCATAAAAGGCTATAAAATCCATTGAAAAACCTAAGGAAAAGTAGTTAATATTCTGTTTTAGAGACTTAAAATGGCAATACTGAGTAGCTATAGTAATTATAGTTATAGTGAGCTGTTTGTGAAGAGAATCCCACTTGTTTTAGAATCTCCAGATAGCCACTTGTTTACATACGGTCATAGTTTCACACCTGTTCTGATAATTCAGCAACCTTAATGTAAAGCATTAATGGAGTATTTAGAAGCCATAAGAGGAGTCATGTTTAAAGCCTGTAATGTGACATGGGACTGGGAGTTTATTTGTGTCCCTGGTGACTTAGCCCTCCTGCTCTGCTGGCAGGCAGGACTCGATCTCAGTATTCACAATATTCTTACTTCTGTGGTTTTACCTCTCTTGTTTACATTAATTAAATGTAAACGACCATGTCTAGGTCAGGGCAGAAGTCAGGGAGCAGCCATGGACAGCCCCAGCCCTGGGCGTGGGGAACCTCCCTGGGGATGGGGACAGGCCAGGCTGAGACATCAGCCCACGGGTGGTGGTGGCTCGGTGGGACCCATGGCCGGGCACAGGGCTGCGTGGTGGCGGGACCTGCAGCTCAGGCAGGGCCAAGGCGAGACCCTCAGCTGGAAGCGGCTCCCCCGGGCCAGGGTTTGACCCCGCGACATCTGGGAGCCTCTGCCCAGGGTCACCACAGGGAAGGGGCCACCCTTGGCTGCACTGGCTCTGAGCTGGCCCCCAGCCCCGGCAGCCCCCCAGGATGCTCTCACAACCCTTACAGCAGCGCTCATCATCACGTTTTCCTAAACAACTACTTCACAAAGGTTGCATTTTTATTCTTTTATGGCTAGAAGACAGCAGCACAAAGAGGTTACAGTCATACGCACCCATCAGTTTGGGGTGAGCACAATTTTCCAGGCACCGTTGGCTCTGTGGCCATGTCTTGCTACTAAATTAACCACGCCTGGAACCGTTTGCTGGATCTAAGAAGTCCAGCTGGCAAGAAACTGCCCAACTCCACGCTATGAAAACGTCTTACCCTCCAAAGCCAGCTGTCGGCATCCCATTGCCTGTTAGGAGCACCACCCGGCCACCGCCAGCTCCTCAGCTGTGCCGAGGGAGCCCCCAGGAAGACTGCAGCTGCCCCAGGCCAAAACTGTGTCAGCAATTTAACAGAGCAGGCAGCTGGAGCAGCACCTGGAAACACTCCCAGCCCTGGTGAGTTTGCTAGTGCAGAGCCCACGTGTCCAACGCACAGCTCCTGCTGGCTTCCATGTGCAAGCCCAGAGCACTCCCTGCTTGCTGCAGGCACCGAGGTCTCCAGCCAACCAGCCAAAACACAAGGGACAGTCAAAAGCAGCTTTGGCAGACATGGGGAGAGGGATCTATAGCTTCTGCAGGGGATCATTTTGGATACCACAGCCATGAGACAGGCCTTTCATGTCCTGCACTCTGCCTTGTCTTAGTGATCACATAGTTGCCTGCTCCCGAGGGGCAGGAGCAATAATCTCTTCTGGTGAAAACACCATATCGCATTCCTAGAGAAGATTAGTCATTACCCTCTGTGCTGGTTTTGGCTGGGATAGAGTTAAGTTTCCCCATAGTATCTAGTGTGGGGCTATGTTTTGGATTTGTGCTGGAAACAGTTGATAATACAGGGATGTATTTGTTACTGCTGAGCGGTGCTTACACAGAGTCAAGGCCTTTGCTGCTTCTCACCCCTCCAGCAAGTAGGCTGGGGGTGCACAAGAAGTTGGGAGGGGCACAGCCGGGACAGCTGAGCTCAACTGACTAAAGGGATATTCCACACTGTATGACGTCATGCTCAGCATATAAAGCTGGAGGAAGAAGAAGGAAGGAGGGATGTTGGGAGTGATGGTATTTGTCTTCCCAAGTAACTGTTACGAGTGATGGAGCTGCTATCCTGCTTTCCTGGAGATGGCTGACCACCTGCCTGCTGATGGGAAGTAGGGAATGAATTCCTTGTTTTGCTTTGCTTGTGCACACAGCTTTTGCTTTCCCTATTAAAATGTCTTTATCTCAACCCATGAGTTTTCTCACTTTTACTCTTCCTGTTCTCTCACCCATCCTACAGGGCAGGAGTGAGTGAGCGGCTGTGTGGGGCTTAGTTGCCAGCTGGGGTTAAACCACGACACCCTCAATGAAAGCGATACCACATGAAGAAAAATAATATAAAGCCTATGTGATAGAACATATAGTCAAGGAACTCACAATCACCTAGGTAAACCGTGTTGACAGTAGTAATGATATGAACAGATTGAGACTGTTGGGACTACGATGAACCCCTGAAATGAATCTCTCTGTAGCTACATTTTCGCTTGGAAATCCGGAATTAAGAACCCTAGCTAACATACTAACTGGAGATGCCTTATATTTAATGTAATCATTTAAATTAAATCAAACATTTGCCCGATTTGATCATCTTATTCCAGCAAGATGGAACAACATACATGCTTCTAGATGAACCTACATTTCTGAAGGATGCTTTCTGGGGAGTTCCCTGCAGTGTTGTGCTTCCCTCATCAATATGCATGCAAACCTGTTCTTAAAAAGGTACCCTGCTTCAGGACTAGCAGACATTTTGTGTGCACCATTCATGCTTCCTCTTTATTCAAAATTTATACTATGTTAATTTTCTGCATTAAATAACAAGTCTTCTTGGGATTCTTTTAAGAGTTCAAACGCTAACCAAAAATACTTGGTTACTCCAGCCATGGTTCAGGATTCTTCCCGAGCAGCAATTTTGATTCCTTATAACTGACCTTTATTTTATAATGTATCCTAGATCTTGAGAGAGGGGTTTGCTTTAGAGGAAACTTTAGTTAATGTTTTTCCAATTATACTTCTCAGTCATATTTTCTCTCCTTACAGTAGCACACTACCTTTTTTATGAAAAAGGAAAGACTGAAACCCAAAAATTTAAGGAGTTTCCTAGGAACAGCAAAATGGTTGGACACATGCCAAAGTGGTACTACTTGGTGGCAGGAACTCTATAGTGTGCAAATGGAGCTTTTAAAATGCCTGAAAAAAACCTGCCTTGGCCCAGGCCCCTAGTGGACTAAATGCTGGTGGTTTTCTGAGCAGTATAATTTTAGTGTTATAACCTGTGATAATATTACTGTTATAACAATAATGAATTTCCCATTAATATGAGACTGAATTGGATTAGGTGGCAGTCTTTGGTTGTGTTGGTATCACAAGTGTCACTCAGCTGAGAGCCTCGTTGCTGCAGGCACAATGCAAACACAGCAAGGGACATTCCCTGCTCCGTAAGAGCACATGCCCCCAGGACACTGCACGCCAAAACTGAGAGCATTCTCAAAGGGGACCTGAGAAATTTCTTTCACTACATTTCATTTGGCTGCTTCACCAGTTGCCTCATTCTGCCTCTTTTGCCTCTCAAAGATAACAGCACATTCAAAATACATCAATGAAAGGCATAAGAGTTGCATGCCTGGATCACTCAAACTAAGCTGGGAAATGCACCTTATCACTTACTGATGAAGCAGACCTTGGAGTGAAGTTAAAACTCCAGCATGGAAAAGTAATGAGGTTACACGTAAAGGAGCTCTGTTTGCAGAGGATAGCAGCAGACAAAAATAATAAATCCTTAAATTACTTTGTCCCCTTGCAGAGGGATGCTGTTCCTGGTAGCTAAAAAGCATGCATCATTCCCATGCCTGAGAGCTGCATGTGGTTCCTAGGTGGCAATGCAGTTTTTAGATTATTATGTTACTATCCCAGAGGGCTGCAAATAGAATCATAGAATCATAGAATCATAGAATCATTAAGGTTGGAAAAGACCTCTAAGGTCATCGAGTCCAACCGTCAACCCAACACCCCCTATGCCCACTAAACCATGTCCCTAAGCACCTCATCTATA